>CM019181.2:3870602-4226521 GCA_009739505.2 Apolygus lucorum | reverse complement strand
CAGCTTCCTGCGTTCAATAGGATTGAAAATGGCTTCGGAGCTCACTCAGCGATCATTGATCTGAAGAGTGAAGAAGATCCCCTCGAATGCTCTTACAGAAAATAATAAAACTTTGGGCAATGATTTGCAGCGTTTTTATTCGATTTTTGGATTCTTCGTACCTTGAAACGTAAACCATAAAATTTTGAGGGGGTGTTAAAAAAAAATTTCTTGGTCGATTCCAAAGGTTCATATTGAAAATAATAACAAAAATCAAGCCTTGATGTGAACCGGCTTTTTTTGTTATTCTCAGATTCTTACTTGAAGTAGCTCCAGTCGTGTTCTTTCTTTAGTATTTTTTTATAAAATTTGTGGACGAAGATACAAAGAGTTTTATAATGGGCTTGTTCATGCTATAGAACAAGCAGAGCGTTGATCGTAGTAAATCTCACACACACATGAAGGGAGCATGGGTGATGTTGCTGAGTAAGATTGGCATATTGGAAAAAAAGGCAGCAAGAGTACCGTTCAGTAAAAATTACGCACAAAATTCGCACTGTTGAGTGATTTTTACTCATAGCGTTCTCAAACCTTATGTTGGGACTGTTGCACGTGATGTCAGGACGTTGTCTGGCCAAATTTGAACTAACTAGGGAGAGCACTGCTAAGAGGAGGCCTCAGGCAGAAGTTAGTTTTGGCATAATCACAAAAACCTAATCAGCGATGAGTAAACTTTACACACAATATCCTTCCAGGGTTAAACCCGACATTCTTACGTGTTAACTCAATTTCTCTTCCATTTTATCACAACTAAGTTAAAAAAAAATCCTCACCAAATGAAGGCAGAGGAATCGAGAAAACCTAAGAAAAAGACTTGGAGCACACTTCAAGAATAATATGGCTTGAGAAACGTTGAAAAACCACCAAGAGTTTTCCGACATTTTATTTCATTCCCTGTTTATTTCTTATCTTTTTGGAAATAGAAACATTCTCTCGTTAATGAGTTCCTACGATTGAATATCCTGCCCAAAAATTAAGGGACTAATATTTTCCCGATATATTTTATTACAGTTAAAGCAGTTCGAACTGATCAACGATCTGTAGCGAAGGACAAAAATCGGTTGCAGAAGACTGTCGTCACCATCGAATATGTGGAAATCAACTTCGCAGCAAATTACCGACAAACAAAGCGAAAAACGAACCACCTTCAAAATCAGATATCCAGGTGGTTCTGCTGAAAACATCAGCAGAAACAACTTCACAACCAGAAATCCAGGTGGTTCTGCAGGAAACACCAGGCGGAAGCCAATCGCTTGGTTCATTTCGTGGGATATTGAGGATGAAGCCGAAGAGATTATTCCTATAAATTTCAACACAACCTACGAATGCAGTGTACAGATTACTACAGAAGAAGAGGCGCCAAAGAAAGCTGGTCGCAGGTCTTCAGCTGCACAACCACCGTCAACTGCATTCTGGTTGGAATGGAACCAATCGGAGAGCCAGAGTATTGTCCCTCTATCTTTATGGAGACGCTGCGTTTCCTCGCCAACAATTAATCATCCATCAGAACCATCCAACAACCCAGGAGAGCCAGAACAAACAGGCGCCAAAGGCAAGCAGAGCTCCAAGAGGCGGTGGATGGAATCAAACGCCCCCTCGTCTGAAGAAACATCTCGTTCCGGCCGACAAGGCCATCCAACAACCTTAGATGCCATGATTTCCATGCAAGTGAGAGAATTCGTACAACAAAATCAGGAACCTCAGAATTACACACCTAGGAGGAATGAGAGCGACCGCTTGTCACATCAGCCTAACAGCAAAAGACCAAAAAACACTACAGATAGGAGAGGATATTTGATAGATTTGTAGATCTTCGATTGATGGTATATAAAACTGTTAAAAACTTGAATAAAATCACCGAAATAAACAACCAAGATAACCCATTGGAGCTAAATAATTGCGGCCATCTTCATCAGCACTACAATACAGACTGATCGTCACTTGGCCACTTTAATTTCTCCAACTGTCAACATAATCTTCAACTTCTTCGAATGATCTAATTATTTTAGTATTGGCTGGCCGAGGAGACAGCCTTTTAAGATGATGAATCAGACTATTTAACGATGCCATCTGATTGCTTACAACAATCCAAATTCAATCAATCACTGAGAAACATCTTCAAGTTTTCATCTTGAATCCGTGGAACGGAAATTTCTCGACCAAAACCATTGGAGCAGTTCGAAGACGAAAATTTGCTACAAATTTCGAATTTGTGAGGATTCTCGGGGTTTTGGGCCCTAAAACGAAGATTCCAACAATTATCAGATTGGCAAGTGAATTTTATAAGATTTTCTAAAGTATTTTAAGTCCTTAATGGACAACGTTGTGGTGCTAAAAGAATAAGTTGTACTTGCATTCGACTGCTCATTCATTTTTCCCGATTTGTGTTGATTTTTTCCCCATCACGACCGGTGCACGATTGATTCCTTACATAATGTTATGTTTATAATTCATGATTTTAGTCATAAAACATTTTCGTCCAAGGACTCCTGTTACTTTAAGAAAGCGTTAACTAACTACGAAGACTCATTTCAATCATTAACCGTTAATTGCTTCATTTTTATCGTTAATTTACTGTAGAAGCAGCCCCGATGTATTCAAATTGTCTTTTCGAGAAAGTAGAGGTTTTACGGGAGACAAACAAGTCCCTCAATGATGCTCATTGCGTTTTTAATTATATTTTTGTTATTAATGTTTGTTACGACTCCCATTAAATTGTTTAAAAAAAATTATAAGATGTATTTTATTTACCTACAAAGATCTTTCACCATTTTTGAATCAAAAACAAATTAATTTTAAATTCTAAAAAATAAACGAATAGACTAGTATGGTATTTTAACTTTCAGTTAAACCTATTTTGCTTTGACTTAAAGCTTTTTCACTTTTATTTAATTTTTTTTTTACTTTCATTTAAACATTTTTCACTATCATTTAAACATTTTTTGTATTGAATTAAACCATCTCCGATTCCCAAGTAGGAAAATCAATTTTTGAATAGAATGAACGCATGAAAACTTCATTTCATACACAAGGAACACTGGAAAAACACTCAATCGTCTTAATTGAAAGTTAAAAAAGTTTAAATGAAAGTGAAAAAGGTTTAACTAAAAGGTAAAATACATACCTAAATCAGTAGGCATGCAAATTTATTATACAGGGTGTAAGCAGAACAGGTTTCCCAAACTGCAGGAGTCGATTCAGCTATTTTTCAACAAAAAAACGTCTTCTAGAAATTTTTTGAAACCCCTCGTTTTACGGAGATATTTCAATTTAAAGATTATTTCGCCGTGGTCAGTTCAGAGTGGCGTATCTCAAAAAAGCTTTTTATATCCTTGGATCCAGAATTTCGAGGCGGAACTCATGGAAAAACCAGCTTTGAAAAAATCCGAACAGAAAGCACTACAATCGGATGTTAAGAGATATGGCGTATCTAAAACTGGTCAAACTTGTGGCGTATCTCAGTTTTGAGTTTTCTAGAGGGTGTTAAATTTCAAGTGGTTAAATTTCATTGACGTAAATTTGTTTGTTGGGTCGATCTACAAAATTTGCTGTTTTGCAAAACAATGTTTAAAATACGTTGAGCCTGAAAGACAACACAGTTCGTCGATGGGTCCTTGACTATTATGATATTTCGAACGAAAAACAACATCATCAACCCTCTCCATCAGTAATAAATAATCAAGGAAACCGACCCGAAATCATTGCACAAGATGAGGGACATGGAGAGGATAATAGTGGGAGTCCTTCTATAGTACGTTCTGTCGTCCATCTGCCTCGCTTAGGCATCCAGTTTAAGGCTAAAGGGGACGGGGGTATAGTATGATTCTGAGATGAGAGATGGCACTAGTGTCGCCCCATACTTTCATCCGGTTTATCTAAGCTTGAAAATACGTAATTTTCAAATCTGACCATATGTATGTTATCAGAATAAGAATATCTTACAAGCCATCATCTAACATATTAAGTACCAACAAAAAAAAATTTTTAAATATTTTTTTAAAGTTTCATTTAATAATTGAAGTATGTTTTTAATTCAAAAATTCGAATACACCCCGTGTTTGGAAACTATCCTTCTATATGTTGGAATTATCACAAAACAATTTGTGTGAAAATTAGAGGCCGAAAGCGAAAAATTGGAAAAAACGTGGCCTGGGAAGACTAGATGGAATTTGTAGGAGGACCCCACATTTCCTAGCAGCTAATCCCGCCCACCCGCCGCGCAGACACTTGTGAACTTCGAGCGAGAATTCATCTCAGCTTCTCCGACTATCACGCTGCTCACCCTTCAAATGTATTGAAAAATGTATTGAAAAATGAAAATCGGTTGACCGGTTGAAGAGATCAGCTAGATATAAGTTTGGTATTCACCCTCTCACTCGCACAACTGTCGTCCCCTTTAGCCTTAAATGGGATCACTTGTACCAGTTTTTAGACCACTTTGCCAAACTAGAATCCCACTACTGTAGAAAATCGTCATCGAGATTACATCTTCAAACTGATTTGAATCAATTCAGGCATGTATATTGACAAATTTGGTGAGGATGGGCTCAAGCCTCTATTTCCAAGACTAGCGAGGTTTTAAAACCAGAATATGATTTTTCTTGTGTAATTATAACCTAAAATTCAATTTTTCGACCTGAAATTTAAGTATGTTAGGGTAAAAGCACCAATTACTGACACTTTAAGAAAAATTTTGTGGTTTTTCAACAATTTCTCTCGTATTTATTAATCTTTCCTCACAATTGAAACTTTTCCCCTTAGGCCAACATCAGTTTCTTCAATTTTGCTCATTAGAATAATCAAAACGACAAATCAATTCATTTATTTGCTTAAAATTTGGATGCATCTTTTTTCTCCTATTACCGACATGCATTCACCAGTTACTGACAGTGTGAGGAACCAATTACTAACATCCTGTATCAGGTTCAAATTATTTTTATTTCAAACTCTAAAATAGAAAAAGTAATTTACTTAGTACCTATATCTTGAAATCACAAAGCACAAGTTTTCGTGTTTTCAACCTTCTTTCTCGAATTTTTCGACAAATTGAAGGCGAAATCAAGCTTTCGAAGATGTCTTGTCTCTCGAGTAAATCAACAAGTTTTCGTGTTTTCAACCTTCTTTCTCGAATTTTTCGACAAATTGGAGGCGAAATCAAGCTTTCGAAGATGCATAAATTCGAGACTGTTTTTTAATGATAGAGAATAAGAATAGGAGGAAAGATACGAGTAGGTTCCTACCAGGGAGAGGGGTGTCAGTGACTGGATATGCTCAATGTTAGTATCTGGTGTGCGTACATCCCAAATACTGACACTCTCATAACTAGTTACTAACACCCCTGTTAGGATATGGATCCCTTGCTTTTTTCAAAAGGCGGGTAGCAACATCGTATTCTACGTAAAAACCCTAGTTAATTAGGCTTTGGAACAAAAGATTTTGGAAAACCCCAATTACTAACACAAGTGTCAGTAATTGGGTAAAGGCACGTTTCTGGGTACCCAAATCCTGACACTGAGGAAAAAATGTTATTTTATCAGTTATTTGCACTCGAATTGTGTATTCTTATTAGTTAACATCAATACTGGAGCGGTAAAAAGTAAATTGAATGTAGAAACAAAGATGAAACGGTTATAATAGATGAAATTGCGACTCACCTCCTTAGCAAAACCGCTAACGATCGGACAGCAGGTGTTAGACTGATGATAAAACTTCATTCCCGAACCCCTTATCGTCAATGCCGACTAGATTTTGGCGAGAATCGGTAGAAAATAACTGTGACATTGATTTGGTGCCAAATTTGAATCCCTAGGTGACCAGGAACGCTTATTTTTCAAGGAAGAATGAGCATGTGTTAGTAATTGGGGTGGTGTTAGCAATTGGTTCCTTCACCCTACTTATCCTCGTCAAAATGTTATAATTACCCAAGTTCTTGAAAAAAAAATGTATTGAAGTATTTTTATTGTACCTACTGCTCACTACTTTTAATTCTTGTCCCATTCCTCGACAAGAATGGGACAAGAAGAATGGGATGGTTTTTTTAAAACTGGAAATGAGACTCAGTGAAAATTGACTCCGTACACTCACTCAGTTTCTCAGAGTTTGCAAGGAGCTATTCCAAAACGGAGAATAAGGAGAACTGGGTGTGAGGAGATTCATTTTTACTGAGTGTACGCTATTGATAAAAATATTATACGGGTAATATAATTATGCCACTATTTTTATTATTACTGATATGTAGTTGTTATAACATTCTAAAAATCATAGGATTTTTCATGCGTTTTTACTAACATCAAGAAGAATGAAATAATGGTGTATCTCATGAAATACCGAAGCATTTTGGCGTATCTCATGCTTGTTTGTTATTGAGCTTTTCTAAGCAAAAGTTGATCTACCAAAGTCAGTAGAGGGTGTTATAAATCATAATCAAAAGCTTTGTTGTTGTAAATGATACGCAAGAACTTTAGGAATCAGTTTTTTTCCATCCCTGAAAAACCGAAAAAATGAGACACGTCACTCTGATTTGACCACGACGATTTCATGATTTTGACCTTACGTCATTAAATCGGTTATAACTCCCTTAGTTTGCTGGGTAAATTCAAATTTCAGGATACCGTTGGAAAAAGCATTAAATTTCCTATCGGATAGATGCCTGACTTTTTCTTCGAGTGAAGGTTTGAGGCATGAAAAGTCCTCAGAAAAGGAAATTTTACCTTACTTGGGAAACCTAGAGTTTCTTCAATATGGTATTAAACCATGAGAAGAAATATTTTATTCAAAATTCAAGAACAGTAAAAAGCTTCACTGCCTACCTACCCTCGCTATTATCCTTTCTCCATAATTTTGGTTTATTATTTTCAATAATGAACCTTTGGAATCGCCCAAGAAAAAATTTTTTTCAACACCCCAAAATTTGATGGTTTACGTTTCAAGGTACGTAGAATCTAAAAATCGAATAAAAATTTGGCCCAGCACTTTCCCCACTTAGCATTGACCGATTTTGATGAAATTTGGTATGTAGGCTTCATTTGGGGTCTAGTTGTGCCCCGAAGATTTTGGTTGATGTAGGTCACTTCTAGAAGTTCAAAAATGAATTTTGAAATTTTAAAAACGCCCTAACTAAAAAAATTCGATATAAAGGTATTGTTTTTCTTTCGATTTAAGATTCTATAGTATTTTCAGAATTTTGTGAGACCGCGCGGAGCTCTGTAGGACAAACCGTTCGCTCACTACGAGAATTAAAAGTTTGAACGTACGATAAATCAGAAACACGAGTGTGAATCGCAAAAGAGGCCTAATCTCCGTTCAAATTAATGCTGACCGAAATGCGATCGATGTTTTTCTTCATGTTGGATGGTTGGTGGCTTTGCAGACGAGTGATCTATATATAAAAATAAAAATCATTGTGTAATAATTTGCAGCGTTTTTTGTTACGCGTAACAAAGCAAATTTTCAAGCACTCATTAATACGGTAAGGGACCAAAAAATTGGCAACGTGAGTTAGAATAAAATGTTGGATAAATCAATAACTTTTAATGTGTGGTAAACGATTTCAGTGGGTTGGATAATAAAAAAGTTACATTATCCCAGGCAACATATCTAAAATGCATTATAAATAGGGAGGCCGCTATTTTCGTAACACAATTTTGTGACCTTTTTGGCCAGTTAGCTCATGGCTAAAACATGTTCCATGTTGAAACTTTATAACACACATTTTGTTAATGAAAATCATTAAAATTTCGATCACGTGATCTACAACTAATAATTAGTTGTAGATCACGTGATCGAGAAAAAAAATTCGCTATGGTTCTTGAGCGATTTCGGAATTTTTTCTCGATGTCATTACTAACATTTTAGTCGCTACAGGTAACTGACAACCAAGTCCACCCCGTCAAGCTCCCTCCGAGAAGAACTGACTTAAGTGGGATAAATCAACATTTTGAGGGGAAATGCTGTAATTCAACGTAAGATAAAATGCTGTACAGGCATTAAAACACTGAAATGCCGTCAGATAAAGAGTTGGAAGACCCGTCGAAGCGAGAAATAGAACATCTAGGGAGCCGTCGATTGAGCTGCTTGGAGGTGGTATCACGTCAAATCCCCTCAGGGCTGAAAGTCTTCCCTTTGGCCTCTCATCCATCGCAGACCGACAAAAAGAAACGAAAAAAAGTCGGGGAAATCCAGGAAAGAGTTACATTTGTGCGAAGAAATTCGTAGGCCTTACAAAAGGCTAAAGACTGAATGCCATAACTTTTGCTGGAATCGTGCGCTGGAAACAAAAAAACTCTCAAAGGGCCCTCCCAGCCTTCATATTCTACCTCTCTTAGGGTCAGATTTTTCGTTTATCTCACTTTCCGATCAGTATTTTCAAGATTAGGGTGGTTCATCAGAGAGCTTCTGAGGCCTTGGGGAGATCCGTCAACTAACAACAGATTCATGTGCCAACAAATCTCCTGAACGTTTTTGGATTTGGTCGGGAGTAATTAGGATTTAAGCCAGACAAAAAATTCAGCCAAGTTGGATTGGGATTAAGCAAGTTTCAGTCGGTCGCCGATCCTTCTTCGTTCCGGGTTAGTCTCATCTCTTATGAACCGGCGCTCGGTTGCCCCTTCCCACCAACTCGATTTAAGGAGCTACATTAGAGAGTTCCTAAACTGCATCTTGCTTAACGGCGAACGTTTTAGGCATCGCCGTTATGAATCTGTCTAGGGCGAGTCAAATCGGATGTTAACCCTAGATGAAAGTTAGCCAAAATAACGGCGATGTTGAACAATTTTACGGCGATGACAAAAGTGACGCGAAAGTTTAAAGTGACAGGAATTTCTCTCTTCGCCGTTAGATCCTCAGTTCTCTATTGTTGACTGCCTTCGTTTTTCAAGTTCGTTGTTCGCTATTTCAAGCACATCTTAACAAAGTGTTTGTTCAAGAAATAATTCAAGTATTTTTTGACGTGATAACGTCTTATAAATTGGTTTACCGGGAGACACTTCAAGAAACTGCGTTACGCTCCGCTCACGGAGGGGGTGCAGCTCGGCGCTCCCTAAAGGCGGGCGGCCCCTCCCCTTCCCCAGCGCTCACAAAAGCGGGAGCGCCCCGCCCCCCTTCCCTGGCACTCACTCCCCCCCCACCCATGGGAAATACCTACTACCTACGGGAAATACCTACTCTGTGCAACTTGACAAAGAATTTTATTTTATCCTTCTTCCTACTATACGAATGAATATTAACATTAAAATTATTTTACCACTCAAAGTCGTTGTCACGTAAAACTTTCGCCCGTATACCGACTTTACAGGCAACAACACAGGGTTTTTTACCAGTACCTAAAAGTATATTACAAATCACAATGGTTACAAAAAGTTGTTGATTATGGGAGTCACAAGAAATGCAAAATCGCCCTCGGATTGATAGTAATCTGCTAGATTGATAATCTACTAAGCATCGAACCATCTATACTTCCGTGTGATGGATACGAGGAAGCTATGTACCACACCCACTTGGCCAGCAGTCCAAACACAGATACTGTAGTTTCCTAAGCTCGCTGCTGCCAAACTAAACCGATTCCGTGGTCAGTTGTTCTTACTCGGCTGTTCTTACTACCTGTGACAAGTGTGATTACAGAGCCTCTCAGCTAGGGCATTTGAAGTCACATGAGGACTCACACCAGGGAGAAACCCTATGCCTGTGATAAGTGTGATCTCAGAGCCTCTCAGGCCGGGCATTTGAAGAAGCTTTGTGGGGACGTTTTTCATTCCTTGAGGAACACATCAGTATAAATTTCAAATCGAAAGCCCAATCTTCCGGAAACTTACAGCAGCATTCCGTAGGTCGTGTTTACTTCACGCACTCACAGGGGTGCACGATGATAATGACGATTTGAAGACGTGAGGTGAGGTGAGGCTTTGTTTTGAAATTGATGTTGGTGGTTGCAAAACTGTTACCGGCATGTCAGGTTCACTCTGCTCTAACGGCAGCCCGTTAGTCACATGGACGTTAGCAGGATGGCCGTAAGTTAGCGGCCAGAACGTTCGCCGTTATTTGCTCGGACGTTATTTGATCGCCGTAATTTTCTGCGCTTGCGCAGAAGGTGATCTACGGACACCGTTAGCTTTGCCGTTATGCCAAAATCATCTATAGGAATACCACCCACCACCCCCAGTTAGAGATGGGCAAAACGGCTCACCAAGAAGAACGGCTCTGGGCTCATTCAAAAAAGCCGGATCTTTTGAACGGATCAGTGGCTCTTTTGAGCTCGTATTTATTGTAGAGGTGAACATGCAATGAAAAAAGCTGCAAATTATTACACAACGGTTTATTTTAGTTGTGCCCGGAAATTTTTATTCGATAATTGGATTCTTCATAACCTTGAATCGCAAAACATTAAATTTTGAGGGCGGGAGGGGATAAATTTTCTGTTGCTCTATTCCAATGATTCATTATTAAAAATAACAACCAAATGCGCTGTTGTTCAATAAATCCTTTAAAACATATTGTTTAGTAATGCATGCATTCCAGGGGACGTCCCATTGAATAGGCATTAGATCAGTTTAACCAGTTGGTAAGCGATAAAACTGTTTCACTCGATGTAATTTATTTATCATTTTAGGCAAGAAATAGTGACCCCCCCCCCCCCATAACATTTCTAGCGGCATGGGAGCCTCCAATCTGAAGAGCATTTTAAAATCCACGATCTACGATACCCAACATGCGAATTCGAGTACCCTCTCACCCCACCACCACCAAACCAATGGAGCCAATCTAGCACCAGAGCGGAAATACGTCGTAATATTGAACTTTCATCTATTAGTTTTGGTAGGCAGTCCGTCGAAGTTCACATCGAAGTTTATTCATTTTAATCAAATTCGCAGCACTAATTGATGTATTCATGATGGTGGGCAAAAAGGCGAATAATGGTATCGTGCAAGTGGGCGAATGTGACAGGAACCGATCAGCAGTGTTAGGCAAAAATTAGCTACGATTTAGTTGAAGCTAACAGCTAAATATTTATCTATTAGCTGTTCAGGAACAGATAAAATTCCCAACTAAATTACCTATTAGTCGAAACGTATAGCCAAACTCCAAGCTAACGCAACTTCTCTAGTCATTTGTTATAGTAAATTGCAAGTCATTTATTTGAAATCCACTCTAGTCACTCATGTTCATGGGCTTTTGGCTGTGTGTCCTGGTCGGCCCGGGGGCGGCCAACTTGTTGGTTTTCTGCAATTGCCACGATGGGCGTATGTCGGGAACCGCCATGGTGGGTGGGTCCGGACCCGGCTGAGTATCCCCTGGCCGGGCTTTGCTGCCTTTTTGCATGGGTGGCTTTCTAGTCATTTTTTAAATTCTGGTTTATTATTTTCAATAATGAACCTTTGGAATCGACCAAGAACAATTTTTTTTAACACCCTCTCAAAAAATTGAATAAAAATTTGGCCGCCCGTCCGCTGTACGCGGCACTTTCCCCATTTAGCATTGACCGATTTTGATGAACTTTGGTATGTAGGCTCCATTTGGGGTCTAGTTGTGCCCCGAAAATTTTGGTTGATGTAGGTCACTTCTAAGGGTTGAAAAATAAGGTTTGAAATTTTGAAAACGCACTAACTCAAATAAAGTTCGAAATAAAGTTATTTTTTTCAATCAATTTAAGATAGTATTGAATTTTTAGAATTTTTTGAGACCACACGGAGCCCAGAAGGACAAACTGTTCGCTCCCTACGAGAATTTAAGGGTTGGACTTACGATAAATCAGAAACACGAGTGTGAATCGCAAAAGAGGCCTAATCTCCGTTCAAATGTTAGCTGACCGAAATGCGATCGATGTTTTTCTTCAAGTTGGTTGGTAGTAACAATGGCAAAGCCGTGTTTTTTGCAGACGAGTGATCTATATAGAAAAATAATGAATCTTTGTGTAATAATTTACAGCGTTTTGTATTTGCAGCCCCTTTCCTTTTATTCACTGATTTGTTGTTTCACTGTTTGTTGTATCACATTGTTTTATTGGTACTTTTAGGCTCTAAGATTTCGACCATTGTTAATACAATTTTATTGTTCACGACAAATAAAACACATTTATTCATTCATTCTAACGGCTTTAGCTGCGGTGATTTAGCTGTCATGAGAAGCTAAAAGCTTTAGCTGTACCTGACGACTAATAGCTACTAGCTAACGCTGAAAATTGTGTTTCTCCACACGAACAGCCAGTAGCAGTAGTGTGAGGGCAATCTCAATGCTCCATCGACAATTAAGGGGAAAAAACGGGTGAAACTTTTCAATGCATGCTCGGGTATTTCATTTGTTATAAAGATACAACACCAAGTCATAGAACCTACTGGTTATTGGGAAACGTTTAGCAGTTTAGGTCAGCCTAACAACAATGATTATTTAGGCATTCTTCGCGATGATGCCTCTAGAAGCAATAGAAGTTCAAAGGCAATTCGTAAATATAGATCACTTTTACTTTATTTATTCATGAAATCCTTGAATAACTATACGAAGTTATTGTTCGATTTCGATGAAATCATTTCCTATGAAAATCATCACCCCCGGACTGATAGTAACTACTGCGCATGCGCAAACTTGAATTTCCTTGTGAAAGTCATATTTTCGATATTGTCTTCCCGAATTCGATGACATCTTCTGAAATTGTTGACGTCCCCAAATAGGGTGGTGCAGGGTAAATAGAGATTGATGTTTTGGTATTACTATGCATCGGATCATCTATACGATCGGGTTATGGATAAGAGGAAGCTATGTGCCACACCCACTTGGGAGCCTTTATTAGTGTTTTCGTGTTCCGTTTGTAGCTCGGTCATTTTCTCTATATTGGTTTATTATTTTCAATAACAAAAGCCTTTGGAACCGAGCAAGAAAAGAAAAGTTTTAACCCCCCCCTCAAAATTTGATGTTTTACGTTTCAAGGTACGTAGAATCCGAAAACCGAATAAAAAATTTTCCGTCCGTACTTTTTTTTTTGAGACCACCCGGAGCTCTGCAGGACAAACCGTTCGCTCCCCACGAGTACTTAAGGGTTTTCCTTCGATAAAACAGAATCACGAGTGTGAATCACCAAACAGGTTTAAAAAAAAATTTATCTGACTAAAATTCGATCGCTGTTTGTTTCTTCGATTTGTATTCAGTTTTGCTTTCTGAGCAACCAGTAATAAAAATTTCCATATGAAGCTCCATATTTTTTTAATCGAGTGTGAAGCGTTTAGTTCTTTCTAATAAACTTGATTGTGAAGGGGTGAAGGCAGTATGGTGTGGTAGGCAGTACCTAGCAATGGTTGGTAGGTAAAAAAAATAGGTAAACAAAAGTTGGTAGGTAAAAAAACG
This sequence comes from Apolygus lucorum, assembly GCA_009739505.2. Taxonomy (NCBI): domain Eukaryota; kingdom Metazoa; phylum Arthropoda; class Insecta; order Hemiptera; family Miridae; genus Apolygus; species Apolygus lucorum. The sequence goes on along the minus strand of CM019181.2, from coordinate 4,213,153 downwards.
CAGCACATCATTGCCCAAAGGTTTATTATTTTCTGTATAGATCACCCTTCTGTAGGGTGATATAGGGTGATATCCTCCTATAGATTCCTCCCTACCAACCATAGGTACTACTACCTACTAGGGCATTTTTGAAAATTTCAACCCCAACCACTAACCAAATGGAAATGGAGGATTGAAATTGTCAAAAATGCTCTAGTAGGTAATAGTACCTATGGTTGGTAGGGAGGAATCTATAGGAGGATATCACCCTATATCACCCTACAGAAGGGTGATCTATACAGAAAATAATAAACCTTTGGGCAATGATGTGCTGCGTTTTTTAGTTGTTTCGTGATCTTTCACCTGTTTAAAGTAGTTCTAATCATGTTTGACTCACAAGAAAATACTTTTTTTAGGATCGAGTAAAACAAAAATTCAAAATTTAAAACATACTTAATGATTTTAACAAAACTTTTCTTAAGGTAATCGAGAATAGTGGTTACCCATAAAAGTAATACCTAACAAAGCAAAACGTCATATTTCAATTAAAATTTACCCAAAATTTTTTGCTAAATTTGTCTTTTAGGTGGCCAGAGAAGAGAAAAGGTCAAATTGGTTTTGTGGTCATAACGGAGGAATTCATTCGAGAAAATGTTACAAAGCTAATTCTGTTGCAAGCTTTCTGATCGTGTGGAGAAATTAAACTTTCAGCGTTAGATATTAGCTATTAGTCGTCAGCTACAGCTAAAGCTTTTAGCTATACGTTTCGACTTATAGCTAATTTAGCTGGAAATTAGCTGTTCCTCAACAGCTAATAGCTAAACTTATCTCTTAGCTATTAAAAAAGCTACAAGCTAATTCAACTATCAGTTAAAAAATTAACTAGCTAATAAATTAGTTAGGTAATGACCAACTCTGCCGATAAGAATAGTTACCGCAAAAGAACAACAATGTTTCAGGAAAATCAGTGTTTTCACGCAAAACTAAACGTCTATTCTAAAAATATGAAAAAAAATCCGTAAATTGAACTGAATCTAATAATATGCACGTTAAGGTGTTCAGTCAAATTGTTAATGTCGGCTGAGAAAACCGCGATTTCCCAAAAACTTGTGTTTTGTTACATTATCGCCCTTCTTCCCGGAAGGGGATGATATTTGCTCGTATACGGTGTGGTAGTAAGTTCTTCGTAATTATTTATTTAATCCTCTCCCCATCCTCTTCGAAGAAAAATTTGACGATCTTCCATTTTTAGTGAAAAAAAAAATGGCCAAGAGGGGATTCTATCAGTTATTAACTTCGCGAGCGCCTGAAAGTACTTTCTGGGGTGGTACGTTGTATGGAAGAGGGGGGTGGGAGAGGTTTTTAATAACAATAGCTTTTCGTCGAGGATTAGGACAAAAGGACCATTGTTTGGGGCAAAGGGGGCAGAAACGGGAAGGTATATCTTCTTGCGGCCGATACCGATCGTCTCTGTTCTCTCTACTCATTTCATCCCCCTTCATCCAGTACCTCTCCGTCCTTTGTTTCCATCTTCCTCTTTCTTACCTCCCTTATCCACCGTCCTCATTCTATTTTCATTTACCTCGCCCACTCACATATTCTTCATCGAAGTTTCACCCCCTTCCTTTTCATCAAAGATCGAACAAAGGTGAGGTGCCTTCGTAAGAGGATAATGCGGCCTTTGAGATGCCGAAAGGATTTTTTTCGCGAATTTTCCCTCGAGATGGAGTAGCTTTTTTCCATTGAGAAAAATATCACCAGAAATTCGTAATCGGGAGTACAAAACGCTGCAAATCATTGCCCAAAGGTTTATTATTTTCTGTATAGATCACCCTTCTGTATAGATCACTGGTTCTCCATCAATAGCACCTACCACCATCTGTATTCTCCCTTGACCTTCCCTCTCAAATTCCAGCTTCTTGCTAGGGATGGGTTTCGATACTCGATATTTCAAAATCGATACTTTCGTACCGATACTCGATAATTAAGTATCGATACTGCACTATCCAATATCATTGGATATCGATACTTCGGATCCGATATTTCTAAATATCGAATATCGATATTCTATCGACTGTTCTCGCGGAAAATTCAACTTAATGGTTAAAAAATGATGAAGGTAGAGAGTCTTTTGGGTCATTACCAGAGACCTTCAAAATGTGGCACTTATTTTTATAAAATGTGGCAATGTGGCACTTATTGTGGCCGAATGTGGCATTTATTTCAACTGATGTGGTATTTATTTTTTTCAACTTTCCACCCCCTCCCCACCATAAAAGGGATGTCAAACCATTAAATCATGAAACTTGAAAGCATATCAACTACTGTATTAAGTATATCAACTATTTACATGTATTTCCAACATATTTACATGTTCCAACATGTTTACAATTTGTTAAATTCAATTATGAAACAATTTTAAGTGGGCGGCTATTTTATCCATGGATAAATTGAGACGACGGTCGCTCGGGATATATTTCAATGTAGAAAATGATCTCTCTACATCGGCAGAAGTCGCGGGCGCGTACTTCATTGCAAGGACGTCTTCAGCGTCCCACTCTTCCCTGAGAGAAGATTCCTTCCCTTCGAGATTCGCGGCTATACCACTCATTTCTTCCCAGCCGCAATTCCTGTCCAGAACGGCCTGTACCTTGGCGTTAATCCTTAATCCAATGGCTTCTGGGTAGTCGGTGTTGGCGATTTCCTCCATCTTCTCCACAGAGGTCGTCAGGAGAATCTTTTGAGATTGCAGCTGCTCGATTATGTTTGGAATGTTTTTAAAATTTGACTCCAAAAAGAGAAGCTGCGGGAAGAGGGCCGGGTCGTCTATGAGGGCTTTTGCTTTCTTCATCGCTCAAATGTGGCACAAAATGTGGCATTTTCAAAGAAATCAACGAAATATGGCATTTTACCGAAAAATGGGCTGAATGTGGCATTTTAGTGTGGCGCCGTGGCAATGTGGCATTTGAAGGTCTCTGGTCATTACTCTATGGTAGCACAATTAACATCATGGAAAAAATCACTCTTCTTGGACTCTGAATAGTGAAAAATGAATAAAAGTTGTTGAAAAAATTATTTTTCTTGGGAAAATTGGATAATATTGATAGTTTGTGACACTAAAGTATCGATACTAGATATTTTAAAATATCGGTACTCATGCCCAACAATACTTGGGATATCGATACTCGGATACGATACAGTATCGATACAAAATATCGATACTTTTAATACGATACCCATCCCTACTTCTTGCGTCCAATAGGATTGAAAATGGCTTCGGAGCTCACTCAGCTGATCAGTGATCTGAAGAGTGAAGATCTTCTCGAATGCTGGAGACGCCTGGAAGAGCACTGATCAGCTGAGTGAGCTCCGAAGCCATTTTCAATCCTATTGAACGCAAGAAGCTGAAATTTGAGAGGGAAGGTCAAGGGAGAATACAGATGGTGGTAGGTGCTATTGATGGAGAACCAGTGATCTATACAGAAGGGTGATCTATACAGAAAATAATAAACCTTTGGGCAATGATTTACAGCGGTTTTTTTTTTACCTACCAACTATTGGTAGGTACTGCCTCCCACACCATACTGCTTCACACCTTCACAATCAAGTTTATTAGAAAGAACTAAACGCTTCATACTTGATTCGAAAAATAGATAGCTTCATATGGAAATTTGATTACTGGTTGCTCAGAAAGCAAAACTGAATACAACTCGAAGAAACGAACAGCGATCGCATTCAATGCGATTAACTAAAATTTTTAGTTATAATAAAATTTGAACGGAGATTAGACCTCTTTTGCGATTCACACTCATGATTCTGTTTTATCGAAGGAAAACCCTTAAGTACTCGTAGGGACCGAACGGTTTGTCCTGCAGAGCTCCAGGTGGTCTCAAAAATTTTTTAAAATTTAATAGGTACTATTTAAAATTTATGAAAAAACGATACCTTTATTTCGAGAGTTTTAGAGCTAGGGCACTCTTGAAAATTTCAACCCTCAATGTTCACCCCTTAGAAGAGACTGACATCAACCAAAAGCTTCGCGGCACAACTAGACCCCAAATGGAGCCCATATACCAAATTTGAACCAAATCGGTCCAGTGTTGCTAAGAAAAGTGCCGCGTACGGCGGACGGACGGAAAATTTCGATGTTCGGATTCTACGTACCTTGAAACGTAAAACATCAAATTTTGAGGTGGGTTACAAATTTTTTCTTGCTCGATTCCAAAGGCTTATTATTGAAAATAATATACCAAAAACATTGTGATGCAGAGATTTATAATTTATTTTTTGAGGGACATGAAACTCAATTCAATCGACAAGATTACAGCATTAACAGGTAGGTAGGTACATTTCCTATCTTGCGCAAACGTAAAAACTATGTTTTAAAGGTTGAAATCACCCGATTTTGATGAATTTTTCTTGGATAGTGCGGGTTGAAGTGTAGATGGTCCCCTATGAGGGTAGTGCAAGGTACTTAGAGATTGATGTCATAATCTACACGACCGGGTTATGGATACGAGGGAGCTCTGTGCCACACCCACTTGGCAGACTTTTTTTCCTCATTGCGAGGTTGTCATTCAAAAGAACTAATTTGTGGTAAAATTACCGATCGAGTTTCATTGTGTAGATAATATTCTGTGATATAGAAAATTTTGAGATCTCATAATACTTTGGGTTGCTTTGCTAGTGAATGTTTTTTTAAAAACCAATTACCAGCAACCTTATTTACCACTCAACTGAATTACCCTCCTAGAGCCAGCTTGAGCGGTCAAGATTTGCATCGCAGTCGGACGCGGCCCTAGATCATTCTGGCAAGGGATAGTAGCGCAAGTTACGCTCTTCTCTTCACCTCTCACACGTCACCCAGATAGCTTTTCCTCCTCTATAATCATCTTCTTAGTGCCTTCGTCGGCCGTCTGTTGAAAAAGGTGATCAATCTTGTTGAGTAATGCGCCCCAACCGCCGAAGCCACAGCTCCCGGCTCTCCCACTGCTGACCTCTTCCAAAGCCTTTGCTCGTCTCACAGACTGAGACCTCCCCCTTGATGAATAGGAGGGTAACAGCTTTAGTTGGGAACTCCCCGCCAGACCAGAGCCTTTCCAGGGTTTCGTGTGGGTATTGATTCCAACGGTCATGGTAAAACGAGGGATTTGAGGTACCCAACTGAGGAATCGGACAGGCCTCCGTTTAAAATCATTTGTATCTGAGCTGCAATATGAAAAAAACCCTCAAAATATATGTTTTTAAGTAAGGTATGTTTTTAACTCACTTTTTACAAAAAAATGAAGTAGGGACTGAAAATAATGAAAACCCAACCACGTTGGCATACGATAATACCCATATGATGGCTGACCAGTGGTGGGTTCCCAACGAAGTATTCCACGTAAATCAAACATCCTTGTGGAAAATCAACATTGTAGTACTCTTAGAGTATTGAAGGGGTTTAGGTACCTGGGTTTAAGAAGCCTGGTCGCTTGTTTTTTAAAAATTCAACTCCATACTGTGTCCGAAACTAATTTTTGGAACTCCATGATGTGTGGATGCGGTATGTCACTTCTAAGGGGTAAACATATTGTTAAGTAATGCATTCCAGGGGACGTCCCATTGGATAAACATTAGATCAATTTAAAATAGTTGGTAAGCGATAAAACTGTTTTACTCGATGTAGGTAATTTATTACTTTAGGCAAGAAATAGTGACCCCCCTTCACCATTATCCACCACAACATTTCTAGCGGCATGGGAGCCTCGAAATTGAAGAGCATTTTAAAATCCATGATCTACGATACCCAACATGCAAATTCGAGTTCACACCACCTCACCATCCCTTTCTTGGTTTGATTTCATTTTACCACATTTACAGCCGAAAAAGTAACATTTTGAGGAGGAAATCATCGACTTTCTTATGAAGGTTAAAAAACTGTAAGATTTATAAAATTGTGTCGGAGATGAAATAATTTGGAAAGGAAGCGATACTCGAAAACAATTCCACGTAAAGTCGATGATTTCCTCCTCAAAAAGTTACTTTTTCGGCTGTAAATGTGGTAAAATGAAATCAAACCAAGAAAGGGACATCACCACGCGATTCAGCGTGGAAAAACAGTGCTAAGTGATGCCCCATACTTGAGGTTTACCTTCATCTCAACTTTGGCGCAATCTCTGGGTTGCGTATCATTGAGCGCTCGCTGAGCGGGTTGAGCGCATTAAATAAAAAAAGTTGTCGAAGTAAAAAGTTCACAACATTTGACGTAAAAATTCGAATCTGCCATGAAAAATGGGGGTTCCCATTTGAAAAAACAAAGTTGGTCATGGTTGCGCCCAATTCCTCAATTTTGTCATTTTTGAATTCTACGCAAAAAATTATGAAGAATAGTGTTTGTCCCATTTTTTTCTCACACAATTAGAGAAAATAGGTGGGGGGCGTAGTTACTTGGACGCCCTGTATATTGAGCATTTTTCCTCAATTTCAAAGCACAATTGGCTGGCGGCGGGGAAAAACCAGGTAAGTACAAAAATGGAATTTTACAGGAGAGCGTTTTTAAGTTTCAAATGTTATTCCTAATTAAGGAATCCACACTAATTGATTCTTAACCCTGCCATTTTTTCACGAAAGTATCCTAAAACCGAATTGATACCTCGAACTTCCCTCAAATTACATCTTAATGGGATATTCAATGGTTTTTTTTAAAGTTGTCGAATTATCTGGTAACGTGCGGTCTAATTTCCGTACTTACTTGGTTACAAGCAACCAAATTACTTACCTGCTCACCCACCAAAAGAAAACCTACTTGCCTGGTTAAGCATAGAGAGCTTCATATGGGAATTCGATTACTGGTTGCTCAGAAAGCAAAACTGAATACAAATCGAAGAAATGAACAGCGATCGCATTTTAGTCAGATAAAATTTGAACGGAGATTAGACCTCTTTGGCGATTCACACTCATGATTCTGTTTTATCGAAGGAAAACCCTTAAGTACTCGTAGGGAGCGAACGGTTTGTCCTGCAGAGCTCCGGGTGGTCTCAAAAATTTTTAAAAATTCAATACTATTTTAAATTGAAAAAAAAAACAATAACTTAATATCGACATTTTTTGATCTAGGGCGTTTTGACTGTTGACGGTTGAATTTCAACCGTTATTTTTCGGAAAAACATATCGATACCCACCGAGTAACGATATCCTTCCAATCCCAAATACTTAACATTATCGATGTCCTCCCCATAGAACCATCGATCTTTCCAGAGAGAAAAATTTCAAGAAAATAAAATTCGGAAACATTGTGTTTACTTATTTTTACTTAGCACTAACTTTCCTCATATATTCGTAAGTGGTTAATGAACCCATTTCATTTTTTTTAATGTTTCTCAATCTAACGTGCTTTGCGTTGAGTCCGAGCGGATGGAGTTTCCAATAGTCGATCTCTAATCGTTAAACTCTTTGAGGTTAAGAAGCCTTGGATAAATCGAGTTACCCTCCGGTTACTTTTTATCCGGTCCTCGGACGACCAGGTAACTTTAAACTACGGGTAACGGCTATCTGGGGACTGATAATCGCGTACGATTGAGTTACCCGACGGCCGTCGAATAAATCTGCTTTACCGGGGGGTAAAATGTGACTGATAAACCGGCCCTAATTAATGCCAACTTAGCATAAACAACAATTTGGTATAACTTAAGTGCATCTAGAAACACAAGTTCGGGGAGGTTGTGGTGAAAAACATTTCCCTGAAATATGAATGAAAACTTCACATACAAACGGGAGGATAACGATGACCTGTAGACTCAGGCCCGGATGGATATCGAGTCTTCTTATCTTACGCGACCCAAGCGTGGTTATCGACGGTCGCCCTATTTTTCAACCCTTACAAGTGACCGACATCAACCAAAAGCTTCGGCGCTCAACTAGACCCCAAATGGAGGCCACATACCAAATTTCATCAAAATCGGTCCATGGGAACTAAGGAAAGTGCAGCGTACTGCGGACGGACGGCGAAATTTTTATTCATTTTTTGGATTTTACGTACCTTGAAACGTAAACCAACAAATTTTAAGGGAGGGGGGTTAAACATTTTTTCATGGTCGATTCCAAAGGATTACTATTGAAGATAATAAACCAATACCAAGGAGAAATAATAATCAATTTTAAATTCAGTTACCTAATACGATATTGATCAATGAATCTGAATCATTGGTGTTTTGGCAATATCCATTTCGATCACCCATCACATTTCCAGCGAATCATAGAAGTTTATTTAACAGGCACGTATTGCTGGGTGTTTCCTCGTTGAGAGAATAGAAAAAAATCTGCTGCTCTGAACTACCTGGCCCTCGTTGAGGCAAACATTTCGAAAACATCAAATTTCGCGTAGGTGGAAATTGAAGCGGGTTACGGAAAAAGAAAAATGAACGTGGCTCGGAATAACTTCCACAATAAGTCGGTGTCTCAATGGGTTCAGGGGTATGCTTGGTGGGGTGAAAAAAAGTTTAAAAAAAGACGCCCTACTTGCTATTCTCATTGCTCCTTCCTCGCCATCTGGACTTGAGAGGTGTTTCATTTTATTCAACAAGGGAAAAACTTGAAGGAGGTAGAAATACATAAAAAACGTAACGCATCCACGAGATTCAATCTTTTCAGAGGAAATAGCGAGTTTACCAGTTTAGCTCGCAGACCGCGTTTGGAATTTCAACCTTCTCTTGCTTCTACCGCGTCACGTTTACATGAATAACCTAATCTTTTTGCTCAACTTCATTGCTCCTAATGTGCCGCTCCTGCACGTATAAGCGAAAATTCGAAAGAAAGAAAGAAAAAACATCAGTTAGAGAAATTGTTTAATTTTTATCTACGATTTCCCACTACAGTAAGGAAGCTTAGAGATCGCATAAGACTTTTGAAAAAGTCTGCCAAGTTGGATGCAGAGTATAATTTCCTCACACAATCAAATATGTACGATTAGAATTTATCGGTATTGTAACTGAAGAGACCTCCCCCTAGCAGAGAAGCACTCAAGATGAAAGTCTGATGGACCGCCACCAGTCGCGCCACTGACGAAACCCCACCAGCATTCTACCCCCACCACCTTACATACTGATGACTGGACAGAAGTATCTCGCGGGAGCACACTGAAAGGCACAACTAGCGCTCCCGGGATCTTTGAGTACTAGACAACTGATCGTGTATCATGTGAGGTACCACTGTGTTCAGGAGATTGTCACAAGTTCGAATTTCTAGTTTTCTAGATTCACTGTTTTGAACCTCCATTTTCGACTTTTACGAACAATCAAAGGTGGAAACAAGCCTTTGAAGTGGTCATTTCTCTCGAGTAAACCAACAAGTTTCGATGATTTCAACGTTCATTCTCGCGTTTTTAGAACAATCGAAGGTGGAAACAAGCCTTTGAAGTGGTCTTGTTCTTGAGTGAACCAACGAGCTTCGGTGTTTTTGATCTTTTTCCGAGAATGGGGTAGTTGCATGATATTTTTTTGTATTTTTTCTGTGTAGAGAATCTCTATTGAAGTACGAATCTGCAAATAAAACTCCCGGAAACGCTTCCAAAAAATTTAGAGATTTTTTCGAAAAACGGGATTTCGGATTCAGGCGGGAAAACCTACACACGGCTTGGACACTGCGGGGTGGGGGCCACGTCACGGGTGTGAAGGGGGCCAAAAGACCCCTTCCTTTGCCCAGGGGGTCCTTTGATAGCAACCCTCTGTTGGGTTTGTTTACGTTCGTTTGTGGCAATAAAATTGGAGAATCACTCACACTTTGTGGTGCTTTCATACTGAATTTGCTAGCTGTGCAATCGAAAGATGTTGCATCAAAGATTTTGTTTCCTACTGGCATTCCCTCCACTGTAACTTGAACCTCATATGGTTGTGAAGAAATGCGGTGTTCTGGTGTTACTCGAGCCACAACCTCGCAAATTTGCTAGATTCTTCTAAGTTGGACATAACCAACATCGTTTTATTCAACAATTTACAAACACTCATTGGTACTACGTTGTACAGGATAATGACACTACTATGAAACTTCCAATAAATGAGCAACCATTTGGATGAAGAAGTACTACACACAAGAAATCACAATTACAACTGACCTTTTGCTATAAAAGTGTCAACTTACCTCACATTATTGGCTCCTTTTATTTCGGCGCTGACGAACTTGTTGTTATTGACGTAAAAATCGTACATCATGCCAATATTTATGTACGGAATATTTTCCAGGGAAGCTACCTCGAAACTCTAGTCGATGGCTCTCCTTTTTGGCATATTGACATTTTATTTCAATACTTTGGCAAATAAACGAAAAAAAAGTTACGGTTGTTTTTCTGATGATTTCTACTTACAGCCAAGTTGTTCCTATCGAACTTTATCTTCGTCATTCGCGTTCGTAGAAAAATCGTTCACCATTCGTTGGAAAGCCCTACATTTACGCATAAATGATATACTGCCAAAACCGTTGTACTTACGGGAGAAAGTGAGATATACCTACCCCTGAGTTAAAATAACTATCAACAACATTCGAAAGCAGATTATTGGGTAGCGGGAAAAGTGAAGACATGTGTTGGAGACTCGTATGCAAGCGTTTATTAAAAGCTTCTTGAAACTTTACAGTGAACATTATCTTTTCCAAACCAATCAACTAATAAATTATGGTAAATACTGGTGTAAACTATAACAACTAACAACTGTAACAACTCGGACCGCACTACGAGAAAGGGCCACCCGAAAAACTGATAACGTGATAACTACGACAGTTAAAGCAACGGGGTTAATCGAAGTACCCCGCGCCGATGTGCCCCCCGGGCATCGGCAAAACAGCCAAAATTATGCTTCAAAATTTTCAATTCAAACGATTAACCCATTCAGCGCGGGTCTCAAAAGGAGGAACAACCTCCCATCCTGAAGTTGAGTTTTTGTGACACGTCGCATAGCACTTTTTAAAAATTGTTATAATGGTGGTTATGGATAAAAACAGTCAATATCAGTTAATTTGAACCATTTTTGGCGCACGTGGTAATATTACCACACCCACACGTCAGGTTTGGCCGGAATGCTAACAGCAGAGCGAAGTGTTGCGGGTTAGCATTCCGGCCAAATAGAGGCGAAAATTGAAAATCGAAATGAGTGAGTACACGAACGCAGTTGGTCACTTCATACCAGACATTATTTATTTCTGTAATGTTGAATATAATACACCACATAATGGTGAACATTGTACACATTATTGCACATCAGCATTACTTACAATTTTTATTGCAATAGATTAAATTGACTCAGATTTTCCTGGCTCAAAAACACGCTATCCGCCAACGAAGTGTTCAGAACTGCTGCATGATTCATACTGAAGGTAAAAACCACCGTACGGGACAAAGAATCGCGGTACCCCCCTCTACAGAGCAATGATAAGGGTTCAGGGTCTAAAGAGAGCAGCGTGGTAATATTACCACACCCGCACGGCGCAAAACCCCAGCTGTAGTAATATTACCACACCCGCACTGAATGGGTTAATTCAAACATAAAAAACCTGAAAAATATATTTCAAAGTTTTTTTAATCATCACCATCATTTTGCAAGTACATTTCAATGTTTCGACTCGAATTGTCCTCGATTGCAGTGATCTCAACGCACTCTATTGTGAGATTCTCGTTTAGGGATGACGTAAGAGGTGTGGCCCGCCAACACTAAAAAGGATGGTACTTCTTTATTGAAATACGGCTAAACTAAATGGAATTTCGAACTGAAAACTGGTCCATATTCGTTTTTAAGTGCGCTAAATTCGAATCTGAAGTCAAAAACACGAAATTCCGACCCATGCAACTACCCCATTGAAGGTGAAAACAAGCCTTCCTACAGCCTATAAGTGGCAACAACTCTGAACAGAAAAAATACTAGATGCTGTAGGTTAGATCTGCTAATGCTATTTGTGCACTTATGCGTCTCAATTAGAGATGTTAAAATGAAAAAAATAATTAGTTATTGTGGGACCGTGGAACAAATGTTTTGAAATTATTTTGTCACGATAACGGGGTGCGTTCAGAACGCGGAAGTAAGAGGGAAGCTAGGAGGCAGGATGGTGGGTCGAGGCAGAGGGAGGATGACAAGTCATCCTCTCTCCTGGCTAGTCCGTTCAGAACAACGAGGTCGATGAAGAGGTCAGGATAGAGGGAGGAATAACCTCATCCTCGATCAAACGGCAGCCAATTGATTATTATCGGAAATTAAAACAGCAGATGATTCCAGAACCACCCCACAAGAGAATACACTCGAAATACGGGGAATTTCACCATTTGATGCCCCAGTGGAAGAGGATGCCGGGAAGTGCCTAGCTTATTTACAAATTAAATTCAAACAAGAAGACTTTGAAACAGAGACGGAACTTGGTAGCATAAATTACATATTCAAAAATACTGCTTACAGATTATTTCAGTAAAAACAGTAAAGCGGTACAGTACAGAGGTTATTTCAGTAATAAATCTTTCACGCAGAACGCACCTTTTCTAAAGCTTGTAACGAACAATTTGTTTTACTTCATTTATCCATTGCTGAACAAATAAATCCTTATGAAAACAAAAGCAAATAAAATAAAACAACATTTATCAAACTTAGAGGACTCTAAATTGATGAACAACATTTCGATAACGCTATGTACATGGTAAAATAATATATATTTTATGTATCATATTATGATACTATTACTATATGTATGAATACGTATAAAAATAAGTTATAAGTTAATAAATAGGAAGTATCTTACCAAACACAAATTAATTAAATACTAGACTAATAATATATTATGTATAAAGGTAAATTTCGATACTTGAATCGTAACATAATCTACAAAGACAAAATTGAAATATAGAGGGTAACGGAACAAGGATAGGCCGCCATTGACTCATGCCATTTAGCCGGTACTCTCTCTCCCAAAAAAAATAAAATAAATAAATAGGAAGTATCTTACTTAGCACAAATTAATTAAATACTAAACTAATATTACATTACATAATGATGAATTTCGAATTTGAATATTTGAATTTTATTAATATTTAATTTTGAATATTAAAGTATTGAATAAAAGTATAAATTTTAGATTTTAATTCTTCTTTTTTTCTGTAACAATTTTGTTTCTTTTGTACGCAACGCGAGTAAATAAAACATTCAAAAACAATAATTCATTCAACGGAAACCTTCCATCATTTACTTTTATATTCATATTCATTAAATAAAACAAAAGTGTGGCGATTGGCATGAGAGAGTGGAGATGCGGCCTTGAAACAACCAATCACAGTCCAGGGAGCAGCGATGACATCGCGACATCGACCTCCCGCGATCAAAGTTTTTTGAAAACCAAAAGCATCGACCCTCCAGCGTCCCTCCTAGCGCTACCGCGACCGCCTTGCTCTGAACGCCCCCATTCATTTCTTTGTATTAAGTACAAGTCTTGTTTTCCCGCGATAGCCATCGATAGCGACGTCGACCCTCAAGCGTGCCTCTTACCTCCGCGTTCTGAGGTATCAACTGAGGCATCCACTATCACTTACGAGGACGCACCCGTCCGTTTCAAATTAGGGTTAAATGAGGTTTCAGGTCACAAGCCTTCAACTTATATTGCAAAGATGGTCTCTGCCGTTCATTATTGCTTTTCAAATCTTCCCTCCACAAGATACTCGACTCAAATAACTTTGTCTATTGATATCTCCTACGACCCCTGAATTATGTCGGTGATCCAGTTCGCGAAGCAAACGGATGTAATCAACGGCTTCCTTTTTATTCGCCCGGAAAGTTGTGAGATCGTATAACGAAGTTCTCCGCTTGGAAAAACTCTCCAACAACTTTGAACATTTTATTTCGAAGGGAGCCCCAGACGGGATTTATCGATGCTGTGAAATACGTCCCGAGCAGAACTAACAGTTATCGGGTTCTTTTACTTTGGTTCCTGTTTTAATTTAGCTCCTGATTCTGTTCAGCGTTTAACTGTGGCCTTTCAAAATTATACCGCTGCACAGTATTAATTACACAAATTCAAGACTCGCTGTATGGCGTAGGTAGATTCGAAAAGTAACAGTGGAATGGTAATAGAATTTGAAAAAAAAAATCTACACATACATATAGATACTTTAAAGCACAAAGACGCTATGTCCATCCATCTTCCAAATTTCTCATTTTTTTAATTTAAGAAAAACTCAAGTTTAACTTAACTATTATTGACCTTCTTGACGATTATAGCTTGAAAATTTCTGAAGAATTAAAGAGTTTAGTGTGATAAGCTATTATTTTGGAATTGTGCACTGGTGAAGACTTCTTTTGCGTTTTTCTGAAAACTCAGGTTTTGGACATTGCGCCTGCTCTAAGGTATCGATATAAGTTAACTCTAAGTAATAGGGAGGGGCAACTCTGCAAACTTCAGGGATCGATTCTACAACTAATTTGCAACAGAAAATGTCTCTTGGCAATTTTTTTAAATCAGTAATTTTTCCAATTTTTTCAATTTTAATTTTTAGACATTTTATGTCTTTATTTTGGCATATAAACGAAAAACCGTTACGAAAAGGCTTTACAGTTAGTTTAGGTTAATTACATGATTTTCATGGGGGACCATCTGAATACTAATCTGTATGATCCCTGAAAATTTCACGAAATCGGATGGAAAATATTATTATTATTAGTTATGGCTGTAACAAGGAATTCACGTTTGCGCATGCGCAGAGGGGGCCTCAATTTGGGAGTCATGTTTTTCAAAGCCACAGCCACTTTCGCAGATGATACAGCGATTTTGGCAGTCGGAGAATGTAACACTGAATCCACCAACAAGTTGAATCAATCAATATCCAGCATGCAAAAGTGGACAGCAGAATGGAGAATCAAAATAAATGAAACTAAGTCGGTACATGTCGATTTCACTAACAAGAGAATCGAGTATATTCCGGTGCATTTCATGGGAAAAGTTATTCCGAATGCTAATGAAGCCAAATACCTAGGCATGACACTAGAAGCCAAATTTAGATGGAAAGCCCATGACAAAAAAAAAGGAGGAAGAACTCCTTCTGAAATTCAGAAAAATGCATTGGCTAATGCGGAGACGGTCGAAGTTGTCAATCCAGAACAAGCTTACATTGCACAACCAAGTCCTTAAACCAGTCTGGACATATGGAGCGTTGGGGCTGTACGGCTCAGTCAAATCGAGACATCATCCAAAGATTCCAGAACAATGTGCTAAGAACGGTGGTCAATGCACCATGGTACTTTCGAAACGAACGTCTCCATCATGAGCTTCGGATCGAAACAATAAACGATGCTATAAAGCGACAAGCTGTGAGACACCTACAGCGGCTAAGATGTCACATCAACGAGGAAGCTGTCCAACTCCTTGGTACAAGTGATATCATCAGAAGATTGAAGCGTACCAAACTACTTGACTTAGCTTACTTGTGAAGCAGTGAAGTGAAACATCCACCATAATCAACAAAACTCAGTGATGTATCTAAGTTTTGAATAAATGTCCATATTTGCAAAATAATATTGTTAATAAATTATAATTGGTGCAATAAAGAATATTGAAAAAAAAGTTTTTCGAAGGGGATCATCTATACGCCAATCCGTACAATCCCCGAAAAATTATTCAAATTTGGATGAAAAATTTAAAAGTTATGGCTGTTGAAAGGAAATTCACTTTTGAGCATGCGCAGTAGCTACTATCAGTCCGGGGGTGATGATTTTCATAGGGGACCGTCTACACGCCAACCCGCACAATCCCTGAAAATTTCATCGAAATCGGACAATAACTTCTTATAGTTATAAGGATTTCGTGACAGACACGAAACCAAAATTGGTAAGAAAGGTCTAAAACGCAAAACGCGAGTGAAAATTTTGATTTTGGGTAACTTTTTTTTCAACTTTGAAAAGTGAAAACAAAGCTTCCGCTACCTTGGTAGACTCGGAAGCAAAAATTTTGAGGCCACTTAGAGCTTCAAACCCCTTTCAGGTACGTTAATTTTGCTTCCGAGTTTACAAAGGTAGAGGAAGCTTTGTTTTCACTTTTCAAAAGTTATCCAAAATCAAAATTTCCACTCGCGTTTTGCGTTTCAGACCTTTCTGAACAATTTCGGATTAGTGTTTGTCTGCCATGAAATCCTTGTAACGCGCATAACTATACGAAGTTAATGAAATTTTAAGGTACTGTGCGGGTTGGTGTGTAGACGGTCCCCTATGAAAATCATCACCCCCGGACTGATAGAAGCGACTGCGCAGGCGCAAACGTGAATTTCCTTTTAACAGCCATAACTTCCACATTTTTCATCCAAATTTGAATTAATTTTTCGGAGATTGTACGGATTGGCGTGTGGATACGCAAACGTAAAATCCTTGAAACAGCCCTAACTTCCACATTTTCCATCCGATTTCAATGAAGGTTTCAGAGATTGTGCGTATTGGGATGTTGATGGTCCCCTATGAAAATCATCACCCCCGGACTGATAGAAGCGACTGCGCATGCGCAAACGTGAATTTCCTTTTAACAGCCATAACTTCCACATTTTTCATCCAAATTTGAATAATTTTTCGGAGATTGTACGGATTGGCGTGTGGATACGCAAACGTAAAATCCTTGAAACAGCCCTAACTTCCACATTTTCCATCCGATTTCAATGAAGGTTTCAGAGATTGTGCGTATTGGGATGTTGATGGTCCCCTATGAAAATCATCGCCCCCGGACTCTTAGTAGCCAGTGCGCATGCTCAAACTTGAATTTCCTTGTAATAATCATATTTTCTTCCCGAATTCGACGAACTTTTCAGAAATTGTGTGGGTTGACGTGTAGATGGTCCCCTTCTAGATTACTTACATATTGATGTTTAGAGATAAGCTATGTAAAATCGGATCATCTATACTATCGGGTTATGGATACTGTTGCATCATGAGTTATAGTTATTGTTATCAAGTAGTCAAGCAATCATATTGAGAATAGTTCTATAGAAATACAAGAGCATCTAGGGAAAGAAAGTGGTGGAACGGCCCGAGCGCTATCTAGCGACAATTAGATGAACCTTCTCTTCTTTTTTTGGCAAGATGGATGCACCTCCGTTATCGACCGGTGGTGTCTAAGTGGTGTCAATGTCTGGAGTTCCCTGCCTAATCTTTTGAAAACCAGAAATTTGCTTTCAATGAGAAAGGAAATCAAATCTGTTTGAGGCATCGATAAGAAAGGCTTTCAGTCTGAGATGAAAATCTATGTACTTTTAGGCAAACAACATTAATTTTTAAAGCATTCTATTATTTACGAAAGAATTAGAAACACAAAACGCGATCCCTACATCACGTAAGCCAACTGATAGAGAGATAACCTAAGTTTTTGAGCTCCGGAAGGTTCATCTTATCTTCCCTAGGCAGCGCTCACGCCGTTCCACCACTTTCTTCCCCTTGATGCTCCTTAGAAATACGTTCATTACGTTCTTTCACCAACTCTTGGCTTGTGAATATTAGCTGTCAGCGAGATACTTCACTGGCAAACGAGGAAAACTAGGTATGGCCACGAGAAGACGAAGCGGTCGCTCAAAGCAAGAAGATTTAGTGGACGACGTTGGATCAGGAGGGGACGACCTTCCGGATGTAAGATCTACTCGTAGTCTTAACAGGATCAAAGTAGATATCAGACCATTCAACCCAGATCTACAAAGTTGGGAGTGTTATTGGCCCTATTTCGAATTGGAGTTGAAATTGGCCAGAATTGCGGAGGAAGATGATCGGCGGGCATTCGCTAGGCGTATTAGGAGAGAAGACGAAGAAGTTTCGAAGTTGGTCAATGACATAAGAGCCTCAGCAGGAAAATGCCAATTCCCTGCCTTTAGAAGAGGGAGTAAGAAACCAGATCATATTAGGTATTAATGACAGTTAATTGGCAAGGTGAGTTTTGAAGGCTTTTCCTAGTAATGACCATACACTCGCTGAAGTTGAATCGATGGCTATTAGGCTAGAAAGGGGTAGATTGGAAGAGGAGCGTCTAGAGAAAATATAGATGAGAAATATTAATTAATGAAATCAAAGACGAAACGGAACAATCAAAAGAAATCCGACTCTAAATATGTTTTAATAAGAAGGCAACACAAATGTTTCAAATGTGGGAGGAGAGCCCAGCTCGTAGCGGAGTTTTGTTGCTGAAGGAATTTTGTGAGGGGAAGACAGTTTGGGTAAAAAGAAAAAAAAGACGACAAAATATTTGCAGAAGCGATTGTGAAGCAAAAGACCTACGTGGTCATCCTACGTGGTCATCATCGATGGTGTGGATGAAAAACGCTCTGGGGTCCTAAAGGGAATTGTTGCATCATGAGTTATAGTTGTTGTAATCAAGTAGTCATGGAATCATATTGAGAATAGTTTCATAGAAATACATTCATTTTTTCACCAACTCTTGGCTAGTGAATATTAGCTGTTCGCGAGATACTTCAGATACGAGGAAGCTATGTGCCACATCCAGTTGGCAGCTTTAAAAGTCCAACGTCTGTACAAGTATTAAGTACAGTAACATAACGAGTATTTTTAAATTAGCACCCATATAATTTCCAAATAGCTCCTCAAGTTGAGATAGAATCCTAGAGAAATCACGGACAGAGGGTAGATTTGATTTGGATTATTCCTCCATCCAACGCAGATGAATTTCGAATACCCACCAGAACAGCTCCACAAACAAGAAACACAATTTTCACCAGCTCCGTCTCTTCCGTGCCGTCAATGCAAAAGAACGACCCGAGTAAAAGGACTCTCTCCCGATGAAGCCGTTTCCATTCTTATCACGTAACAAATGATTTAGAAACTTGTGTTTCACAAGCCTCGGTGTTGATGACTTTGGCGGTTTTCTTGGCCTCTTTCGCCCTCTCAGGCCCCCGCAAAGGTAGGCCGTTGGTCGATCTCCGTCCTACCTCTCCAGCATCAATCTTGTATTCATATCACACAAGCTACCATTCACGGGTGCCAACACCCCTGTCCCGCGTAACACCCTTAAACGAATATTTATGGTTTGTCCGCCTCCCCTTTATTTTCCTCTTTTTTTCTTGACGGGTTTTACTCTCGGCCCTTGAAACATAGAATGATTCTTCTGGTAGTTTGGTTATAAACAACCGCTCACGCCGACCGACAAGATAACACAAGTTGCATCTAAATCTACTTTTTCTCTCGCATTCTGCAAATTCAGAGGTTTTTAGAGCTGATCGGACCATTATAGAATTAAGGAGCAATCATCTTGGGCCTCAAACTACCCAAATTTGAACGTGGGAGAAAAGGTGGTGTTTTTTATTGGGGGATAACCTTGAAAACGTGGACCCTTCAAGGTATCTTACGAGATCCAACTCCATCTGAGGATCTTCAAGGCTTTCTCACCTGCCTACCGGAAAAAAATTGTAAAGTTTTCCGACACAGTGGAGCAGAAAACGAGGAATATAGAGTGGCCAATGACTGGTGACAAGGTGGCCAATATTAGGAACTCCCGGCCAATCACTGGTGGAAAACGGATTTTACGAAACTAATTGAAAACCTCTCTTCGGGCAAAAATGAGCAAATTCTATGTACCTTCCGTTTGTTAGATCAAAACTAAATTTATGATTGGATTCTCTTAGGTGATTCGCAAAAGCAGAATCACCTTTGCCATCCCTGAAATCCTTCTCATGCTCTTTTATTCTTTCCCTAAATTTCCTACCAGTTTGACCACAATACTCAAGCCCACAAGAACATTTCAGCTTATAAACCCCACTTTTATCTTGAACGCTAATTTTATCTTTAACAGAACCCAACGAAGCTTTAAGATTATTTTTATTTTTAAACCCTACTTTGAAACCTCTAGATGATAACATTTTGCCAATTTTGTCAGAAATCTTTCCATAAAACCTCAGAAACACAAACGGTGGATACAGTTTTCGTACAAGTGCGCAACCACGAGGGACATTTTATGTCTTATGTTTAATGAATTGGGAGCTTTCCAATGAGTGGTGAACGATTTTTGTGGGGTGGAAAATGAGGAAGTTAGTTTTCCCTAGAAACGATTGGTTGTACGTGAAAATCATCAGAAATTTCCGCGTAACGCTCCCCTCGTAACGCTCCCCTCATAACGCTCCCCGCGTGACGATTTTTCATTTATGTGCCATAGTAAAGACATAAAATGTCAAAAATACTTACTAGATCTTTTATTTGTTTGAAATTGTTACTGTATCATCATTTGTTTGGAAGTTAAGCTTTTTAAAACACCAGAAAAGAAACAAATACCTTCAAAAATAAAGCGGTTATGAAACGTTGTGGCCAATAACTGATGCTCATACCCTATATCATTAGAAATGAAAACTTGCTCATACGTAGGCACTATACTTGTCTGATCGAGACGAAATTTATAGTGAACAGTCTATAGGCTACAAAACCGACATTTTTATCATAACTGGCGCGTTATTTTGTATAGGTATTCCCCGGACGTGGAATTGAACACAGACAGAGAGATGAGATGATGAACTAAAGTAGTTCAAAATGCAATGTAACGCAAGTGGCAAATTTTTCAAACTTTTTAAAATACCTCTCTAAAGTTTCTAAAGTGGCAAATTTTTCAAACTTTTTAAAATACCCCTCTAAAGTTTCTAAAGTGGCAAATTTTTCAAACTTTTTAAAATACCTCTTTTTTAAATAAAATAAATACCTCTTTAAAATACCTACCTTTTATCACTTTCCTGCAGCGTCTTGGCCGTCCTATACTCAGCTAAATAAATACCCCAGTCTATGGGCATAGTCTGGCCCCTGATCAATCGGACGTGCGACTCCAGCGCACAGTAAAGTGAGTATGTGTAAAAAATCGAAAAAACCACCGTCTATTAGTATTGGAAAGGAGTGCAAGAACCTATCCCCAGATAGTCTTTGAGCACGTTTAAATAGGTTTCCTGACCTCACAAGCCTCCTACGGATCACCAGAGGGCAAGTTCCGCGATCATTTATGTTAATAACTCATTTCACCCAAAAAGCTAACGATGAACTACCTGCTCATTATGAGTGCGGATACCGTTATATCAACAAGTTGGGTCTTATTGCTCTTCATGACGAGTCACGGCATAAGTATGTGCTTTATTCACGTTTTTTAATCATTTTTGAAGTATGACTTTCCCCTAAGCATTCGGTAAAATCGTCACAATAATAATTCCCAATTTTTCTTCTTAAACCTTAACATTAAATAGTGAATTTCTCAAAAAGAGGAGAAATGAGGAATTAGAGCACTTGATGAATGTTTTCTGGCACTATCCCTTGACTCAATCCCGTTGGAATTTGCCGCGACTTTTTTTTCTATAAAATTTTCAATACGAATAGAAAGCTTTTTGAAAAATTAAAGTCGCGGGAAAGTGTGGAGAGGAAAAAACCACATCCTCGCATTTTTCATATCAACAGAATAGAACAGAAAAGATTATGAAGTCATCAACCAGTATCTGATTAGGGATAACTTCATTGACACGACCACCATCCACAAAACTGATGCCTAATGCTGTACCAAGCACATCTAACGCTGTGGAACTGAGTTGTGGAAGCGCTCTCTCCAGCATCAGCAGCGCTAATGACAGTGACGATTTATACTCTTGCCTTTATTTAAAGAGCTCTGGACCGCGGGTTCCAAAACCCCTTCCCTGCCAAGAGGTGGCAACGTTGCAAGGTGCTCACCTTGGGGTCTCAACTCACAACCCTTCGCGGTCAAAACCCATCATCCCTCTCCCTTCTTCCTCTTCTATCAACATACAATTTAATTATTTGTCGTTCGGTGAACATTTTTTGTAATTTAAATTCGTAACGTACTAATTATTCTGATGAAAATGAGTCCAAATTTCCTGTAATTCGGCGAAGAGGGCATAATTCGTTTGGGTGGATTGGCCGGGAGAGGGCTGCTGAGTTTTAATTGTACCTGCCTCGAGTTTATACTCGATATGTTCAATTTTTCTCGTTGATCACGATTTTGGTGATGGGATGATCGAAATAATTTGTGAATCAAGTGTGCATTTGCAGAAGAGGGTAAACTGTTGGGGGGGGGGGGGGGGTTCACGGGCGGAGGGGTCGCGCAGGTATACCTCGACCTTCCGCTGGGGCTCGGATTCTTGCAGCGATGCCGAACCTTCGGGGCCTTCAAAAATCCCAGAGCTCTTTAAATAAAGGCAAGAGTATAGATTCATCAATCAGTGTAATGCACTTCCAAAGACTTCTAATTATTACCTATGTTTCGGTACCTACTTTTGTAAAATTGGTGAAATGTCATTTTTGTTTTGAATTTAAAATTTCAATATTTTTGGGTGATTTTCAAACTACGGGACAATTTGGAGTGGGAAATTTCAAAAAAATTTACCTTTTCAATTTCCCCTAATTTTTGTTAAACTACCTTCGGGAGTCTAATATGAAGGTGTTCTGATGTGTGAGAATGCATGATAACCCTGAAGTTGCTCAAAATTTGATTTTATAAATTTCATAGGTCATGACAATGAGAGGTGACCCATGACAATGAGATTTGAGGTACATGTCGATTGATTATGCACATGAATTGATCGATTTTTAGATCAACTAGGGTGGTGTCATGTAGGCGTGATTCCACAAAAACAACTACAAAAAGGTTTTTTGAGAAAAGTTGAACAGAAAATTTGTTATTAACTAAGGACATAAATTGCCCCGTAGATTGAGATTCGCCCTTTTGATAAACTCCTTCTAATATTATTTATTGTGCAATTTTCTTTCCTTAAAATATGAAGTAGTATGAAATCCATAATCAGAGCAACTTTCTCTAACAGAACTCTCCAAAAATTGATTTTTGATCACTTGATCCATAAACTCACAGTACCGTGCAGCGCCCCTAACGAGAATAAAAAGAACTCTTTGTCATATTGCTCACCGCGAGAGGGCTGTTATCATCGTAAAAAATGTTATCAAACGTCATTCGCACGCGTAGTTGAAACACACCAAAGTCGCGAGCTATTTCCAAGTTTCTGTCAAAGTCTATGTAGGTAATGCAACTTTTGCTTCCAGGTCGGTTTTACCTCCCATTTATTTTATTAAGGACAGCAATGACTATCTATGCAAAGACATCGACAATCATGAATGCAAAAGGGTATCCAAAAGAAAATCAACATCTCTACCAACAGCCAAGCAAGTATAAAAGCCCTTCAAAATCCCATCACTACCTCAAAACTGGTGTGGGAAACGAAAAGACAAACACATAATCTATTTTAGGGAATAATAAATGTCCATAAAATGGACTCCAATCATCCCAGAAATGAATAAGCCGACAATCTGGCCAAAGAGGGTTCAAGAAATAAGTTCACTAAACCCTCACCAGTGATCGACATTTCCGACCTTAATATATACTGGTCTGAAGAAACTGACATATACAGACAAACCAGAATACTTATCACTTCATATGATGTTAAACTGGCTTATGGTTGACCTCAAAAAGTTGGAACACCATCAGGCATTCTAACGGGACATTACGACTTTCGAAGGATGCTGAATATCATGGACAGTCGCATTTCATGAATGTATCCACACGAACAAGAAGAGGACTCAGCCGAACACTTCTAGTGCAGATGCGAACGCTTCTGGAGATCCAGAACTGAAGCATTCGGTCACCACATAGTGATGACGCGCATCTTTGCGTGCAATTACGTAAAAACGTATGAAGAAATTTGCTGGTATCAAAAGATTCACAAACTCCTCTTTTAAAATGAAGGGGACTCGATAGAGGGAAAGTATAAGCATAAAACTCTTTTCCAATGGCAACCCCAGGCAGTGAGTGAGTGACATCGATATTCATGTATGCGAAAGGGCATCAGCAAATGCATCTTTCTGTAGAGTTCATGAACAAAAGTTTCTTTTTTCCAGACATATCGTTGTAGGTTGGCTAGACTGCCTACCAGTTCCTCTCCTCTACATTCGCCCAACCATCATTTCTGAGGTCCCCCAGTCCCCTTTTCTTCTCTCACGCTTCTCCTTCGAATGTTTTTCCGTTCGTATTTAAATGAATAAATTATTCACAGAAACCCAAATCTTTCCTGGCCTATACAACACTTGAGGTGAATAGGGAGCTGCGGTCGTCTGGGCCCATCTGGGTTATGGAAACTCAACAGCCACATCAATGAAGTGAGGCCTTATGCATTATCATGTTTGAAGGTACGTAGATATATGTGCAATTCGAGACATTTTGACAGCTTTTGAGGGGCATAATGCCAACCATCAGGAGTCCAGGATTGGAAGATTTAGCAGGAAACGGTTTCCAATGAGGAAACGGTTGCTCTATAAGCAACGACTTGAATAATCTCCATACGAGTTCGAGAAATTTGTACTCGTAATGGGGGGTGCTGCGCCTTGATTTTTTTTTAGATTTTTAATCCTGAGAATTTTGGCACCAACCGCGATCTTCTAGCGTGAGTAGATCTGTTTCTATGATTTTTCAAAGTTTCGACCGTTTATGACGTCACGCGCCCCCCTCGCCTGGGCGGGACCCCCCAGCCCACTGTGACGTCATGAACAGTCGAAACTTTAAAAATTCATAGGAAAAGATTTACACACGCTAGAAGGTCGCGGTTGGTGCCAAAATTCTCAGAATGAGGTCTACCTCAGATTAAAAATAACAATAAACAGTTTTTCCTACCCAGGCGCACACCCTATTGACTTCTCGGTCAAATAGTAACGATTTAGATCAAGCAAACTTTAGAGTAGGTTCCTAAAATTCCATGATTTTGGTTTATTATTTTCAAAAATGAACCTTTGGAATTAACCAAGAAAAAAGTTAATCCCCCCCACAAAATTTGTTGGTTTACGTTTCAAGATACGTAGAATCCGAAAATCGAATAAAAATTTTGCCGTCCGTCCGCCATACGCGGGATTTTCCTCAGTTACCCTGGACCGATTTCGATGAAATTTGTATGTAGGCTCCATTTGGGGTCTAGTTGTGCCCCGAAGCTTTTGGTTGTTGTCAGTACCCTTCTAAGGGGAAAAAAATAGGGGTTGAAAATTTCCAAACGACCTATCTCAAAAATTGTCTATATAAAGGTATTTTTTCATAAATTTAAAATAGTATTTAATTTTTAGAAACGAATGAGACCACCCAGAGCTCTTTAGGACAAACCGTTCGTTCCCAGTGAGATCTCAAGAGTTGGACTTACAATGAATCAAAAACAAGAGTGTGAATCGCAAAAGCGCAAATTTTAGCTAACCAAAGTGAGATTGCTGTTCGTTTCATTGAGTTGTACTCAGTTTTGCCTCCTTAGCAACCAGTAGTCAAATTTTCTAGTAAAGGCACACACAACTCCGATTTCTTCAAATTGAGTGTGATGTGAAAAATTTTCACTATATTTAATATAGTTGTTTGGTAGTGGCAATGGAAAAGCTGTGTTCTGTGCACGCGAGTACAAAACAATACAGAAAAATAATAAACCGTTGCGTAATAATTTGCTGAGTTTTTAGTTGATTATTCAAATATATATCAGATTTGGTAAAACAATGGGGAATTCGCCTCACATTTCATTATTATTATTCGAAAGATGGTTCATTGATATGGAAGAAAACCATATCGTACACATCCAGAAAATTTAGAAAATTTGAGGAAGATTGAAATTTTTAATGTACTGGGAGTCTGTGACGTGATGAGTTTCCCCTTACGGCAGCAGCGCTACCTCTGAAAGCGCACATGAAACCATTAGCTTACGTAATCAAACACAAAAGAGCGCCGCGAACTGACAGAAAGAACCAAAACGAAAACAAAAGAAAAGAAAGTGACCAAAAGGTGCAATTAAAATTTAAATTGCTCACTCTTTTTTACAATAGGAGTTACAAAAACTACCTTTTAGTTTATCAAGCATTATTAGTTCTCACCTTCTCTTATTTAGTTCTGATATGTGAATCGCATTATTTGAGTGGATTGTTTCAAGTGGTCACGACACAACTCTACCTGTTGACATTCTCTGACAGAATGACAATCAGTTCCCCTCGATTTTCGCGGTTTTTTGACAGAGGCTTCACTTGTTTAGGCATTTTCTTCTACAGTAATTTTTTCTCCTTGGGTATTCCTGGTGTTGAACGTTAAAACTTGCAATTCCAGAATCTAAAATTGAGGCATATTCCCCATTATTCATTTCAAGAATGCTTAGAACAATATGGTTAAATGGGCCTTAATTGCCTTTTGAGGAACCCGAAGTTGTTTTTAAACGCGTTTGTGGTTAACCCAGATAGCCCTGACGTCCTTCTGGAAGGATGAGGGACTTAGGTCGACTTTCTGAATTTTCTCTCCTGTATTATGATACCGCTGTGGTCTAGTATAGCTTTGAACTGTTGTTTACATCCTAACGGAGGGGTGGGGACCGATTTTGTCTTCAGTATGCGACCAACAGGTACTCAGTGCAGTTTTTCCCTAGCAGCTTCAATCATGAGCGGTCACCCAGAATTCATAGTTGATGGGTAAGTACCTATTCATCTTTTTTGCTTCCGAGTCTACCAAGGTAGCGGAAGCTTTGTTTTCACTTTTCAAGGACGAAAAAAAAAAGTTCTCCAAAATCAAAATTTTCACTAGCATTTTGCGTTTTAGACCTTTCTGAACAATTTTGGTTCCGTGTCTGTCTGTCTGTGTGTCTGTGTGTCCGTGTGTCTGTCATCAATTCCTTGTAACGCGCATAACTATACGAAGTTATTGTCCGATTTCGATGAAATTTTCAGGGATAATGTGGATTAGGTTGTAGATGGTCCTCTATGAAAATCATCATCCCCGGACTGATAGAAGCGACTGCGCATGCGCAAACGTGAATTCCTTGTAACGGCCATAACTTCTACATTTTCATTCCGATTTCAATGAAATTTTCAGGGATGTTACAGATTAGTATTTAGATGGTCCCCTATGAAAATCACTACCGTCGGACTGATAGTAGCCACAGCGCATGCGCAAACGTGAATTTCCTTGTAACGTCCATAACTTCTACATTTTCCATCCGATTTCAATGAAATTTTCAGGGATGTTACAGAGTAGTGTTTAGATGGTCCCCTATGAAAATCATAGAGAATTGTTTTTCATAGAGGGATGGTCTCCTTTGAGAATCTCAAATCTTATACATGATAAGGCTTCAATAGCTCAGAGGACAGAGTCTTGATTTGTGCTCCAGGGAACGCGGGTTCGAATCCCAGCTGAGGCTAAGAATTTTTTTGATCCAATTACATACATCTACTCACTTAATTTTTCATCAGAATTTGATGAAATTTTCTTGAATTGGCCAGATTAGCATGTAGATGGTCCCCTATGAGGGTAGTGAAAGGTACTAAGAGATTGGTGTTTTGAGATTAACTAATATGCATCGGATCATCTATACAATCGGGTTATGGATACGAGGAAGCTATGTGCCATACCCACTTGGCAGACGTTTTTTATTTCGACGTTGATATTCCTACTTGTACTATTTATTGTTCCTACTCTCTACTAAGGGTATGACATGTTATTGATGTAATTTTGCCATTTTCGTCTCCATTATTACCACTTTTCATGACGATCCTTCTGGAAGGACGTCAGTATAATACACATTCAAAATCGTTCCGTCCCTATATTTTTTCATTTGCTGATTTTTTTGGATTTCTCGCTTTTTCTGCAAGAAGTTGCTTCCTTTACATCAAATAACATAATATGTTATATAATATATAACATATAATATATAACATATCGACACCTGTGCGCCCAAAGGGCCAAGCTGCTTCCGGAACTACTATTTCTAAAACGCAAGCGATTGTAGCGAGGCCAGTGTACATGAAGTCAACTAGGGTTTTTTTTTGTAATTGGTCCAAAATCTACGTAAGATTGAATTCCAAACCGTTTTTTGAATCATCCGCAATTTGTAATATTAAGAAAAAAAGATAAACTGGGAAGAGGTCCAGTTTGGCCCTATGGGCATAATTTGACCTTGAGATTTGTGAGCGACAAGGGGCCAAACTGCCAGTTAAAAGGTTTGCGACTTTCCTTCACCTGAAATTGCTCTGGTCAATCTGCAATTTCTTCTTCAATTAATACATCAGTTGAAATTGAATGTTAATAAATTATTATAATTAACTACCCATTTTTACAACTCTCTGGGTATTTGGTACCTATCCAATCACTTATGTTTTCGTCTTTCTCTGAAACCCCGATTTTAACTCACGTAGGTATGGTTGAATAGTGCCATTCTGTTACCAAAAAACAGCAATTAAGTAATTTCTGAAACACGGATAACGAAATTTTAATTATTCCAATAGTAAATGAACACCATAGCATTTGAAAAAATCTAATAATCATTGATGAATAGTAAGATATCGTCATCTTCTCAGCATTGTCCTCTTCATTTGTCTCAATGTGCTCATCACGTATGTTGAGCTTATTCTTCATCTGGAAGTATTCTGCGTGGTACTGGTGAGGAATCGCCCCTTTGGTACACAAACTGAAGGAAAAGGCAGGAGTGGTCACAGTGACACAACTGGACGGCAAGAAAATTATCATTACACTTGACAAGTTACCTATCTTTCTGGTGTTCAGACTTCAACTCAATTGATTCAATGCAATTTGATTGCTTTAGTTGATTAACTGAATCGTCTGTACCTAAGCAAACATCAGGACTTGAAAGAACGAACTCGATTCTGCCAAATCTTACTGACTCTAAAGCCATAAAAAGTCAGAGTTATAAAAAATATTCTAGTCAATTTAATCGAAACTATTCGAATCATCATTATATACCTCTCTCAGTTGTTGTAAGGCGCGAAAAACCATGAGCTGAGATCTGGTTGAGAACACTTTCCCCTGCTTCCCCCTTCGAGTTCTAGCCATCGTTTGAAGTCACCTTTTCCAAAACCACATTCGAGAAAGAACGAGTGGATGGAGAAAAGATTGTACTAAAGACAATCAAAAGAAACGCCTGCCAAGTGGGTGTGTCACATAGTTTCCTCGTATCCATAACACAATTGTAGGTATAGTTGATCCGATACATAGTAGTCTCAAAAAACATCGATCTCTATGTACCTTGCACTACTTTCATAGAAGACTGCACTCCAATTTTAACAATCCTGAGAAATTTCGTCGAAATCGGATGAGCAAGTAGAAGTTATGACAGTTACAAAGATTTCACGTTTGCTTTGAAAATGAGAAAGTTATGGCTGGTACAACGAAATACACATTCGCGCATGCGCAGTAACAACTATCAGTCTGTGGGCGATGATTTTTATAGGGGACCATCTACACGCTAACCCGTACAATCCTTGAAATTTTCATTGAAATCGGATGAAAAATGTAGAAGTTATGGGTGCGACAAGGATTTCATGACAGACACACGGACAGACAGACAGACACGGAACGAAAATTGTTCAGAAAGGTCTGAAAGGAGTGGAAACTTTGTTTCTGGGGAACATTTTTTTTCAAACTTGAAAAGTGAAAACAAAGCATCCCCTACCTTGGTGGACTCGAACGCAAAAAATGATGGAAAAACAATACTATAGTACCTTTACATCAGAATATTTTGAGTTACGGCGTTTTCAAAATTTCAACCCTTAGAAGTGGCCTACATCAACCAAAAGCTTCGGGGCACAACTAGACCCCAAATGGGCCCATATAATAAATTTCATCAAGATCGGTCAATACTAACTGAGCAAAGTGCCGCGTACGGCGGACGGACGGCCAAATTTTTATTCGATTTTTGGATTCTACCTAACATGAAACGTAAGCCAACAAATTTTGAGGGGGCGGGGGTTTAAAAAAATTTGTTTCTTGGTCGATTCCAAAGGTTCATTATTGAATATAATATACCAAAAACACAGGATGCAACAAGTAGGTAGGTAGTGGACGTGAACATAATAAAGGGTCAGAAATCGATTTTCTAATCAGTTGTTGTGGTTCTGAGCCATTATATTTTTCTCTGACACGCAAATAGCAATCAGAGTAGTTTGTGGCTGCGTTTTAATTGGTAAGATCAGCAGTTTGGCCCTATGAATCACGTAGATGGATGCAGTTTGGCCCTAATTACTTTTCGTTTAAATTCCAGTTTGGCCCTTCGGACTTCTGACATTGAAACTGATTTCAGTTTGGCCCTTTGAACAAAAAAAAGCAGTTTGGCCCTTTGGGCGCTCAGGTGTCGATATGGATATTATCCAACATTATTGGATTTTTCGGAGGGGAATGATGATGCAATAAGTCAAGGGGAAGTCAATATATATTTTATTACCTCCAACAAATGCCCTTCATGACCTCACTGGACGAGAGCCCTGTTATTGATAATTTTCTCCTGCGATTTTGAATAGCATTCCTTCTCATGATAAAGATGATGAAAGCGATGATGATCCCCAACCATCAGCTTCCAATGAAAATATTTCCAACAAGAAGAGGGTGAAACATCGAGTCCGTAAACCAAAACCGCCCAAAAAATTGTACAAGTGGACAAAAAACCAGTCTCTTTCAACTGCACTTAGAGAGAAGTCACCAATGCGTGGTCCCAAACAAAATTTGTCATCCCTTGGAAATTTCGATTTGTTTTTTTGTTGATAAAAACAGCCAAGATTGACTGTCGGTGAATGAAAATCAAAAACTTGGACACATGCATTGTACAGTTTGCAGCCTTTCAATCATTTTCAATGATAATTTATTATTGAATTTATTTATCTTTTTTTTAGATTCGATAAGAAAGAACACTACGTTGGAGATACGGGGGTAGACGAAAAGATAGGAAGAAGGGGAGCAGCTGCACTGAGGATTTTCCAAGACGAAGTCGACAACCGGATGCTTGAAATGTGACATATTTCTACATTTTTTCGTTTTCTATCGTTCCACACAAAATAAATTTTGTCAATTTTAAATGATACATAGTTTTATATCCAGTTTTGATTGAATAAAAAGTGTATTTTCAATCTTGAGTCTCATTTGTTATCTAATAAGAATAAGGAATATGCGAGAGAGATTGCTTCCTTATTCTACTGACGTCCTTCTGGAAGGATGCCCATTTATGACCTCATTAAAATGGGGAAAAATTGCAAGAGTGCCAAATTTGTCTTCAGACAACACCTATGACACTAAACATACGAAAAATTTCAAAAAATTAGTCAAAAAAAATTCAGGATTATCTGGGTTAAAGCTTTGGTGAAAGTGGTCTTTCATTATCCTCTCAAAGATGTCACGGAATCGTCCATATAGCGGCCCTTAGTAGGGAGATAGCGTTATCTGTCAACTCTCGTAACGCTTGACTGCCGCTCAATACTACAGCGTCGACCAGGTAAGCATTCGATGAAGCAATTGTCTCTAAATGCAATCACATTCAAGTGCCCCACAACGCCACAACTCAATCACCAGAACCCGCACGTTTAGAGACCGCCGAGCCTAGATGTCTCCGACTGGTAATGTGAGGTTAATCACACATTCACATTGATATGCACGTTTCGGCTCCAACCTACAATATCGAAGCACCATGTGTGTTTAGCGTGTAATGGCGAACGCTCAATCGACGCCTGAGTGTGTGATCGGTTGAGAGAAACCCCTTTTGATCGACTGAGGCTCATTAATAAATATTGGTGGCTCTGCGAACATTGTAATAGACGCAACACAGAAGTCTTAAAATATACTCGTATATATTCGAACAAACTCCTTCATATCTCGGTAGAGAATTTTGCAATGAAGAAATGTACACCGCGTCTCAGCATTATACACAATTTTAATACTTGTTTTGAAAGTAATAGTAGTATAGACGATTTTAAAGAATTTAATGACACCACCCAGAGCTCTGTAGACCCAACCGATAGCTAGGTAATGAAGATAATCATTAATTACCATGATAATTTTTAATAAGCCTTCATTTTTGTAGAAGGACATGTCTTTTAGCTTGGGGTATGTGAAAAAGAAAAACCGCTGCAAATTATTACACAAAGGTTTATTCTTTTTCTGTAAAGATCATTCGCCTGCAAAGAACACAGCTGTGTCATTGCCACTACCTACTAACCGTATTTTCATTTCACCATCAAGTTTAATTTGAAGAAATAAACGCTTCATACTAAATTCGAAAAAATAGGGATTTGTTGGTGGCTTCATTAGGAAATTTTATTACTGGTTGCTAAGGACGCAAAACTGAGTACAACTCGAAGAAACGAACAGCGATCGCATTTTGGTCACCTAAAATTTTAACGGTGATTAGGGGCCGTATTCATAGTCCTGACTCAAGTCCGAGCTTGCCCTCAAGTGTGATGGTACAAGTGGAGTCTACCACTTGAGCAATTCATAGACGTGCACTTGAACGTCGCTTGAAGTGTCAGCTTCTACTCAAGTGTACGGGTTACTCAAGTGCGCACTCACGGTATTCATAAACCAAACTTGACCACAAGTCGAGTTCGCACTTCACTTGAAAAGGCCAAAATCCCAAGTGAGCTCCTAAGGTCCCTCAAGTGCGAAACCCTACTTGGGGATTTCACTGCTGATAATGGAAATCGAATGAAATACAACGTAACTATAACATTTTAAAGTAATTTAATAAACAAAAATAATTGGAATACCTTGAAATAATGCAAAATACTATATTTTAAACAAAATTGATGCTTCGATGCCATCACCACCAACACTTCTTTGTTTTGTTTATAAAGTGATTTTGAGAATTCATCGTTCATAATTTCAATAGTGCTCTTGATTCGCATACAGTTCAATCAACTAGAAATTCGGTGTTTTTATTGAGTTGAAAGGTGTTACTTCATGCTCACTACCACATTTAAGAATAATGCGTATGTACGAAAAACGAAGGTTTTCTTCGAAAAATCCACTTTCTAGCAGTCGGAACCATTCGGAAGTATCACTATTTGATTCAGCGTAGAAAATTACATAGGAAATGATACCAAAATCGTCAAGCCATCTTGAGGTCGAGGGGGACCAGAAACCGCTTAAAACACTGGATTTGCTTGTAAAACACACGTTTTCGGGCATTCAAACTTCATTTACTCTTCTAATTTGAATGTTAAAAAGAAAAATTGATAGACCGTTGGAAAGCTGAGATTCTGGGCAAGTTTTTTCCGTTGAGTGCCCGCCGATACGGCTGTTTAATACATAAGATGAGTCAGCCTGAAAAATGGTGATTTTCGAGAAAGTTTTAAATTTCTGACTTTGACCAATTTATTCACTTATACAAAAGGCTTAAAAAGCTTTTGTGTCCTGATGAACTGATAGGAAATTTAACGTTCTTTCCAACGGTATACTCATATTTGAGTTTATCCAGTAAATTGAGGGAGTTATGGCCATTTTAATGGCTCAAGGTCGAAAACACGAACAAAATCTTAAAAGTGAAAAAAGTATAATTTTAAAGCGTTTAAAAAAAAATGTCATGATACAAAAAAGTTTGCAAATTAGTTGTAGAATCGATCCTTGAAGTTTGGTCCTCGAGTTAGGGTGACACCCTGTATAGAAAAATAAAAAATAATAAACCAATGTGTAATAATTTGCAGCGTTTTTATAACTAGACGTTCTTGGGAGGACATGCGTTTTTCTGCTATGGTGATCTCGAGTTATTTCGTAAACTTTATTTATGGTAGGTACCTAATAATTTTGCTTTTACTCATATCGTGTCCTTATAGTTTAATTTGTGGTTTTAATTAATCATTTTTTAATGCATAGGTAATGAGTGGGGAAGGTCAAGTGAAGTGCGAATTTCTCTCCGAGGATTTTGCAAACTTCAAGTATTTACGGCGTACATATTTCCTTCAAATAAATCCTTGTAGGTATGTTATTGTATTCAGTACCTTCTGTAATCTACCATCAGCTCTTCTGATTCTCGTCAACCATACACTGCAAGTATTTCATGTGAACCTTCTCATCAGTATCGTTTCAGTTCAACACATCCCGCAACAACAAACAGGGCCGAGGAAATCGATAGAATTTGGTGGCCGGATCACAATAATGTGGAGTACCCGTTGTCTAGATAGGTACACTATAATCGCACTGAGGGTTCGCGAATTCCTACCTCTTTTCCACAGTTCTGCGAATAAAATAAGACAAATCTGGTAATATACACGCGGAAAATCAGCAAGGCTAGTACTATAGGAAAGATGTGTCAACGATGTTGTCTTGTTAGAAAAAGAACAATTTTGTGCTTCAAAGAACCGAATTTTCTGGCCGCGAGATAGCATTGATAACAGGAAAGCATCAAAACCCTGTCCTCCCGATACGTCAACTCGTCAAGTGTTTTTGAGACACAAGTTCGGAACACCGTTACCTTAACTTGTCTCCGGTACTCTGTGACCGTTACTGTCAATGTAAATGAAAATATTGAAAAAAGATTAAGGCCTCTTTTGCGATTCACACTCGTGTTTCTGATTCAAAGTAAGTCCAACCCTTAAATTCTCATAGGGAGCGAACGATTTGTCCTACAGAGCTCTGGGTGGTCTCATTCGATTCTAAAAATTCAATACTATTTTAAATTGATGAAAAAACAATAGATACTTTACCCCGAAAGTTTTTCAGCTAGGGAGTTTTGAAAATTTCAGCCATAAGTTTTCAACCCTTAGAAGTGACTGACATCAACCAAAAGCTTCGGTGCACAACTAGACTCTAAAAGGAGCCCATATACCAAATTTCATCAAAATCGGTCCATGGTAACTAAGGAAAGTGCCGCTTGCGGCGGACGGACGGCGAAATTTCTATCCGATTTTCGGATTCTACATACCTGGAAACGTAAACCGACAAATTTTGAAGGAGGGTTAAAATTTGTTTTCTTGGTCGATTCCAAAGGTTTATTATTGAAAAGAATAAACCAAAATGTGTAAGCCCGATGATACTATACTGTAATTATACTGCAGGAGACATTAGTCGGGGAGACCCGGGTTCGATTCCAGGCCGTAGCATCAACATTTCTTTGTAATTTAGTAATTATGTGTTATTATTATAATTTTGTGGTTTTCTATTGCGCAATCGACACTAACTTTGTTTTTTCAAAAGAGAACCCCCATTTTTTATTGCAGATTCAGATTCTACGTCAAATTTCATGAGAAATTCATACCCGAACTGATTTTTTTCATTGCGAGAAACTGGTACTTTTTGCGCGCAAAGTGACCAGGTTGCGAAAAAGTGCATTTTTTTATACCCCAAGTGTTATGTTCAATTATGTTTTTGGACTTTATTTTCCCTCCCCCTTTCGCGACACGGGCTGGGGACCGGCTATGGCAGGATTAAAAATAAATTCATCTCTTCTTAATTTAAAAAATGTTGGAAAGTAGGTAGGTACTACTTTACTGTAAAAAAAAAATTAAAAAGCTTCTCATCTAAAAACCTTTTAAAAAATTAAAAGTTACTTGCTACTTGTCTGCAGGCAAAAGGAGGTAATTTCGAGCAGTTGCTGTGATTTTTAAATTTCATTATTATCTTAGTTTTTTATTACTACTCGTTTTCGGAGATTTTGTAACTTTTAATTTTTTTTTGAAAATTTTGAGATGAGAAGCTTTTTGATTTTTTTTTTTTAACTTTCCACTATTTCCAATATGTTTTTTTTTTTATTTGGAAGTGAGAAATTTATTTTTAATCTAGCCAGGTCCCCACCCAGCCCGTTATGCGAAAGAGTGAGGGAAAATAAAGTCCAAAAACATTATTTTTTCTTCTAAATTTGGAAAAATAACGATGAAATCCAAGAAAGGACCTCACCACGTGATACAGGGTCAAAAATAATGAAAAAAAATGTACCACACTTGGGGTTAAAAAAACTTCACTTTTGCGCACACCGGTCACTTTGCGCGCGAAAAGTACCAGTTGCACGCGATGAAAAAAATCGGTTCGGGTATGAATTTCTCATGAAATTTGACGTAGAATCTGAATCTGCAATAAAAAATGGGGGCTCCCATTTGAAAAAACAAAGTTAGTGTCAATTGCGCACGATTGCGCACAATGGGGAATTTGCCTCAATTTTAGATTCTGGAATTTCAAGGCAAATCCTATTATAGGGCCCTAGAATAACGTTTAACACTAGGAATAACCAACGGAAAAAAATTACCGTAGGAGAAAATGACTAAACAAGTGAACCTCTGTTACAAAACACCGCGAAAATCGAGGAGTATTGTTGACGTCATACGAAAAAAAAGAAAAAAAAACGACGCGAAAGCAACGACAACCGACAGAGTTCTAGCACGCCACACAAAACGATCCAGTGAAATGGCTACTCGAATAATGTGATTCAAATCTTGAAACTAAATAAGAGAAGATGAAGAATAATAATGCTTGATAAACTAGTAGATAGATTCGTATTGTAAAAAAGTGAGTAATACTGTTTCTTTTGGTCAATTTTGTGTCAGGGTTCTTCCTGCCAGATCGTGGCGCACTCTTGTGCGCACTACTTGTAAGCTAAAAGTTCGAGTATGTTCCGCTTCTGTGGTAAGCGCCACAGAACCTCCTTTGAAGTCAGATTGGTAGAATATCCGTCACGTTTCAAACATGGCTGCCTCTTACACCTTGCCACCACATTTAAAATTTCCATCTTCCTTAAATTCTCTAAATTTTTTGGATGCGTTTTCGAGCAGCTCACTATGGTTTTATTCCATAAAAATAAACCCTCATTCGAAAAAAAAAAAAATAAAAAAATGTGAGGCAAATTCCCCATTTTTTTGCGCAAAAGTATTTTTCTTGCATTCTTTACAAAAAAATATGAAAAATGGCGTTGAGCCCATTTTATTACGTAATTAAATACGGAAATGCCGGAGGGTGGACCATAACTTCTGGGACACCCAGTATAGATCACTCGTCTACAAAATCACCAACCATCCAATATGAAGAAAAAAGAAAAAAAAAAATCAAAATCACCAACTATTGATCGCATTTTGGTCAGCTATAATTTGAACGGAGATTAGGCCTCTTTTGCGATTCACATTCGTGTTTCTGAATTATAGTAAGTCCAACCCTTAAATTCTCGTAGGGAGCGAACGGTTAGTCCTACAGAGCTCCGCGTGGTCTCAAAAAATTCTAAAAATTCTATAGAATCCTAAATTGAAGGAAAAACAATACCTTTATATCAAAATTTTTTGAGTTTTTTCAAAATTTGAGCGTTTTCAAAATTTCAAATTTATTTTGGAACCCTTAGAAGTGACCTACATCAACCAAAAGCTTCGGGGCACAACTAGACCCCAAATGAAGCCTGCATACCAAATTTCATCAAAATCGGTCAATGCTAAGTGGCAAAAGTGCCGCGTACGGCGGACGGCCGGCCAAATTTTTATTCGATTTTTGGATTCTACGTACCTTGAAACGTAAACCATCAAATTTTGAGGGGGTGTTAACTTTTTTTTTTCTTGGTCGA
Organism: Apolygus lucorum; assembly: GCA_009739505.2. Taxonomy (NCBI): domain Eukaryota; kingdom Metazoa; phylum Arthropoda; class Insecta; order Hemiptera; family Miridae; genus Apolygus; species Apolygus lucorum. Next base: position 4,175,907 of record CM019181.2, on the reverse strand, counting down.
TTCCAAAGGTTCATTATTGAAAATAATAAACCAAAAAGGCGGGCCTCCCTTAACCCACACACACTTATGCCGCGCGCGTGTGTTAGTAGTATTTTGTAGTATCCAAGAGGTCCTCCAAGAGTTTCATCTCTTCTCTGTGCATGGATACAGTGCTAGCTACGTCACACCGTTCAAATCTTCAACTTTCCTTAGCTTCTCTGATTTTTTAAAAACATTTTCTCGACGAACAGACCCGATTACCGTTATTCCTGAGCCATACTCAATTGACTGAAATACCCCATTTCAGATTCGACAGATCCAAACTTATCAGTTTTATGTAGAATGTACACTTCTTGCTTTTTCCTCTATCCAATCTTTCTAAATTCATTCAGAATCGATCGTTTCAATAGATCCAAATTTGTTTGATGGTAAAATTGTTTGGTAATACGTCCTTTAAAATTGACTAGGAAAGGGTTTAGAACTAGCATTATTTTAACATAACTGCGGAAAAAAGGAGATTTCTCATAGAAACAAAGGAATCTTTAGTGGTTTTTTAGTGACACATGTAAAGTATGATTGAGAATCCAATGGAGAGGGTTTCGCGATAGGGGGGATTTTAATCTTTATACATTATTTACAACACACGGTTCGACTCAAAACAATAACAATAACCACTAACAAAAAACTATGAAATAAATAATTTGTTCAACAGGTAACAAGAATCAAACCAAGTGGAAATCCTGCATGCTCCGCATGGGCTCTGGATTCGCCACTGTAGTACGGGATTATATTTGTATTATTTCAGTTGCTCGAAAAAGACCTCAGCAAAATGCTCTTTGTATTGCAATTTCCTCTATCAGATATTTATAATGAAGGTGGCCAGCACAACATGACGTGGATATTGTGAGATTCAAACGAGTTTTTTTCGAAAACCTTCGTGTGCTTGTAACTTTCATACGAGGAAAAGGCATTTTGATCAAAGAACTTAAGGAAAGGCCTTTAGGCGAGTGCAAGGACCGGTTTCGAACAGTCTTTGTTTCGATGTCAGTCAGAAGCACTAAAACCCCTTTGGGAAGTCGGTTCAGCCTGCCCTTCCCTTTCGAGCCCATATATAAAATTGCAAAAGTTTCCCTTTTGAAGTCCCATCTCTTCTCGGTGGAGGTCCCTCCCTTCCCCCGCACCTCAGGAAAACCGCACCTTCCATCCCTCTTCCATACCTTGGGTACCTCAGAAACCTCCGCCTCTTCGCTCAGTTTTCGTCTTAGAAAATCGTATTTCCCTCGGCTGTGTCCCCTTCATTTGTCACTTGCACGCCTTCCTGTCCCCAGCTCTTTCAACAACGCTGCAGCTCTCGCTTTTCCTTTCACCCCCTCATACTCAGCCATTTCTGCCATATTCCTCGCCCTCGCTATCTTCTCCCCTTCCGTCCATCCCCCGAAACCTGGGGCCGACCTATGGTTCAACATTTTCCTCGACATCCCTCTTACACTTGACAATAACTCGACTTTTCTTGAAGTCAGTCTTGGTTTTATACGTTACAATAGCCTAGCCGTATCAAATTCAATTTTCTTCATAAATACTGTAGCACTGGTCAAGTCATCGTTCGGCTTTTACTAAATTTTACAAGATTACGTTTAAATCTATCGAGACTCTGTAATGCTTTTTCGATTTTCAACTGTAGCAGAATCAATAAATAATTGCAGCCTTTCAGGCCTTGCTTTTTTCATCTTCAGGCAAACCTGGTAGCAAATAGAAACAACAGAGGAGAGTGAATAAATTCAAAGGAAGGAACCATATTCGTAAACAGAAATGGAACCCTGTTTTGGGTTGTGCTAATGAATAGAGCATACCATTAAACTATTTTAAAAAATATATTATTTTATGTATTCTTATTATTATTATATAATATAATTATTACATAATATAATAATAAAATAAAAATTATATGATAGCTTGGACCTTTCTAGACTTGATTGGTTTCAATATCTTTATTACATAGCGACGTTTCGACCCTGGATCAGGGTCCTAATCATGCGTATCTACAAAGAATACAGGAAGAAAATTCAGTAAGGATGTATGTGATGAATTGGTGGATATGTGATGGATTTTTTACCATATTAACCAATAAGTACTGTTTCTTTTTGCCACCAATTCATCACATACATCCTTACTGAATTTTCTTCTTGTATTCTTTGTAGATACGCATGATTAGGACCCTGATCCAGGGTCGAAACGTCGCTATGCAATAAAGAAATTGAAAAACAATCAAGTCTAGAAAGGCCAATTAACCACCCCATCATATACCTCAACTAGACAGTTCTACACACTATACAAATTATATATAAATAATAGTTATATAATATAATAATAATAATCATTATTTTATGTACATGTTTTTTAATTATTTAAATTATTATTATTTTTAGCCATTTTAAAATTTTAGTGAGGTATTAATGAATAGAAGCCTATGAATTCCATCCCCATCGGTTCGAAGAGAATTCTGTAGGTATAATATACCTATATTATGTTATGCGTATTGAAAATTCTAGTAGGTAATATAGTAGGTTTTTGCAGAATTTGGCATGACATTATTTGGGATTGTGTTGGTTGGGTCCTGGATGCCATTAATTTCCGGAAATGCCCAAAAATCTCAACTTCCAGCTACTTTCAATCAACGTTAGAATTATATTTAATTATCGTTGGGAATAGACCAGTTGATTATCTTCGTGCGAATGAAGATTTGATAATCCATGTCATCAAGATACTGGTAGGACGAGGCAATGTACCACACCCACTTTCAATGAAAATGTTCCGAGGGGAATTTACTCCCTCACAAATTGTTTATTCCCGTCAAAGAGGGTCCTGATGTTAACCAGTTAGTAGAAAATTAAACGATCTCAAGGAAAGGGGATCCGCAAAGATGCGGTAAAAAGATGGTCCTTATGAACTCAGTTAGCTCGGACGGGGGTTGGAGTACCCAATCTACAAACTGGGGAGGCCTCAACTCTTAACAGTCTATTAAGGAACCTGTTGGGTCGAGTGTCAACACTAAACGAGGTAAAAGGGTAATGGAAAAGGGGAGGTGAGTTCTGGTTATTCGATCGAAAGATAATAAAGATGAAATAACCTGCCTACGATTAACCTCCAAGGTGGTAAATTATTGTCATCTACAACCAGTTTTGAAAAAATATATAAAATGAAAGAAGTTGGTATTCAAAAATCCATTTTTATAATGGGATTAAGTAGGTACCATTTAAAATAAAAATTTATGTTGAAATATCCCAAATTGTTTGAGAGCTCAAAAGGTACGATAGTAGGGTACACGTCTTATGTGTTACCTATGCAAAGATTGGAAGTGGCGTGTGTTACCTACGGCCTCCCCCTTTACCTACCGAAGATAAGCGATGTCTACAAGCGATGCCCTTTCACCTTCCGTCCTCGTATTGGCTTCTGGATCAGTTGAATCGTGTCTTTTGATTTGTGCGGAAGTCCTGAGATAATGAGTTTGGGTCGACTATACAGGGTGTCTACCATTTGGATGGACCAAACTTCAAGGATCGATTCTACAACTCATTTGCAACAAAGAATGTCTCTTAGCAATTTTTTCTTAACCCACTCAAAATTCTTTTTTTTTCCACTTTAAAGTTTTTATTCGTATTTTCGACCTTGCAGCACTCAAATGGTCATAACTCCCTTATTTCTCATGCTACTTCAAATCTGAGTACACCGTTGGACAGAGCGTTAAATTTCCTATCCATTTAGTGGGAAATCCAGATTCTTAAAGCCATTTGTAAAAGTAAAAAATAAATCAAAGTCAACATTTATAATTTCCTTCGAAAATCGCCATTTTTCAGGCTAACGATTCCCCCGTAAAAAATACCGCTATCGTGGTGCACTCAACGGGAAAAACTACCCCAAAATCTCACCTTTCCAACGGTATGTCAGTTTCAAGGTTTAAGAGGAAAGTTTCTTTGAAAAAATTGAGTTTTATGCGAAAAAACGTGCTTCTTTAGGCATATTCCGCTAGAGAGTCGACCAAGTATTATTGCCTTAACTTTTCAAGGATTGCAATAAAAAGTCCACTAAATTAAATTTCCACTCGTATTTTACGTTTTGGACCTTCCTGAACAATTTTGGTACCGTGTCTGTCCATCTGACAGTCGGTCTGTCTGTCTGAAAGTCCTTGTTGATGGCAAAAGCAATACGAAGCTACTGTCCGATTTCGATGTAATTTTCGGCGATGTTCTCCATAAAAATCAAAGTCAAACCATTGAATTTTCAAAATCAAATTCAAAAATTTCAATTTTCTTTAGAAATTACCATTTTTTAGGTTTATTGTTAACCTGGTATAAGTTGTGCTATCGCGGGCCACTCAACGGAAAAACCGTTCATTCTAATTTTAAAAATGGAACTAAAATAAAATTAAAGAACAATTAGCAGAAAAAAATTGTCATTGTAACGTAGGTAGAAAGTGTTGGTAGGTAAAATGAAGGACACTCATTATCGGGGTGGAAAGTCAATAATTGTAAAAAAAAAAAGTATTATTGTCAATGAAACTCTTCAAGTTATTCTTCTGCTACAAAAAGTCAATTTCATGATATTTATTCTAATTAAACGAAAATCTGATTCTTAAAGTAGAAAAGATGTGATCCCGGGGTAGTTTTGGCCATTGAGTGGCCCCGCGATAGCGCTACTTATTACGGGGGTTAACTTTTTTTCTTGCTCGATTCCAACGGCTTGTTATTGAAAATAATAAACCGAAAAATTGTAATTCCTATTAAAAAAATAAAATTTTTGAATTTGATTTAGAAAATTTAATGCTTTGACTTGGATTTACATGGAGAACATCGCCGAAAATTACATCGAAATCGGACAGTAGCTTCGTATTGCTTTTGCCATCTACTAGGACTTTCAGACAGACAGACCGACTGTCAGATGGACAGACAAGGTACCAAAATTGTTCAGGAAGGTCCAAAACGTAAAATACGAGAGGAAATTTAATTTAGTGGACTTTTTATTGCAATCCTTGAAAAGTTAAGGCAGTAATACTTTGTCGACTCTCTAGCGGAATATGCCTAAAGAAGCACGTTTTTTTCGCATAAAACTCAATTTTTTCAAAGAAACTTTCCTCTTAAACCTTGAAACTGACATACCGTTGGAAAGGTGAGATTTTGGGGTAGTTTTTCCCGTTGAGTGCACCACGATAGCGGTATTTTTTACGGGGGAATCGTTAGCCTGAAAAATGGCGATTTTCGAAAAAAAATTATTAATGTTGACTTTGATTTATTTTTTTACTTTTACAAATGGCTTTAAGAAACTGGGTTTCCCACTAAATGGATAGGAAATTTAACGCTCTGTCTAACGGTGTACTCAGATTTGAAGTAGCATGAGATATAAGGGAGTTATGACCATTTTTGTGCTGCAAGGTCGAAAATACGGATAAAAACTTTAAAGTGGAAAAAAAAGAATTTTGAGTGGGTTAAGAAAAAATTGCTAGGAGACATTTTTTGTTGCAAATAAGTTGTACAATCGATCCTTGAAGTTTGGTCCATCCAAATGGTAGACACCCTGTATAGAACGGTATTATTCAGTGATGAAACGTGCACGGCTTTTTTGCAAGACAAGGGCGTTTTACCGATTGACAATAGGCACTGCGAAAAAGAGAACGGAGGTGTGGTTTGTGGTGGAGAACTTAAGGAATATTTCAAGAAAACAAAGAGAACAGATGAAAACGGTGATGCAATTAAAATTAAGATGTTGCGGTGTACAAAAAGGGGCTGCCAGACGTATCAGTCGATCCGGAAAAAAAACTCATTTTTTACATATTATGACGTCAACGGGAAGTGCAATAGTAACTTATCTTTATGTGCAATGCAATGACGAACTTCACATCAGAAGAGAAAAATATGCATATGAACGACTGTTCAGAATACATAAAAAGGTGAGCCGTGCCGTAAGTAGGTAACACACGATACCACCAATTGCCAGTGGTAGGCAACTCGATGCCGTAGGTAACACGTAAGACGTGTACCGATAGTAGGTTATAAATGAGAGATTAGGATGAAACTGGGAGCAGAGCCTAAAATTTTCAAAGCATGACTCGTACTGAAACCCCAATACTCCATGCTTCCAACAACCACATTGTGTCCGCGTCTAGCCAGACCACCCCTGTGAAGGGATGATTCCCCCTTACCTACTTTCTGGTTCCTATTTTCCCCACTATGAAGAAAAAGTTAGTAGCTAGTCGATCGAGGAAGCCAGAGTACGAAAGAGACCTTCCAAATCTTAAGTTCGTCCCGTTGAAGTTCAGTTCTGAGTTCTGTCAGTGAAGTTTTGTCCAACTTAGCATCTCCGGTTTCCTCTTCATAAAGAAACTGAGAATTCTCCCACAAAAAAAGTGGAATTTTGTGAGCAAACATTTTTATTTTGTACCTAATTCTTGTATTTCGTTTTTCGTGTGTGTATACACTCCATAATATGGAGTTACATATTAGTTACATATTATGTAACTTAATTTTGATATGTTGAGAGAGAGAATTAGAGATTTTGGTTAATATGGTGGGAAAGTTGAAATTTTACAGTCAGGTTAGTAATAATTACTATTAATAATTATTATAATTATAATTAATAATTATTATTAGATAGGTTTTCAATTTGATAGGGTTTTGTCTTGAGAGTTTAAAACGTGTTCAATGTAATTCTATAATTCTGAAATATTCATCATCTGTTCTCTTCATTGATGTGTCCTTGATGACATGTAATTTATTCTTGTTTTGTGTTAGCAACAAAATTTCAGTTGCGAATGAAATGTTGAGTAATCAATACACTTCATGGAATTCAGCATTGCGATTTTCGGCTAAGCTATATACTATCAAGCAAATACTTCACTCATCTAATAAAATTTATGTTGTATTGTGAGAATTATCGTCTTTAGTCATTTCTTGACCAATTTTCCTTGTCCTGCTTAGAAGGTGGAAGCAGCTAAACTCAAGAATATCAAATACCCCATCAGGGTTACAGAACCATTCACATTGCAATTTGCTATAGAACAGGAAGTCGAACGAGTAGATCCTGCAGTGACGCTGATTGAAAGGGACACCCGCTGGTAATAGCACCAAAACATAACAAACTTATCAGGTTATGTTTCGACTTCAGAGTTACAATCAATAAACACATTCTTATGGACATGTATCCATTACCAACGTTCGAGGAGCTGTGTGCCCGAATAATGGGTGGAGAGCAAATGTTTGACAATTGACCTTCGTGATGCCTATTTACAACTGTAGGTAGAGGAGAATTCCAAGAAGTTTCTGATGACATCTCATAAAGGTGAAAACAATGGAAATCATATCGCAGAGAATTCCCAGAGTCAAATATTTTCTTGATGACATCAGGGTTATAGCGAGAAACTGAGAAACTCATCTGAAAGTGATTGGTCTAGTTCTAGAGAGGTTGAGCAACGCAGGAATGAGGATCCACCCAGAGAAGAGTAAGTGGTTGAGAGAAGAGGTAGTACATCTAGCACATAAGGTGGTTAAATTTGGAATTCACTCCAATGATGAGCGCATCATCGAGTCTATGAAGCAATTAAAGGAACCCACAAATGTGAAAGAACGAATGTCATTCCTAGGTTGCAAACTGCTACCAAAAGTTTGTTCCAAACCTTAAGGAGACTGTGAAATTATGCACATCAGAACCCATCATCCAGGGGGAGTTCCCCACTGGGAAAATTATGCGATTGTACTGAACAACTTGCATAAAAATCCTAACAGTAAGTCTACTTTTGAACAATGATTGAACGAAGGATCTGCAAGCTCACTTCCAGTTAACGAAGGATCTGCAAGCTCAATTCCAGTTCCTTGAATATGAGGCCATCTCTCGATTGAAAAACTCACCAAAAGTACTAAAGGAGCTATGATTTGATCATAGCTCATTAGAGAGAGTATATGCAAGCAGCCCTAGAGAAAACTTTATTCGTAAGAATGATTCCACTACCACCACTCATGCGCTCATGGGGTCGGAGAGTTCTTACAAGAATAAAAAGTGTTTTTATTGCAGAGAAGATCATTACAGCGATGAATGTTCAAAATTCAGAACTATCGAAGAAAGGACGAATGAGATCAAGCAATTCTGTCGGATGTGCTTCGGAAAGACTCACGAATCGAAGAACTGTCGACAAAACAAGCCTTGCTTCCACTGCAAAAAGAAAAAGTCACATCATCGGAGTCTCTGCCCAACTCTTTTCGTCGAAGGATCTAAGGAATCCCTTGAAAACAGGAGCTGTGAAGAAGCAGGACTTCTGGCAATGGCTGACAACGTTCTGACGAAGACGCTAACAGCAGATCTCTGCAATCCAGACGAAGAGTCCACACGATCAGTAAGCGTCAGAGCCCTACTCGATTCAGGTAGTTATCGAACCTAGACAGGGTGTCTACACTTTCGATGGGCATGACTTCAGGGTTCGATCCTACAAGGTATTTCCAACAAAAAATGTCTCTTAGCAATTTTCTTTTAACCCACTCAAAATTCTATATTTTTCACTTTAAAGTTTTTTTCTTTCGTGTCTCCCTCGTGTCGCCAAATCAGCAGGGTTTAGCTTCGATGGAACATAAAGACATCCGACTTGATTGTGATGAGCAAGTGTTCTGATCTCTTTCACTCGGTTTTCGATAAATCGAGACGGAATTTTATTGGAACAAAAAGCTTCGGAACATGTATTTCTAATTTCATTGAGACATTCATTATCTTCAAGAGGCAACTTGTCTGGTTCTGACCCTTGAATAATATTTGAATAAGACAGATTATTGCAACTTACTGAATGTGTTAACAAACACAACGATTCATTTGATTCGGAATTTTGTTGGTATCTCCCAGAGAGAATATTACCAAATTTTGTCTCAAGTAAATATAATCCTGCTCTTATCATTTTTCTTTCTCCAACTATGTCTTCATAATAGTCGTTTCCTATTAGCATTTCAATAGGTCTTTGTGAATCTTGGTCAGACAATTGATGAAAATGAACTCCTAGCAAATCTTGAAGCTTGTTCTTTGAAATCCCCATTGCAGTGAATAAATTCCCGGATATTTCAAGTACCACACTTACAGTAATTCTACTTTGATTTCCATCTTTAAAAATCAAATCTAATTCGACTATTGATACAGGTAGTTGCGTTGGCATTGTCTTCCCAAACACATATACTGATATGATTTCTCTTCCTAGTGCTTTTAATTTTAGTCGTTTACGTACGTTTTCAGTTATACAGGGTGTCTACACTTTCGATGGGCTTGACTTCAGTGATCGATTCTGCAATGTATTTCCAACAAAAAATGTCTCTTAGCAATTTTCTCTTAACCCATTCAAAATTCCTTTTTTTTTTTTCACTTTAAATTTTTTTTTTTTCGCGTTTTCGACCTCTCGGCACTGATATGGTCATAACTCCCTTATTTCTCCTGAAAATTCAAATCTGACTACACCGTTAGAAAGAGCGTTAAATTACCAAGCTACTTAGTGCAAAATCAAAATCTTTCAGCAATAAAATAGTTTCAAAAAATCAAGTCAAAAAGCGAACTTTAAAATTTTTTTTGAAACTTGACTTTCTTCGACCAACGTTTTCACTGTAAATCCTTGCCCATTTTGATGGGCGTTCTTCGGAGAAAACATGCGCAAATTGTCAGCTTTGCAACGGTCTATCAATTTTTCTGTTCAACATTCAAAAAGAAAGAGTAAATGAAGTTTGAATGTCAAAAAACGTGTGTTTTACAAGCAAATCCAGTATTTCAAGCCGGTTTATGGTCCCCCTCAATCTCAAAATGGCTTGACGATTTTGGTATCATTTTCTATGTAATTATTTACGCTGAATCCAATAGTGATACTTCCGATTGATTCCGACTGCTAGCTAGAAAGTGGATTTTTCGAAGAAAACCTTCGGTTTTCGTACATAAAATACGCATTATTCGTAGAAATGGAAGATATCATAAAGTAATACCTTTCTACTCAACAAAAACTTCTATCAGCTAGAAATTCGGTGTTTTCATTGAGTAGAAAGGTGTTACTTTATGTACGATGCGAATTTTATGTACGAAAACCGAAGGTTTTCTTCGAAAAATCCACTTTCTAGCAGTCGGAATCAATCGGAAGTATCGCCATTGGATTCAGCGTAAATAATTACATAGAAAATGAAACCAAAATCGTCAAGCCATTTTGAGATCGAGGGGGACCATAAACCGGCTTGAAATACTGGATTTGCTTGTAAAACACACGTTTTTTGACATTCAAACTTCATTTACTCTTTCTTTTTGAATGTTGAACAGAAAAATTGATAGACCGTTGCAAAGCTGACAATTTGCGCATGTTTTCTCCGAAGAACGCCCATCGAAATGGGCAAGGATTTACAGTGAAAACGTTGGTCGAAGAAAGTCAAGTTTCAAAAAAAATTTTAAAGTTCGCTTTTTGACTTGATTTTTTGAAACTATTTTATTGCTGAAAGATTTTGATTTTGCACTAAGTAGCTTGGTAATTTAACGCTCTTTCTAACGGTGTAGTCAGATTTGAATTTTCAGGAGAAATAAGGGAGTTATGACCATATCAGTGCCGAGAGGTCGAAAACGCGAAAAAAAACTTTAAAGTGAAAAAAAAGGAATTTTGAGTGGGTTAAGAGAAAATTGCTAAGAGACATTTTTTGTTGGAAATACATTGCAGAATCGAACATTGAAGTTAAGCCCATCGAAAGTGTAGACACCCTGTATAACTGAAAACGTACGTAAACGACTAAAATTAAAAGTACTAGGAAGAGAAATCAAATCAGTATATGTGTTTGGGAAGACAATGCCAACGCAACTACCTGTATCAATAGTCGAATTAGATTTGATATTTAAAGATGGAAATCAAAGTAGAATTACTGTAAGTGTGGTACCTGAAATATCCGGGAATTTATTCACTGCAATGGGGATTTCAAAGAACAAGCTTCAAGATTTGCTAGGAGTTCATTTTCATCAATTGTCTGATCAAGATTCACAAAGACCTATTGAAATGCTAATAGGAAACGACTATTATGAAGACTTAGTTGGAGGAAGAAAAATGATAAGAGCAGGATTATATTTACTTGAGACAAAATTTGGTAATATTCTCTCTGGGAGATACCAACAAAATTCCGAATCAAATGAATCGTTGTGTTTGTTAACACATTCAGTAAGTTGCAATAATCTGTCTTATTCAAATATTATTCAAGGGTCAGAACCAGACAAGTTGCCTCTTGAAGATAATGAATGTCTCAATGAAATTAGAAATACATGTTCCAAAGCTTTTTGTTCCAATAAAATTCCGTCTCGATTTATCGAAAACCGAGTGAAAGAGATCAGAACACTTGCTCATCACAATCAAGTCGGACGTCTTTATGTGCCATCGAAGCTAAACCCTGCTGATTTGGCGACACGAGGGAGACCTTATGACGAGTTGGATTCGTTCTGGTGGGAAGGGGGTTCGTTATGGCTCGAACAGGAGGCTCCAAATTGGCCTACTTGCCGATTTGAGTCAAGAAATTTTTGAAATAGCACTTACTGCTATGGATAAGTCTCGCTACCAACGCTACGCTTTTCAACAGTTTCCTTTCAAATTGAAAAGTGAATTCGTCAGCAACCTTGGTAAATACGTAGACAAATCAAGAAAACTCTCTACCACGAAAAGAAAATTGTTAGTACCCTCAGAAATGAAAAAATCTCGAATCATGTTGAAGTCTGTACAGATACCGAGGAAGGAAGGACTCGAAACGCGCTGATTCAACTAGCCAATGGTCAGAAGATTCGAAGGCCGGTCAATCGTTTGTACCCTCTGGAACTTCAAAAGGAATCCAACGGCGGGGAAGATACTTAGTTCTTCGTCTCGGGAATGTCGCGAAAGCGAAATTTATTCATTTGTTTCTGATTTCGACGGACTAAATTATTACCTTCAGATTCCAAACATAGAAAATTATTGGCAATCAAAATTATTATCTTCAACCATGTGATTATTTAATACGTTAATATGTGATTATTTAATACGTTAATACGTTATATTTAATACGTTAATATGTGATTATTTAATACGTTATATTTAATACGTTAATATATGATTATTTAATACGTTATTTTTCTGGAATAAAAGGTTCAATGTTCGTACGTTAATATGTGATTATTTAATACGTTATTTTTACGTTACATTAATACGTTATTTAATACGTTAATACGTTATACGTTAATACGTTATACATTAATACGTTATACGTTAATATGTGATTATTTAATACGTTATTTTTACGTTATATTAATACGTTATATTTAATACGTTAATACGTTAATATGTGATTATTTAATACATTATTTTTCTGGAATAAAAGGTTCAATTTTCGTACGTTAATACGTTAATATGTGATTATTTAATACGTTATTTTTCTGGAATAAAAGATTCAATGTTCGTACGAGATTCACGGAAACCTAATTCTTATAGTAAGAATATTTAAGTTCACCACAACGGGTTTAATGTGCAAACCAGCTGACTCTGCCAATCAAGTTGAAATCAGGTTAACCTCCGACCCTGTGTTCAACAAGGATTTCACTAAGATCCCCTGTGATTTATACCCATCAGACACATTCGCCAAGGCAGTGGGGAGCAGACCCCTTGATCTGCGGAACCTGAGACTTGATCTTCCCAGTGGTTGGAACCAGGGGCGGTTACTGATAGGAGCATAGGCGCAAGTGCACCCCCAGCCAATTAAAAAAAAATCAAAGTTCATTCCTCTGCGATTGAAGAGCAAGTGAATGAGTATTGAAGTGAGTAAGTTGGCAAGTGACAGAAGACTCGATCGGATGTACTGCCCTAGTTGAATCTACGCGCGAAAACAGAGGCGGGGAGGGTCTCCCTTTTCTCTGCTCCATTTTTGGGGAGGGTGACGTCATGGTGACGTGTTTCGAGGGAGGCAGGCACGTGAGATTCACCAACCAGAGAGCACAAAATGTGCCTTGGGGAAGAAAATTGAATCATGGCTCCCCCGTAAGAGAGCTCTGCAGTCTAGGTTTCCTTATCGAGTAATAAGTGAACAAACAAACTATTCACAGAGTACTGGAGACAATTACAAAACTGACAAGGGATTTTCGATTTCGCTCCACCGTTTTGTTCAAAGTATTGATTATTTAGGAGGTACGATGAATAATTCGGAGCATTACGATACATTAAAGTAAACTATTCGCGTTTGTTGGTTTGGGAAAAGTGCGACATTCGAGAAACTGGCTGCCCCTTGCTGTCTCTACCCGGACTCCAGCAGACGTTGAAATTTAAAAATCGTGCAGATTCGTACCGTAAGTTTAATGTCGACTATTATAAGAAGGTAGATTGGCTTTGTGAGTGTGAAGTGACTAACAAATTATTTTGCTTTGCTTGCCTGCTTCGTTCTACCAACCGAAATGAGGCTTGGGTTAAAGACGCCATAAGTGATATGGCCCATTCAGCCAAAAAAATTGAAAAACGCATTGGATGTCTCCTATAAGAACGCTCTGGTAGATTTGATGAGAATCTGGACCCCAGAAAGTATTGTCACTCAGTAGATTGTGATCAGTAGCGCTGAAACCCGACAATACTGTCTGGGGGCTAGACTCTCCTGTAGATTTGCGTATGTTGGGTCGTCAAAATATGATGCAACAACTCAACAGTGCAAATCGTCTCAATCTGATGCAAAAAAACGAAACGGTTAAGAAAAATAGGTACATTTTATCTCGAATCATTGATTGTATCAAGTACTGTGGTGTTTTCAAGCTAGCCATGCGTGGGCATGATGAGAGGGAAGATTCTTCGAATCCCGGAGTCCTCAAGGAGCTCGTTAATTTTTCTTCCGAATTGGACGATGTTTCGAATCAACACGGGCAAATATGCATTTCAGCTATTGCAATAAGATGGACGCATTTCTTGGGTTTAGACCTTCGATGATTAAGTATTTCAGAATTTCTGATAACCACTAGAGAACATTTTTCGTGTCTATTGCACCTACGTATTTAGTACCGTTTGCGATTTTAAGATGAAAAAGTTACCAAGATTTATTCCATTTGTATATCGTTGAAATTTCCATTTGGCAGAGAAAAGCACCTATTCTGTCCTTTCTCGATAGCCTCTCTTAATTTCTGTGCACCCCCTGAGTTTCCGGGCAGGAGCCGCCACTGTTTGGAACGCCCCATTACACAACCTTTTTCCAGGTACAAGGACTGATAAACTATTATGGTGTTTATGATCCAATAAATCCTACCTATTATGATCCCAATTGACGGAACTACTGCTGAGCGCATGGGGACGGAAGTCCACCGCTGCGTTCGACTGAAGATGTTCACTAGATCTACCTAGGGATGTGCGTCAGGCCTAGCACCAACGGGGGTAGACGACATCGGAGAATCTGGGAAATTAATGTCTAAATAGAACTAACCACCTGCGTCGTGCAATGAGGTCATCTCGTTCGCAGGGGTCCTACTCGCTAACATGCACACATTTTATTAGCAGCTGAGCTACTGCAAATATAAGAACTAGACATCCTACCTATGGGATCGGACGTATCTTGCAATCAATAACTTCAATGTACAACTCACCAACTCAAATCCTGACTTCAAGGTGAGGAAATCAAATAAGTAGAGAGGTGTTGAGATCCGACGTGCAGGAAAGAGGGAAGATGACGTCACTTTCGAATTTTCGGAGATTTTAGCAGGAAGTCTGAGAGATCTTAGCAGGAAGTCTGAGAGATCTTAGCAGGGAGTCTGAGAGATCTTAGACAATTCTCACTGAAAGACAAAAACTAGTAAATCTTTGGGTAAACGTACAGATTTCAGCAACTTGTTCCAACCTAGTAATATAAAGTGATATATGATCATAATGTAGCGATAATCCTTGAGAAAATTTCAAAGTTATAAATCTTGATCTGTAACTTGAACTTGGTTTGTTAAAAAATAGAAACGAAATTGAATAAAGAGGATTATTAGTAAGAGAACTAATTTAATCAAGAAGTAACTGAGAAGCAATGAATGGCAGAACTATTAACAGTTGAATTATTTATCTAATTATTGAACATCAAGCCCTACTTCATGTGAAAATACATAACGTGGCTCAACTATGGAAACTGAAACATTGTTTCCGTTGGAAATATTCGAGCGTCCACAGTTCCTACCTAAACCAAAAATCACAATATTTAGATCATGAAATGGGCAAACAAGTAGGAATCATCTTGTTTAAATTCCACTTTTTTTAATGTTATTAATCACTGTTGGTCGATTTTTTTCGAATTTTGTTCGCTAAAAGTGGTCGTTTGAAATTTGAGGGGTAACAACTGACGTCAACGGTTCAAAAAACCAGCAAACAAACATCTTTAAACAAATAATAGTGAATTTTCATAGGGAACTTCAGCTCAACTAGGGAAATGTTACTCAGTCGATTTTCCATCAACAAAATGTAAGCTCTCGATTTATGCCGACTCTCGGCCATAAAAACAAAAAAAAAACCATATCAAGAATCGTAACGCTTTTTTGCAGAAATTAATGTTACGGAAAAAATTCTGGATTGATAAATTTATGTAGAAAAAAAAAAAAATTAGAATATTGATTCAGAACTGTACAAGGGGTATCCTAACTATAGTTCTACCAAAGAAAGTTTGCATCGGAGTGGCGCTCCCTTGGAGCCAATGGTTCAACTTTGCAGGAAAATTGGACTGGTTAGATTAGGCTCTAATATTTAGGTGATGTTTGCAGCAGAAGACTCACACAATTCACGACACACGTTCCTGGAAATGAACAAAACAGTGTAGAAAATATGAACGTTAAAAAACACCAGGAGGATGACGTCAACCAGCAATAGTTCATGTACGGCCGCTTGAAGCGCTGAGATCGTGAAATCTCACTTCAAATAGTCCTCGGAGGCAACATTTCACAAAAACCAGTAAAGATCGAAATCGAAGAACTGAAGAAAAATATATAAAAAAACAAGATGGAGAAAATTAGTTTTCTCCTGTTTTTGTTTGATTACTTTCCTCTTAGATACAAGATTTCGTCGTACCATCGGGCAACAAAGGGAGGTGACAGCGATCTGAACAGCCAATCAGCGAGCGTTTCTGCTTCACGTTGAAAAAGTCCGTTTTCCTAGTTATTAGAGAGTTTTTGGTGCCAAAATCTCACGGGCCCCGTTAGGAGGAGACTAGCGCGAGCAACAGAGGATACTACCCAGTTGAAGGAGGAAGGACGTTAACTTTGGACAGGGGGGGGGGGAATGGAGGCGCTTGTCACGGTGGGCCTCGAGGAACGGGTGACTGTCTGGGGGCACCCTTTCATCGTCGCCCGCTGATGTCGGGAGGCAAATCCATTGTCACCCGCGAACTCCGTGCTTTGTGAGGAGGTTCCACGGGCCCGTTAGTGGTTTCCAAAAACTCTCTATTTATTGAAATCATAAATTTTAAATGTATCCTACAAATAACAGGAGACTTATTTTCCGAAATCAACCCGATCGTCATCTATCACACACGATCAACTATTCAGGAAAAATGCAAACAGAATTCGGTGAAATTCCTTATTTATAACACACATTCCCAAACAAGAAATAAAATAGATACACTAATATCAGTGAAGGATCTAACAAAGATCCCAAACCTAAAACAAAACTAGGTGGGTACCATTTTGGTAGGAGTCGAGCCAAGTATTTAATTGACCAATGCGGCCAATATTTGTGAATAGGTACCTAGGTATAAGTACTGAAAAATATGATAAGATGAACTACATAACCTTGGGTGGATTGTGACTGACTGTTGTGTTCGACTGTTGGGTCGTGCAGGGCAGGAGGTGTTCACTGGAACTGCTCGAGAATTGACGCCATCATGGAAAAGCTGCACTTGGTCGCCATTTATCACCTCCACCGCCATCATTGATACCTAGGTATGATTTGAAGAAAACATGAGAACATAGTAGGTAGATGCGTAAGTACATAACACCTAAGCAGATGGTTGAGAAATTATAAAATCCATATGTAAACTTGAAATGTTGTGCAACTAAAAAATAAATTGTATCGTAATGCAAGCATGGGACATCCAATGGTGAGTATTAGATGCTGACTCTCGGCCATAAAAACAAAAAACCATATCAAGCATCGTAACGCTTTTTTTCAGAAATTAATGTTATGGACAAAATTCTGGATTGATAAATTTATGTAAAAAAAACTCAGAATATTGATTCAGAACCGTACAAGGGGTATCCTAACTATAGTTCTACCACAGAAAGTCTCCATCGGAGTGGCGCCAATGGTTTAACTTTTGGAGGAAAATTGGACTGGACTGGATTAGGCACTAATATTTAGGTGATGTTTGCGGCAGAAGACTCACACAATTCACGACACACGTTCCTGGAAATAAACAAAACAGTGTAGAAAATATGAACGTTAAAAAAAACCGGGAGGATGACGTCAACCAGCAATAGTTCATGTACGGCCGCTTGAAGCGCTGAGATCGTGAAATCTCACTTCAAATAGTCCTTAGAGGCAACATTTCACATAACCAGTAAGGATCGAAATCGAAGAACTGAAGAAAAAAATAGAAAAAGCAAGATGAGGAAAATTAGGTTTCCCCTGTTTTGGTTTGATAACTTTCCTCTTAGATGACTCGATTTCGTTGTTCCATCAGCCAACAAGGGGAGGGGACGGCGATCTGAACAGCCAATCAGCGAGCGTTTTCGAAAAAATCCGTTTTCCCGGTTATTTTTTGAAACCATAAATTTTCAATGTCTCCCAAAATTTCGTCTATCCCACACCGTTAGCTATTCAGGAAAAATGCAAACAGAATTCGGTGAAATTCCTCATTCACGATACACATTCCCAATCAAGAAATAATATAGATACACTAGTATCAGTGAAGGATCTAACAAAGATCCCAAACCTAAAGCAAAACTAGGTAGGTACCATTTTGGTAGGAGTCGAGCCAATTATTTAGCCAATATTTGACCAAAGCCAGCGATTCGTAGATTAATATATAAATAGGTATAAGTGCTGCAAAATATGATAACTACATAACCTTGGGTGGATTGTGACCATGGACCTAGTATCCAATGGACCGGTACTCCGTGCTCAGAAAATGCGTGCGGAATCTGAAAATGGGCATGTGGCGGTTCCGAGGGGCGTGGCATTCCCCCTGAAGTACCGTAGTGTAGGGGCTCCCCCCACCACTCCACAACTTTGGCTCAGTTGGTTAGAGCGTCGGTCTGCGACGCCCAAGGTGTACAGTTCGAATCTAGGCCACGTGCGGATTTTTTTTTTCAATTTAATGTTATTTTTGTAGTATGGTGATGAATTTCAACCTGCTGATGTATTAAATCAGTATCTAGAGGGAAATTATTGTACCTTGGGACGATTTTTTCCATTACAACGTAATTTAGCAATTAAAGGAAGGGTGTATACTCTACTACTCTTGAGGTTTAATAATATGCACGAACCATGATTTTTAAAAATGTTTAAATACTTACCACAAAACTCGATTGTTTTAAATGTCTATTTTGTCCCTTGGTTCAAACATGGTATGTAGTACCTGGGGACACCCATGTTTGAACCTTGGGACAGATTCTTCCTCCTACTATAAAATGGAAATTTTTTCCAAGTTAGAAAAAAATTCTGCGTTATAACATTTGAGAATAATTTTGATTTTGAGATTTATCATACTCTGAGGCCCCTCAAATGAAACACTTTCAACGAAACGTTTTTATTCTTTCAGAATCACAAACTATCACAATAGTATTAAAGAATCGCAACATCTTTGTATCTAATAATTTAACTAATTATAATTTAATAAATATCTAATTATTACTATCACATGTTTCATAATAATCATTCATAATAATCACAAATTTTGTGATACGTGAAAATGTGATATTAATTTGAATGATTATTATGAAACATGTGATAGTAATAATTAGATATTTATTATATTATAATTAGTTAAATTATTAGATACAAAGATGTTGCGATTCTTTAATACTATTGTGATAGTTTGTGATTCTGAAAGAATAAAAACGTTTCGTTGAAAGTGTTTCATTTGAGGGGCCTCAGAGTATGATAAATCTCAAAATCAAAATTATTCTCAAATGTTATAACGCAGAATTTTTTCTAACTTGAAAAAAATTTCCATTTTATAGTAGGGGGAAGAATCTGTCCCAAGGTTCAAATATATTTAAAGGTTTGAATATATTTAATATATTTTAATTGCTATTGACAGGATATATTATCATAAAAACAAGGATATACGAAAGCTATTTGTCAAAATATCACATTTTGCAGTTACTTCTTAATACAAAAAAAGTTATTACATTAAAGTAGGCATTAGTAAATTATTACAAAAATAAGGTCCTATGAACGCCTTGCAGTCCTAATATTATCACATTTTGTACAAATATTATCAAATTATATCTACAGCTCAGTGGCGGCTGCTGCCCCGAAACTCAGGGGGTGCACAGAGATCAGGAGAGGCTATTGAGAAGGGACAGAATAGGTGCTTTTCTTCGAACGCATTGATAAAGGCAGAGAGTGCAACTCTCGTGCTTCCTCATGACGTACTGGGACGATGGGCCCCCCCACCCCACGACTCACTTTAAGCCACACCTCCCAAGTACCGTTCCCCCACCATACTCACTACCAATTTCCACCAGCACGGCGATGGGTGGTGAAAGGGGTGGAGGCCCGGTCCATGGGATACTAGGTCCATGATTGTGACTGACTGTTGCGTTCAACTGTTGGGTCGTGCAGGGCAGGAGGTGTTCACTGGAACTGCTCGAGAATAGACGCCATCATGGAAAAGTTGCACTTGGTCGCCTTTGATCACCTCCACCGCCATCATTGGTACCTAGGTATGATTTGAAGAAAACATGAGAACATAGTAGGTAGATGCGTAAGTACATAATACCTAAGCAGATGGTTAAGGAATTATAAAATCCATACGTAAACTTGAAAGATTGTGCAACTAAAAAATAAAGTGTACGGTAATGCTAGCATGGGACATCCAATGGTGAGTATTAGATGCCGACTCTCGGCCATAAAAACAAAAAACCATATCAAGCATCGTAACGCTTTTTTGCAGAAAATAATGTTATGGACAAAATTCTGGATTGATAAATTTATGTAAAAAAAACTCAGAATATTGATTCAGAACCGTACAAGGGGTATCCTAACTATAGTTCTACCACAGAAAGTCTGCATCGGAGTGGAGTCAATGGTTTAACTTTTGGAGGAGAATTGGACTGGATTGAATTAGGCACTAATATTTAGGTGATGTTTGCGGCAGAAGACTCACACAATTCACGACACACGTTTCTGGAAATAAACAAAACAGTGTAGAAAATATGAACGTTAAAAAAAACCGGAAGGATGACGTCAACCAGCAATAGTTCATGTACGGCCGCTTGAAGCGCTGAGATCGTGAAATCTCACTTCGAATAGTCCTCGGAGGCAACATTTCACAAAAACCAGTAAAGATCGAAATCGAAGAACTGAAGAAAAAAATAGAAAAAAACAAGATGGAGAAAATAAGGATTCTCCTGTTAAGTAAAACTAGGTAGGTACCATTTTGGTAGGAGTCGAGCCAATTATTTAATTGACCAACGCAGCGAATATTTGACCAATTTTGATCAAAGCCAGCGATATAAATAGGTGTAAGTACTGCAAAATATGATACGATTAACTACATAACCTTTGGTGGATTGTGACAGACTGTTGTGTTCGACTGTTGGATCGTGCAGGGCAGGAGGTGTTCACTGGAACTGCTCGAGAATTGACGCCATAATGGAAAAGCTGCACTTGGTCGCCATTCATCACCTCCACCGCCATCATTGGTACCTAGGTATGAAATAAAGAAAGCATGAGAACATAGTAGGTAGATGCGTAAGTACATAATACCTAAGCAGATGGTTGAGAAATTATAAAATCCAGAGGTAGGTACAACTTGAAAGGTTGTCCAACAAAAACCATTAATCATTTAGTAATGCAACCATAGGACATCCCATGGTATTAGGAGAGGAGGTGAGCTCCACGGCTAGGAAGTGGCGTGACGTCACAAGAGTCCTCGAGCGCCAGTCTTCCCTAGGTAGTTGCAGAGTACTGGAGATAAGTTATCGGGTAGTTGTTGCCGAAATGCCCCCAACTATTATGAAATTGGGCATTTACACAGGTATCGCGAATACAGATGAATGAAGATTGAAATCAAATCTGAACGAATTTGGTCTTCTCAAGTCAAAAACTAGTTCTGAGCTAATATAATAAAATTTGATAATCATCACACTACGCAAAATGCTCAAAAAATTGAGCGTTTGGGGCCTAAAAGAACTACCTACAGAGAATACAGAGCTTCTTCTCCACCTCTACAGAATCATAATCCAAAATACGCTACGTTTAGTGCACTATATCAACTAAATGTTCCTGATTGAGAAGATCACCGAATGCGAAAATTGTTATAAATAAAAAAAGCAAATTTAGGAGAAAATTTGGATGTTTGGCCAGTCAACCAAGCCAAAAAATATGCCGCCTATTTCCTCTCTTCACCTACCTAACATGGAAAACTGATTACGAATGTGTTAGGTAGGTCCCATAAAGTTGGTAATTTCCATACCAACATAATCATTTATGTAAATATTCTATGAAGGTACATAACAACTTGATTTTTTATGATCTTTGGAGTGAGTTTCTAACTTAGAATCAGTACAACCCCAGCGTCCCCAGCTAAGCAATATGGCGGAACCAAGCTTATGGGGTGGAAGCAACAGGTTGTAAATTCGATAGCTGAGAATTAACAAGTACCTTCGGTCAGGGCTAGAAACGAAGATTGACGAATTAGGTATCATCAATGTACAGAAATGGAATGAAAAAAATGATTTCTGGATCGATGAACTGAATTTCGCTGGTGGTTGAAGCATGTGAGTAGACTAGTAGAGGCATCTTGGCGCCGTTATTTCTCCATCGATGCACTGGGCACTTACACCAAACACCATTTCCACTTGAAACGAACGCATTAAAGGCCTTTTCACTCCCGAACGCGAACTCCCGACACGGATGACGCGGGAAATGAGGAATTTAGGAAGACTTTCACACAACTTCAGTATACAGGGAACGAAAAAAAAGGACAACGGACGAGCGACGTTTACCAAAGTGTGGTGAAGACTGAAGAGGGCGCCCCCTCCAACTCAACCGCTTTCCACGATTGAGTATCGATTGTCAATAAATCGATGTTACGATTCTTTGAATATTCGATATTCGGTTTTCCCTCTTCCTGCATCAGTAAAGAAAAATTTCGGGCCTCAAGAAGCTGCATACTTCTACATAAACTCACGATTTTACCTTTAAAAAGTTGAAACATGAATAAGTTCACTTTATCACATATCATTAAATCCGTTAGAAAATGTAACTTCGATTGTCAATAGTTCGATGTTGTGGTTCGATAGTTTTCAATATTCGACATTCGGTTTTCTCTCTTCTTGCGTCAGCAAAAAAATGTCGGTTCTCAAGAAGCTTCTAGAAGTCTTCTACATTATTTAACCCTAATTGGACCTTGGAGTCACTAGTGTCACCGTTCATCCGATGAATTCCACAGCTGTCCCAAGGTGTCACCAGATTATCTAGATTTTAATTATTGCCTATTAAAAATTGATGGACAGAGCTGAATTTTTTTAACCAATTTTTTTGTAAGTTAGTAGAAGCCAAAAACGCTGCAAATTATTACACAATGGTTTATTATTTTTCTATAAAGATCAATAGTCTACAAAATCACCAACCATCCAATATGAAGGAAAAAATAAATAAATAAAAAATAAATGAAAAAAAAATTTAAAAAAATAATTAAAAAAAATTTTTAAAAATTAAAAAAAAATCAAAATCACCAATCATTGATCGCATTTCGGTCAGCTCTAATTTGAACGAAGATTAGGCCTCTTTTGCGATTCACAATCGTGTTTTGATTTATATTTCAATATAAACCCTTAAATTTTCGTAGGGAGCGAACGGTTTGTCCTACAGAGCTCCGCGTGGTCTCAAAAAATTCTAAAAATTCTATAGAAACTTAAATTGAAGGAAAAACAATACCTACCTTTATATCGAAATTTTTTGAGTTAGGGCGTTTTCAAAATTTCAAAATTGATTTTGGAACCCTTAAGGCTCGGCCACACAGAACGCGGGCTGACCGCGCGGACAGGTTCGCCCGACTCCCGCGGACTCTGTAACAAGGCATTTCGCATTGCCCCTGCCACACAGAGCGCGGACTGCCGCGGCGGGCAACTTCTGTCCGCGCCAGGGCGCGGGCAGGTTGTGATTTTTTACAGAGTCCGCGGCGGGCAACTTCAAATTCTGCACTATAATTGAAATTGTTCCATATTTTCCTCAAAATATAATCAATGTGTTTATGTTAATGTTATAGGTTAAATGACTTTTCCTACTTTTTTATCAAAACAATATTTATTTATTTTTGGTTTTTATTAATTTTTGAGAAAACTAAAGTTTCAAAAGGTTTCAAATTGATGCTGATTGCCTACATTTCAATCAAATTCCTCTCTCTTACTTTTTTTCTAAAATGAGTAGTTATGCTATTGAACCATTTCGAGCACGACGAAAATTCCACTTTTTGGGAGGAAAAAAATTATCTATTTTTGGATATTGTTGTATCTCCGTAATTAGGTACCTATTCAACCTACAGAGCTCGAGTTGGTCGCAAACTGTTGCAAATTTAACCTAATTTGAAACGTTACCGGACATAAATTATTGGTATTATCACAGTTTGGAAGTACTTGCCTAATTGTTAGAAAAGTACTAAAATTTCATTGGTTTTTAATGCATTTCGTCAGTAGCACAAGGTTTTCGGGGTTGCAAAATTGAGAATAAACATAGGAGACCTAACATCATAAAAAATAGTAGATACCCCCGCGTTTTATTTACAAAAAAAAATACCACGTTAAATTTACTGGGCTATTGCTTCGTTGTCTGTCATTAATAAATAATGACAGATAATATAAGAGTTCGAGAAAAAATTCCGAACAGAAGACAGGGTTCCATTTCCATTACCCATTTCCTTTTTCGTCTTGATTTAGAAGCAAGTAAAAGGAGTAAGGCCTCTTCTTCCGATGAGCTGCTCGACATGATCGATGAACACTGAGAAAATTAACACTGGTCCGCCGCGGCTGTCCGCGTTCTGTGTGGCAGGGGTTGTCCGCGGCGGACTGCTGTCGGTTCGCGCGCGAACTGTCCGCGCGGTCAGCCCGCGTTCTGTGTGGCCGAGCCTTTAGAAGTGACCTACATCAACCAAAAGCTTCGGGGCACAACTAGACCCCAAATGGAGCCTACATACCAAATTTCATCAAAATCGGTCAATGCTAAATGGCAAAAGTGCCGCGTACGGCGGACGGACGGCCAAATTTTTATTCGATTTTTGGATTCTACGTACCTTGAAATGTAAACCATCAACTTTTGAGGGGGTGTTAAAATTTTTTTTTTCTTGGTCGATTCCAAAGGTTCATTATTGAAAATAATAAACCAAAATGATCTTATGACAAAAATTTGCACATTTTCGCCTATTTTGAGACTTCCAAAAACCCACAAAAATTCGGTTATCCGTCTCATTTAAAATTTCAATTTAATTTTGGTTACTTATGCAATTTAATTTTATTTTTGGTTACTCCAGTAATTTGGGACAGCTGTGGAGTTCCTGGGATGTTTTCGGGTTCAATTAGGGTTAAACTCGTCATTTTACCGTCAGAAAATTAAAACATAATTAAGTTTAATTTTTTATTTTTTTAAATTTTTTATTTAACGCATTCAACCGTTTGATTTTTTCTTTAGATCCTTTTTTTCTGAAGTTTTCATGATAGTTTTGAAATAAGTTTACTTTATTGCATTTATATCCTATGCATATAAAGTAAATTTATATGCATTTATGATTTATTACATTTATACATAAGTAGGTACATACATTGATACATTTATTGCATTTATGATTTATAAATCATTAGATCCATTAGAAAATGTAGCTTCCAAGAACCTGCACCTCTTTTTTTATGGAAAAAAAATTCTTGTTTTTCTTCATATTTACTCCATTATTTGATTTTCCTTAACATTAAGAAATTTAACCCTTGAAAAAACCCTTAATTTCAATTTCAATTTTTTTTAGAATATACGAATTTTAATTTACATAAATATTTTAATTTCTGCACTCTTTCATTATTTCTCTATGAACTTGAAAAAATTTTTGAATCCTTTTCCATCTTGCATTACTCATTTTTTCGTATTTTGTACAAAATATAGCTGTGTCAAAACAAAGTCTGAGATCTCAATGTGATTTGGAAAATTCTCAAATGATTGATTTTTTGATTGATTCTCAATCTGACTTGGAAAACATATAACCTCCTGCTTCTAAACGCAATAACGCTAGCCTCTCCATATTCTTTTTGGTGTCCACCTTCCGTACAATTTTCTGTAAAATAAATGGGTCGAATTTTGTTCCAAAATTTGGTAGAATCAAAGTCTTTTCAATGGGGAAATCCATACATTCAGCATACCTACTCACAATATCATCTCATTCAGAATGTAGGAATCACCTCACATTCTCTTTCATTTAAAATTATGTCCTTTTAAATTGCGGGGTAAAACAATTTTCGTAGAGTACCTATTAACTTTATTGAGAAAGTGTACCTACCTACCTAATATGTTGAAATTTTTTTAAATGAATTTTCAAAAAATTCTTGAATTTTAATAATGATCATTTTAATTTTGTAATACTGATACTAATTGTGTAATTACGGCAATTTGTTTGTGTCTCAATAATCCATGAGTAATCTGCTTATTCTCATTTCAAGTTAACCCTTAACATCCCGAGGTATCTTTTTGGAAGTACGATTTTTACCGTCAAAATGTATGTATGTATGTATGTATGTATGTATGTATGTATGTATACATGTAGGTATACCTACACTTTTAAGCCAAAATTGATAGCCGTTGGCTATCTTGATAGTTCAATTATCGATTGTGTAAGAAAACGTGATAGTGAAAACATGATAAACCAAATAAAAAACGAAATAGTAATTCTGGAGTTGATAGACTGTCAACAGGGCCTTCTACCCTCATTTCTCAATTTCTAGGCTATTAGTCGGGTATTCTCATATGAAGTGAACCTTCTCCACCTTATTCCTTGGTTCTGTACTTATGAGAAATATCAGACCCCAACATCCCACCGAGGATTATTCCAAGTTTCCTTCTACTACTCCAACGAAATTGTGTTTCTAGACAGATTCTGCTGACACAGACTACTAGTGTGGCCCTTGGAAAGATCAGTCTTGAGCTGGCCGACTACAGTAGAGCTTACGAGGAACCTTCTGCTGAAATATTCTATAGATTTGTCAAAATACATCGAAATATTAATTTGAAAATCCGGAAAAAACAAATGAAGGGTCACGGGGAAAATGGATCAGACTCCTCTTTTCCTAATTCCGAGAAAATCGAAAAACAAAGTTTGAAGTCGTCCCAGAAAGAAACTATGCATAAAAAAGAACTGTTAGGGCCAACTGACCAGGAATTTAATTATGTTCAAGTGACAATAAAGAAAATTAAGTAGGTAGGTCGAAGATAATTTCCAGAAATAATTAGAAATTTCAAACAAGGTAAGGACTTTGATCTTTTTTCCCCACAAATATCTGCGTTTCGGTCACCATAATACCTAAAATTATATCACCATGTTACCTATTGTTTATTAAAATCGCGTAATTCACTTCAGTAATGAAGTCTTCTTCTTCGAGGTAGAATGGGTTGTGAAAGCTGTCTGGTATCTTCAGAAGTAGGAGCTTTTGTGCTTGATGAATCTTTGGTGTGATGCCGTACAACTCATGCAAAGGCGAGAGAAGGGGTCTTTAAATCGGACTCTGATCTTTCTTCCCTGCGAGCGCACGGAATCTGATCCTTTTTCCCCGGAGCCCCGTATTTGTTTTAGCTTTAAAAGTAATGAATGCGATCTTTCTTCCACAAAGTGAAACAACCCTTCGGTTCTACTCCTCCAAAGCTACACGATGGCGTGACTATCTCAATTCGGCCAAAAAATGGAGTTTGATCCTTTTTTCCCGTGACCCCTCAAATGTTTTGAACAAGTGGGAAATTAAGGGTTAAATGGTAGGAAATGCATCCAGAGCGAAGCCGAGGAGGAGGTGAGGGTCGCTTACAGTTTGTGCGATGAGACGAATATTGAACGAAGAAAAATTATCAAGTGACAAATTTCGGTGCAAGTTGAGCTTCCAGGTAGTAAAAGGGTCCGACTTATCTCCCCCCTTACCCCCTCACCTCTTCACGCGCTAACAGTCACAGCCCGCGACAACATTGGCATCGCTTCTGGTAGGTACAACATTTTGCGAAAATACTTTCATGAGACCTGTGAGATCTCAGATCCCAGCATCTCCACCATGTGGTAAAACTGATACCAAAATTACATATATGAATATACAATTTATATTGAAATGCCTAGGGATCCGATTTTGCATTATTAAAATACCTTGTCATTCAGATTATATAATCTTCATTTCTCATGATGATTACAGAATCCCTTTCAGTGATCCTTTAGGTCCCAAAATGGACCTTTTGGTCCAGCAGCCTCCAAACCACCCCTAGAGCTGCCCCAACCCTCTCTTATGTGTACATTCCAATCAATGTACAAATCTTTCACCATGTTACCATGGTCTTCCATCAACATTCACTGTATTCACAGTATTTCAATTAACACAAATTATAAACATAATTGGTTCAGTAGAATCATTTTATCATTATGAAAAGAGCACGTACCTTCTAACTATCCGTTTGAGAACACGGCAGCACCGTCTTGTCCCTTCAGAGGTTCGCACAACACTAAGTTTTTCTTTGTGTACGCTAAGTTTGCTATCCCTTAGTACCTACTGAAAACCAATCTAGAGGGCGCTAAGTCGCCATTTTACCTTTGTTACTACTCGCCCTCTGCCGACAAGGGGGAGGGGGTGTTGTGGTGCCTAAAATACCTGATAAACTACATCGAGTGAAAAAGTTTTTTCGCTCACCAACTGGTATTAATTGACCCAATGCTTATCCAATGGGACGGCCCCTGGAATGCATGCATTACTAAACAATATGTTTGTACATATAGCTCCTTTGTGCTTCAAGGTACCGACGATATATTTTCTGTTCAAGTCCAAGAATTGTGCTTTTACTTCTGCAATACTGTGGATGACTGTGAAATTGAATAAAAACGTTGTTTGATATATTATGTCCCTTCTTTTCTTTCCACCTATAATTACTTACATACAACGATGCCTCATAATACCGGGTGTCCCCGAAAACGTCCCCCCCCCCCCTGCTAAAATCGTCCAGGAAGTGATAAAAACAAAAAATTTTTTTGAATCTTCATGATTTTTCCAAAGGATCTCAAATATGACCACGGTGCGCATTGCGCACGTGCGCAACGCACACCAACTTCGTTTTTTCGAATGAGACCCCCCGTTTTTAGGACGTCCCACAGTAAGACTTGGGCGTCCTTATGCGATCGATCTGGGGTGAAGGAGGACAACACTCAACAGAAAAAAAAAATAACCACACAGTAATCCGTTTAAGACCATTCTGAATCCAAATCCGCGAAAAAAAACCATAGGTGTATGTCTGTGTGTGTGTGTGTGTGTGTGTGTATGTGTGTGTGTATGTGTGTGTGTGTGTAACAAAATCTTGTGTACTCTGCACAGGCCTTAGTTCTCAACCGATTTTCGTGGTTCTTTTTTTCTTCGACGCGGAAAACTATCTAGTTGTGCACTACGACGCCGGAATTTTGAATTTCGCCTTTTAAGGGGGGGAAAGGGGGGGTTAATGCTTAAAAAACGTACGTTTGCGGGCATAATCTTATAAACTCTGCCCAGGCCTCAATTTCCAACCGATTTGTGTGTTTCTTTTTTTGTTTGACTAAAATAACTTCCGAGTTGTACATGATTTCACCAGAGTACCAAAATTTGCAAGAGGAGGGGATGGGCGGGGATATAATATTAACAAAATATCCAATTTTTCATAATTTCGGTTCCTTTACTGCTTACTAATTGTATCCAAGCTTTGAAATTGAGGAAAAATTCTCATTATACCTTAGGATTTGCATGAATTACTTTCTGTACCACCATGGTGCCAGGGCACCATAAACCTCATATTTCTTGGGTTTTTGGTGTTTCACCTTGAATACGGATGTGACATTCGACGGACTGCGTACTAAACCTAATAGATGAAAGTTCAATGTTACGACGTATTTCCGCTTTGGTGCCAGACTGGCACCATTGGTGTTGGTGGGGGGGGGGGTGAACTCGAATTCGCATGTTGGGTATCGTAGATCATGGATTTCAAAATGCTCTTCAGATTCGAGGCTCCCATGCCGCTAGAAATGTTTTAGTGGATAACGGTGAGGGGGGAGGGGGGGTCACTATTTCTTATCTAAAATAATAAATAAATTACATCGATTGAAACTGTTTAATCGCTTACCAGCTGGTTAAACTTATCTAATGCTTATCCAATGGGACGTCCCCTGGAATGCATGCATTAGTAAACAATATGTTTTATTGCAGATTCAGATTCTACGTGAAATTGCATGAACATTTCACCCCTCAACCGATTTTGCTTCCGAGTCTACCAAGGTAGCGGAAGCTTTGTTTTCACTTTTCAAGGACGAAAAAAAAAAGTTCTCCAAAATCAAAATTTTCACTCGCGTTTTGCGTTTTAGACCTTTCTGAACAATTTTGGTTCCGTGTCTGTGTGTCTGTCTGTCTGTGTGTCTGTCCGTCTGTCATGAATTCCTTGTAACGCGCATAACTATACGAAGTTATTGTCCGATTTCTATGAAATTTTCAGGGATTGTGCGGGTTGGTGTGTAGACGGTCCCCTATGAAAATCATCATCCCCGGACTGATAGAAGCGACTGCGCATGCGCAAACGTGAATTCCTTGTAACGGCCATAACTACTAGATTTTCCATCCGGTTACAATGAAATTTTCAGGGATGTTACAAATTAGTATTTAGATGGTCCCCTATGAAAATCGCCACCTTCGGATTGATAGTAGCTACTGCGCATGCGCAAACGTGAATATCCTTGTAACGGCCATAACTTCCACATTTCCCACTCGATTTCGAAGAAATTTTCAGGGATCATGTGGATTAGGTTGTAGATGGTCCCATACGAAAATCGTCGTCCCCGGACTGATAGAAGCGACTGCGCATGCGCAAACGTGAATTCCTTGTAACGGCCATAACTTCCACATTTTCAATCCGATTTCAATGAAATTTTCAGGGATGTTACAGATTAGTATTTAGATGATCCCCTATGAAAATCACCACCTTCGGACTGACAGTAGCCATTGCGCATGCGCAAACGTGAGTTTCCTTGTAACGGCCATAATTTCTACATTTTCCATCCGATTTCAATGAAATTTTCAGGGATGTTACAGAGTAGTGTTTAGATGGTCCCCTATGAAAATCACAGAGAATGGTCCTTCATAGAGGGATTCATTCGTAGATGGATGGTCTCCTGTGAGAATCTCAAATCCTATTATTTGCAGGTCATCGGTAGCTCAGAGGATAAAGTCTTGATTTGAGCTCCTAAGGTCGCGGGTTCGAAATCCAGTTGAAGCTATGTATTTTTTTGATCCAATCACATACCTACACCTACTTACTCAATTTTTTATCCGAATTTGTGAAAATTTTCTAGGATTGTCCAGATTAGCATGTAGATGGTCCCCTATGAGAGTAGTGGAAGGTACTTAGAGTTTGGTGTTTTGAGATTAACTACTATGCATCGGATCATCTATATAATCGGGTTATGGATACGAGGAAGCTATGTGCCACACCCACTTGGCAGACGTTTTTTTGTTGCGCGCAACCCGCTCAGTGCGCGCTCAAAGATGCGCAACCGCAAGGTTGTGTCAAAATGTGCATGTACGAAGTACCTAAGTGTGACACATGATATTTTAGTATTTTTTTACGCTGAATCACGTGGTGATGTTAGTTTCTTGATTTTACAGCATTTTTATCAAATTATCGACGAAAAATGAACTTTAAAAAAAGGAAAATTGCATTTTTTAAGGGCAAAACCACCTTGCCTACTTAAAAACTTTTTTCCAAGATAATCGAAAAAAGATTTTCAAGTAGAAAGGACGGGTTTTTCACGAAAAATTACAAGTAGAGAGTCCTTGTGAAATTACTAGTGAAGAGTCCAGTGTGATAAACAATCGTTTTGATATGTCTTTTGGCTGGGGGACAAGGAATTTTTCGCGGCACTTTTAACACAGAATGTGTTTTTGCGATGACCTACCGAAAAAAAATCGTCACGAAAAAGCGACAGAAAAAACCGTTACGCGCCTTTTATAATGATTTTCACGTGCAACCAAGCCGTTGGTAAGGAAATAGAACTCCCGCAGTGTTCATTGCACAGAAATTGTTCACCATTCGTTGGAAAGCTCTCAATTTATATAGTATTTTTCTTGTAGTTACATATTTATTTATATAACATTTATAGGGTTTTAGACCAAATTAAATGTCTAACAATTATTTATTTTATTATTGCCAAAGACTCCACATTTATTATTGTTGTTTTTTATTTAACGGATGACTAGCATCGCAAAAACACATTCTGTGTTCCTATGATTTCATACAGAGTATGGAAAAAGAAATAAACCGGGGGGTGCAGGGGGGCGGAGGCCCCCGCCGAGGCCCAAAGCGCCGAGTTTTTTTATCACAAAAAATGCAATGCTGCAACCAGTACACAAAATCATAGCTACATATCGGTAGCTATGAAGCAAGGTTCTCTAGAATACTGCAATAAATTATGTGCGATCGGAGAGTTTTTTTTTAATGTCAAAACATAATTTCAATTTTTTAACAAGGATGAAGTTAACGGATGGGCACAGAAGATGCGTAATGAGTAATAATGCAATTTTCCTTTTTTAAAAGTTCATTTTTCGTCGATATTTTGATAAAAATGCAGTAAAATCAAAAAACTAACATCACCACGTGATTCAGCGTAAAAAAATACTAAAATTTCATGTGTCACACTTAGGTACTTCGTACATGCACATTTTGACACAACCTTGCGGTTGCGCATCTTTGAGCGCGCACTGAGCGGGTTGCGCGCAACAAAAAAAATCGGTTGAGGGGTGAAATGTTCATGAAATTTCACGTAGAATCCGAATCTGCAATAAAAAACGGGGGGTCTCATTGAAAAAACGAAGTTGGTGTGCGTTGCGCACGATTGCGCACGTGTGCAATGCGCACCGTGGTCATATTTGAGATCCTTGGGAAAAATCATGAAGATTCAAAAAAAAATTTTTGTTTTTATCACTTCCTGGACGATTTTAGCAGGGGGGGGGGACGTTGTCGGTTATGAAAAAAATAGTTTATGAAATTTGTGAAAAAATGATGAAATTGGTTGAATTAGAGGATAATGAGACTGGGACTTGACTCGATATTCAAGGGGAGTAGGACAGAGTTGGGCATTAGCTTACTAATTTATTAGCTAGTTAATTTTTCAACTAATAGCTAAATTAGCTTATAGCTTTTTTTAATAGCTAAAAGATAAATTTAGGAATTAGATGTTGAGGAACAGCTAAAACTTCCAGCTAAATTAGCTATTATTCGAAAACTTAAAGCTAACAGATTTAGCTGCGGTGATTTAGGGTAAAACCCCCTATTATTGACACATTTACTCTAGATTTTCAGTTTATCGCTTCTTATGTTTGAGTTATCTTACGGATTTTCTGTTTCTATTTTGTTTCTGTATAGTTCAGACTTTGCTGATTAACTTCTGCTAGTCAAATTGATGAAACTAGTCGGTTGTCGGACATTTTTCGCCTAAGTTTAGAGGCAATTTTTCCCCCCGGTTTTTGACACTCACATGTGAGTTATTGACAGGGCAAAACGTCAATTATAACTAATTATTATACTTATTATCAATTATTAACTAATTATTGACACCCCCTGTCAAAAATTGGATTCGTGCCTTTTGCCACAAAAATACGATCGCAGTCCTGTTACAAATGAAAAATCTAACCTAACGAGCAACAAAAGAAAACCGTCGTCACTAACCCAGTTATTGACACCAGTGTCTATTTCTGAAGAACGAACGGTTTTCAGATCCAGTTATTGACACCCCGCCGAAAAGATGTTATTATTTCAAAATGAGGTTCAAAAACATAGTTTATAACCACAATAGTTTTGGAAGAAATGTTTAAAATGAGACTGGGCTCTATGAACGAAAAGAAATGAAGCAGCAGCCTGAAGGAAGTTTGAA
Source organism: Apolygus lucorum (assembly GCA_009739505.2). Taxonomy (NCBI): domain Eukaryota; kingdom Metazoa; phylum Arthropoda; class Insecta; order Hemiptera; family Miridae; genus Apolygus; species Apolygus lucorum. The sequence continues at coordinate 4,142,617 of CM019181.2, read as the reverse complement.
GTAACGAATGAGTGACCAGCTGACTATGGCTGTTAACTTTCGTTTCTTTGCCAGTTGTCATACCGTTGCGTTCTTGATTTTGGTGGGAAACGGTTGCTAATGACCTCACCTGAGAGATGCCACCAACTTTGAATCTCTATCTAGCTCTGTTCGCTTATTATTTTGAATTGAAAGGCAAAGTGTCAATAACTGGGTGTGTGTCGATAATTGGGGTATTTACCCTAGCTGTTCCTCGACAGCTAATAGCTAATAGCTTTAGCTGTAGCTGACAACTAATAGCTAACGCTGAAAAAAACATTTATTTCTCCACACGAACATCTAGTAGCTAATCTAACCATTTCAGTTTTAGCTGGCATCAGAATTAGCTTTGGAACATTTTCTCGAATGAATAATTCATTCGAGAAAAGTAGAATTATTCTACTGTTATGACCACAGACCCAATTTGACCTTTTCTCTTCTCTGGCCACTTAAAAACCAAATCTTCCAAAAAGTCGGGTAAATTGTAATTTGAAATATAACGTATTGTTTTGTTAGATGTTACTTTTATGGGTGATAACAATACTTCTAGATCACCTTGCGAGAAGTTTTGTTAAAAATCAGTATGTTTTAAATTTTTAATTCATTGTTTTAATTTTGATTTATTTGATCTTAAAAAAAATGTTTCTTGTGTGTGTGTGCGTGTGTGTGTCAAACATGTTTTAAACTACTTTAAACAGGTAACAGGTCACAAAACAACTAAAAATCTTAGTAAACATATTTTTTTAGGATCAAATAAATCAAAATTCAAACAATGAACTAAAAATTTAAAACATACTGATTTTTAACAAAACTTCTCTCAAGGTGATCGAGAATGGGGTCACCCATAAAAGTAATACCTAACAAAAAAAGTACGTTATACTTCAGATTTGGTTTTTAAGTGGCCAGAGAAGAGAAAAGGTCAATTGGATTTGTGGTCATAACAGTGGAATTCATTCGATAAAATGTTCCAAAGATAATTCTGATGCCAGCTAAAACTGAAATGGTTAGATTAGCAACTGGGTCATTTCAAAATTTGGGGTTATTTCTTGTCACGCAGCTTTTGTGAACACTCTATTTGTCTTGGAAATTCAGAATTTTTTCAGGGAGATACAGCAGGTTGGTGTCTACAAAGATCACATAGAATGAATTTCACTAATCAATTAACTCAGATAATTAAAAATCATTAATGATCCCAATTCTCTCTCCCTACACCTGTCACAGAGGGTAGGTTGGGAACTTTGAAAATTTTTGGAGAACTCTATATTCATATTTTAATTTAAGTAAAAAACGTTATTGGTCCAGGATACTCTCCTCTTCAGGAATAAATTAGAAACGAACGAAAATTCCATGAATTGGAAGGGTTTTTGCTATGTTTTGATGCTGTCACAAGGTTTTATTCTCTCTCCCTACAATTTTTTTGAAATGCCCGCCCACTCTTGGAAAACGATTATTTTGTGTCATGAAAAACAAAAGTGAACAATTCTGCAAGATGGCTTCCGAATCGACTGAAGTTTGTTGAATTTCCAAGCTCCCAGTTGTGTGGGTTATGTTGTGAAGTGTTGAAGCTTTGAGAGTAGGTTATTACTTTCTCTCTCCCTACAACCACCTCACTCATCAGGGTAAGTGTTCAACTAAGTTTAATTAAACTCAAATTACAATTATGAATGCCATAGTGTTATGTATTTTTTCTAACGTTCAGAATCAATAATGGTGAGGCCAGTAGAGAGTGATAACCTCACAAATCTCTCTCCCTACAACCTCTCTCCCTACAACTTCTGGGAAGAGGCTGGTTTGTAGGAAGAGAGATGGAATTGCAGGGAGAGAAGTTTTTTTTTTTTCAAAGCCGTTTACATTTTTAAGAGTTACCTGAACTATTTACACCGCTGGGTCATATAATTCTGACTTTTCCTTAACCAACATTTTACGAACGATTTGCCTGATTGAAAGACTTGAAGAATCTGATAATTCTGATGTACCTAGATTATAGCTTCGGACTGTGATTGCGATTAGTAAAAGAGACTCCTAAACTAAGATTCTCGTATTTTGAAGGAACGAAAAGGTTTCATGAGTTCAACTCACACTCGGTTTTCTCTCTCCCTACAAAGTAGAAATTATGGAAAAAAAATTCAAAATTCTATAAATTTGAAACTACTTGATAAAGTGTGCGCCCACTTCAGGATCTGCCTCAGTGGTCCAAAACAAAGGACGTTTACGGGAGAAAAAACATAAAAACTTCAACAATAATTTATGGAAAAGTTCGAGGACAAAATAACCCCAAATTTTGAAATGACCCAACTAGCTGTTCGTGTGGAGAAATACTTTTTTTTCAGCGTTAGCTATTAGTTGTCAGCTACAGCTAAAGCTATTAGCTGTCGAGGAACAGCTAAATCACCGCAGCTAAATCTCTTAGCTATAAGTTTTTGTCTGATAGCTAATTTAGCTAGAAATTTAACTGTTCCTCAACAGCTAATAGCTAAATATTTATCTGTTAGCTTCAGCTAAATCGTAGCTAATTTAGCTGGAGCTTTTAGCTGTTAGCTATAGCTAATTTTTGCCCAACACTGAAGTAGGGCATGTGTCCCGCGTCCTGTCTAGTCCGCGCTAAGGGACAGGACGGGACACCGCCGTTGTCCCGGCGACCCTAAGGCGGACGGACAAATACCCCCCCCCCCCACCACTCAAAATTTGTTGGTTTACTTTTCAAGGTACGTAGAATTCGAAAATCACAAATCCGCGGCACTTTCCTCAGTTAGCATTGACCGATTTTGATGAAATTTGGTATGTAGGCTCCATTTCGGATCTAGTTGTGCCCCGAAGATTTTGGTTGATGTAGGTCACTTCTAAGGGTTGAAAAATAAGGGCTACAATTTTGAAAACGCCCTAACTCAAAAAATTTTGATATAAAGGTCCTGTTTTTCCATCAATTTAAGATAGCATACAATTTTCAGAATTTTTTGAGACCACGCGGAGCTCTGTGGGACAAACCGTTCGCTCCTTTACGCGAATTTAAGGGTTGGACTTACGATAAATCAGAAACACGAGTGTGAATCGCAAAACAGGCCTAATCTCCGTTCAAATTTCAGCTGACCGAAATGCGATCGATGTTTCTTCATGTTGGTTGGTGGTAACAATGGCAAAGCCGTGTTCGTTGCATACGCGTGATCTATATAGAAAAATAATAAACCTTTGTGTATTAATTTGCAGCGTTTTTATTCGATTTTTCAATTCTACGTACTTTGAAACGTAAATCAACAAATTTTGAGGGGGGGGGGGGGTTAAAAATGGTTTTCTTGGTCGATTCCAAAGGATCATTATTGAAAATAATAGACCAAAATACGGTGATTTCCATTCAAATGTTCAATTTGATCTTATTGACGTTGTCAAGCCCAATTTACCCAAAACATGGTATACTCGTAGGTACAATGTTTGCTATTCTAAAATCTGAAGTGAAGGCAGATTTGGCCAAACGGGAAGTTTGACGAACCAGGAGCATGGAATAAAATAAAATGAAATGAGTATTATAAACAATTTGAAGAAAAAAGGTACCTATTTGTTTAAATTGTTTTCAATCGGGTAAATACAAGCAAACAAGACAACTCCGTTCCAAAGTCACTCATATAAGTTTCACTACAACAAACTGAGAGCCAAAACGCTGCAAATTATTACACAATGGTTTATTATATTTCTACAGGGTTTATTATATTTCTACAGGGTGTCACCCTAACTCGAGGACCAAACTTCAAGGATCGATTCTACAACTAATTTGCAAACTTTTTTGTCACCTGACTTTTTTTTTTAAACGCTTTAGAATTATACTTTTTTCACTTTTAAGATTTTGTTCGTGTTTTCGACCTTGAGCCATTAAAACGGCCATAACTCCCTCAATTTACTGAATAAACTCAAATATGAGTATACCGTTGGAAAGAACGTTAAATTTCCTATCAGTTCATCAGCACACAAAAGCTTTTTAAGCCTTTCGTATAAGTGAATAAATTGGTCAAAGTCAGAAATTTAAAACTTTCTCGAAAATCACCATTTTTCAGGCTGACTCATCTTATGTAATAAACAGCCGTATCGGCGGGCACTCAACGGAAAAAACTTGCCCAGAATCTCAGCTTTCCAACGGTCTATCAGTTTTTCATTTTAACATTAAAATTAGAAGAGTAAATGAAGTTTGAATGCCCGAAAACGTGTGTTTTACAAGCAAATCCAGTGTTTTAAGCGGTTTCTGGTCCCCCTCGACCTCAAGATGGCTTGACGATTTTGGTATCATTTCCTATGTAATTTTCTACGCTGAATCAATTAGTGATACTTCCGAATGGTTCCGACTGCTAGAAAGTGGATTTTTTGAAGAAAACCTTCGTTTTTCGTACATAAAATACGCATTATTCTTAAATGTGGTAGTGAGCATGAAGTAACACCTTTGAACTCAACAAAAACTTCAATCAACTAGAAATTCGGTGTTTTTATTGAGTTAAAAGGTGTTACTTCATGCTCACTACCACATTTAAGAATAATGCGTATTTTATGTACGAAAAACGAAGGTTTTCTTCAAAAAATCCACTTTCTAGCAGTCGGAACCATTCGGAAGTATCACTATTTGATTCAGCGTAGAAAATTACATAGGAAATGATACCAAAATCGTCAAGCCATCTTGAGGTCGAGGGGGACCAGAAACCGCTTAAAACACTGGATTTGCTTGTAAAACACACGTTTTCGGGCATTCAAACTTCATTTACTCTTCTAATTTTAATGTTAAAAAGAAAAACTGATAGACCGTTGGAAAGCTGAGATTCTGGGCAAGTTTTTTCCGTTGAATGCCCGCCGATACGGCTGTTTATTACATAAGATGAGTCAGCCTGAAAAATGGTGATTTTCGAGAAAGTTTTAAATTTCTGACTTTGACCAATTTATTCACTTATACGAAAGGCTTAAAAAGCTTTTGTGTCCTGATGAACTGATAGGAAATTTAACGTTCTTTCCAACGGTATACTCATATTTGAGTTTATCCAGTAAATTGAGGGAGTTATGGCCGTTTTAATGGCTCAAGGTCGAAAACACGAACAAAATCTTAAAAGTGAAAAAAGTATAATTTTAAAGCGTTTAAAAAAAAAATGTCAGGAGACAAAAAAGTTTGCAAATTAGTTGTAGAATCGATCCTTGAAGTTTGGCCCTCGAGTTAGGGTGACACCCTGTACAGGGTGTAAGCCTAACTGGTCTGCCATACGGTACCTGTCGATTCTATAACTAATTTGCAACAAAAAATGTCTCTTAGCAATTTCTTTTTAAACCCTTCGTTTCCGAGTTATTTTAACTTTAAACTTTTTTTTCGTTATTTTTACCTTATGTAATTAAATTGGTCATAACTCCTTTAATTTGCTGTGTAAATTAAAATTTAAGGATACCGTTTGAAAGAGCATTAAATTTCCTATCGGATACATGCCTTAACTTTTTATTGAGTCAAGGTTTGAGACATGAAAACGTCCTCTAAAAAGAGAATTTTACGTAATTTTGGAAACCTCGAATTTTTTCAATCTCAAATTGAACTACGAGAACCCATACTTTTTCAAGATGCAAGAACAGTGAAAACTGCGCCAGAATCTCAGCTTTCCAATGGTATAATCAAAACATATTCTACAACCGAATTTGGGGGAGAATTTCGTGTTTGAACGCGGAAAAACGTGCATTTTTTCAACGAAATCAGCGCTCCGCCTAGTCGATCTGAGGGGTTGGACGATGGGAGTGGGTGCTGCAGTAGACCTCGACAGAGATGGGCGAATTCTTATTCATAAAATTTATGAATAAGATCATCATAATCGTATTTAATACGATTATGAATACAAATCATATCTGCGATTTTATGATTATGAATAGGTACGAATACAGGTATGAATATGAATACGAATTTGAATACAATCGTATTCACACTTTGAATATGATTTTCCCCCGTATTCGTATTTTGAATACGACTTTATGATTTTGTCTATGTTTTCCCTAAAAATCGAATTTTTTAACGATTTTTCCTGAAAATCATACTTTTTTATGATTCTCTCCCGAATTTATTTATGTCCTAACATTGTCAATCAATCAAAATTCGAAACGCTTACAAATTCTTATAGGGTTTTCACGCAGAATCGAATGAGACCAACCCCAGGTCGCTACGACCAACTGAATAGAAAGTACGAGAAAATTTCCGGTAAAAATCATAATTTTTAATGATTTTTAGTGCAAATAGTTGAAAAAAATACGATTTTCAGCGGAAATGTCTGGGGTTGGTCTCATTCGATTCTGCATGAAAAATCCAATAAGAATTGGTGAGCGTTTCGAATTTTGATTGATTATTTTGACAATGTTAGGTCATAAATATCTAGAGAGTTCGGGAGAAAATCATTTAAAAAATATGATTTTCAGGGAGAATCTTTTAAAAAAATTCGATTTTTAGGGAAATTATGGAAAAAAATAATAAAATCGTATTCAAAATACGAATACGGGGGAAAATCGTATTCAATACGAAATTGTGAATACGAATACGAATTTCAATTGTGAATACGATTGTATTCGAATTCGTATTCATATTCATACATCTATTCGTATTCATAATCATAAAATCGCAGATATCATTTGTATTCATAATCGTATTTGTGAGTAAGAATTCGCCCATCTCTGTCGAGGTCTACTGCAGCACCCACTCCCATCGTCAGACCCCTCAGATCGACTAGGCGGAGCGCTGATTTCGTTGAAAAAATGCACGTTTTTCCGCGTTCAAACACGAAATTCTCCCCCAAATTCGGTTGTAGAATATGTTTTGATTATACCATTGGAAAGCTGAGATTCTGGCGCAGTTTTCACTGTTCTTGCATCTTGGAAAAGTATGGGTTCTCGTAGTTCAATTTGAGATTGAAAAAATTCGAGGTTTCCAAAATTACGTAAAATTCTCTTTTTAGAGGACGTTTTCATGTCTCAAACCTTGACTCAATAAAAAGTTAAGGCATCTATCCGATAGGAAATTTAATGCTCTTTCAAACGGTATCCTTAAATTGTAATTTACACAGCAAATTAAAGGAGTTATGACCAATTTAATTACATAAGGTCAAAATAACGAAAAAAAAGTTTAAAGTTAAAATAACTCGAAAACGAAGGGTTTAAAAAGAAATTGCTATGAGACATTTTTTGTTGCACATTAGTTATAGAATCGACTGGTACCGTATGGCAGACCAGTTAGGCTTACACCCTGTATAGATCACTCGTCTGCAAAGCCACCAACCATCCAACATGAAGGAAAACATCGATCGCATTTCCGTCAGCTAAAATTTGAACGGAGATTAGGCCTCTTTTGCGATTCACACTCGTGTTTCTGATTTATCGTGCGTCCAACCCTTAAATTCTCGTAGGGAGCGAACGGTTTGTCCTACAGACCTCCGCGTGGTCTCAAAAAATTCTATAGAATCTTAAATTGAAAGAAAAACAATACCTTTATATCAAAATTTTTTGAGTTAGGGTGTTTTCAAAATTTCAAAATTTATTTTTGAATCCTTAGAAGTGACCTACATCAACCAAAATCTTCGGGGCACAACTAGACCCCAAATGGAGCCTACGTACCAAATTTCATCAAAATCGGTCAATGCTAAGTGGCAAAAGTGTCGCGTACGCTGGACGGACGGCCAAATTTTTATTCGATTTTTGGATTCTACGTACCTTGAAACGTAAACCATCAAATTTTGAGGGGGTGTTAAACAATTTTTTTTTCTTGGTCGATTCCAAAGGTTCATTATTGAAAATAATAAACCAAAAAGCTCAAATTATTACTCACATGTTCTTTTTTTCTGTTTATAGCAGTCGCCTGCAAAGGTCACAGCTTTGCCATTGCCACTACCTACCAACCATATTTTCGCTTCACAATGTTGATTCGCTTGTATACACAATTTTTTTTCTTCTCATTTTTGGAGTAATTTCTTCCCCACCCCCCTTTCATAGGTTCAGTGAGTTCTAGTTGTCAACAACTCTATACGCCCAGTATAGAAAAATTCGAAAATTCGATAGGAAAAATTGAATTCTTTAGAGAATCTTACAATTCAGAGTTTCAATCAAAAGGGCACATGATGACATTTTTCGTTCAAAAGGGCACACATCCAAAATTAAAACGGCGATTTCACCACCATTTTAAAATGTAAGCCGTTGATATTTTGGGTTGATATACTCAATGCTTGTTCGTACAATACTACGCCCAGAAACCCTGAAAAATATGAAACTGGCAGTGCAATTCGTTTTTTTCTCCTTGCCGTTTTTTGGGAAGAGATTTGTTCCCTCTGGTACTTTTCCGTTATACCCCCCCCCCCCCACCAGTCTGTTTCACAACTTTCGCGACTGTTTCACGCCCGCCCGATGTTTCTAGGCACCGTTAATGATTCCTTTTCACATTTTAATAAATTAATGTACGCTCAGTTTGAGGTAGTAAAGATACGTTGGGGAATTCTTGGAAAAAAAGGGGGTAAAGTCATTGACCATGAGCGCTGTGCGCTTGCTTGGGTCCAATACCTTCCCGATGAATCGGTTGTTTTACAAACATCTCTTCACAAAGGTCAGGAGATGAGGAACGTGAATAATAATATTGCAATGGCAGGCCATTCGTTTTCATTCAGCTAATTCAATACTCAATACCTATTTGTGCGACTTTATGCGGAGGCAATCAAACCACAACCACCCCAATTTATTTAAACAAATCCTCACCGACATCGGAAACTAAAGACTCGGTAATTCTTTTTTTTTAAATAATATAATTTCTTCCCGTAGCTTGAAATTGTGACGAATTCGACGTAATATGAAATGTAAGCAAGAAGGAATGCCTAGAAACACCGGGCGGGCGTGTTGAAGACAGACTGGTGGGTGGTGGGTATATCGTAGTTCACGATAGATGACGTCTTCCTCAAACGGCGCGGAAGGTATACCTCTCCTGCACGACAGCTCGGTTGTGTGGATTTTGCCTACTAGGGAGTGGAGGTTCAATAAATTGTTATCACTACTTTTGGTTCCACTTCATTCGACTTTGAGTTTGCAACTTAAATCTATTTCACACAGACCTTCAAGAAACCTTTTCCTATAACCTCAAAAATAAAAAAACATCTGCCGAGTGGGAGTGGCACATAGCTTCCTTGTATCCATAACCCAGTTGTAAAGATGATCCGGTGCTTTGAAGCTAATCTCAAAACATCAATGTTTCTTGCGCTACTCTCATAGGGGACCATCAACACGTCAACCCGCACAATCCCTGAAAATTTCACCGAAATCGTGTGAGAATCGTAGAAGTAATGGATGTGGCAAGGATTTTATGACAGACAGACACGGAACCAAAATTGTTCAGTTAGGTTTGAAACGTAAAACGCGAGTGGAAATTTTGATTTTGGAGTACTTTTTTTTCAAGTGACAAAGGTTCTGCTATTTCGGTAGAAGTTATTGCTGTTACATTCATGTTTGCGCATGCGCAGTGGCAGTCCGAGGATCTCGCCAATCCGCACAATCCTTGAAAATATCATCGAAATCGGACTATAACTTCGTATTGGTTTGCCCTTAACAAGGATTTGAAAACTGAAACAAACACACACGGAACCAAAATTGTTCAAGAAGGCCTACAATTTAAAATGCGAGTGGACATTTTGATTTTGGAGAACATTTTAGCATGGAAGATGCTTTAGCCTTGAGCTAACTGGCAAAAAGAGTCACGTTTTTGGGAGTAGCGGTGAATTCCGACTGTGAATTTTCTAGAAACATTGTTCAGCTGGCATTCGTAAAAATAAATGAGCATGTGGGCAAATTGAAAATTCCAAGAGCAATATTACTCCTCCATTGCAAAAAAACCATCAAAACTATCGATTGTTGGAAAAAACAATTGATTGTTGCATCGACAATCAGCCATCCCAAGGTTCCACGCTCACGCTTCATTTGTTTGTAGTGCTGTTCTTTACTTGCCCGTTTTTTTCTCCATTTTTTTTATTACAAAATTAATTTCAACGAGGAATTGAACGTCAAATTCAAAAAACAGTCAACAGAGGTTACAGATCAGAGAGAGGTTATCATTTCAGAGGCTTCCAGGAGGAAGGTTATCATTCCGTCCTTTCCGTCCATCATCCATGTGAACCTTCCGCCAACTCCGGCTGCCCCCTCCACTGGTTTTCTCGTCTTTCCATCTTTTCCGTTTCCGCCTTCTTCCGTCTCTTGTGAATCCAGCTTGAATTGTTGAGTTCTTTTGATTTTGGAAGTGAAAAGAATTTTCAAAGGAATCCTTGAATATTGGTTAGTTATTTCATTCAACTTATAAGGTTTGTACCAAGGTTGGTGTCGTCACGGCCGTCTGCCGTACGAATTAATATCATAAATACATAATATTCCATGTAATCGAATAATTAATATCATAAATACCTACATAATATTTCATGTAATCGATGTATGTTTTGCCACATGTATGTAAATGGTATAAATAGGTATCACATGTATTGTAAATGTCAACATAGATCCAAGCTCTCCCCCTTTGGGCTTTTTGTGTATGACGGACTCCCCAACGACCCCTTATCCGTCCCCTGACCTCTGTATAAGTATGTATAGGTATATAAGGCGCCCAGTATAGTATTGGTATTGTATCAAACCACACCGCAGTGTGGGTTAGATGTGTATAGTATATGCCATCCGCCATGGTCATATTATGGGAAGTATAAGTTGTACACCACTTGCACAACAGTATAGGTATAGTATAGTGCCACAGTATAAAGGTATAGTGTATAGTATATGTGTATACATATACCATACATACATACTACACTACAGACATATATACCATACACGTATATGTGTATAGTATAAGTGTACAGTACATGTATAGCATATATGTATAATATATGTGTATTGTATAAACCACACCACAGTGTGGGTTAGATGTAGGTATATAGTATATGCCATCCGCCATGGTCATATGGGAAGTATAAGTTGTACACCACTTGCACAACAGTATAGGTATAGTATAGTGCCACAGTATAAAGGTATAGTGTATAGTATATGGGTATACATATACCATACATACATACTATACTACAGACATATATATTATACACGTATATGTGTATAGTATAAGTGTACAGTACATGCATAGCATATATGTATAATATATGTGTATTGTATAAACCACACCGCAGTGTGGGTTAGATGTAGGTATAAGTATAGTATATGCCATCCGCCATGGTCATATGGGAAGTATAAGTTGTACACCACTTGCACAACAGTATAGGTATAGTATAGTGCCACAGTATGAAGGTATAGTGTATAGTATATGGGTACACATATACCATACATACATACTACACTACAGACATATATATTATACACGTATATGTGTATAGTATAAGTGTACAGTACATGTATAGCATGTATGTATAATATATGTGTATTGTATAAACCACACCGCAGTGTGGGTTAGATGTAGGTATATAGTATATGCCATCCGCCATGGTCATATAGGAAGTATAAGTTGTACACCACTTGCACAACAGTATAGGTATAGTATAATGCCACAGTATGAAGGTTTAGATGTACAGTGTAAGTGTAGAGTACATGTATAGCATATGTGTGCTGCAGTATAAAGGTATAGGTATATAGTGTGTTATAGGCTTCTGTATAAGCTAGAACATGTCTTATAAGGTATTGTGTGTATGGTATAGAGTGTAAGACAAGGGGAGAGCTTGTTGACACAGAAGGTATAGGTATAATCGATCGATCGAATAAGTATAACGTGTAGTTACTCACAGATACCTTCCCTGGTTGCCTCCAAGAGAACAACAAGGTCGGTTCGCCTGCCTTGCTTCCCTCAGTGTGTCTTCCCCCACCACTCTACCTTCTAGGAAGCCCCTCCTTCTCCTGGGTTCGTCCTCCCTTACAAACTACTGTATTTTATATTATATTATATTGTATATTATGCTCTCGCTGTAGCGACACTCCCACGCAGAAGGTTGGAAATAGAGCAAGATTAAACCATTTTCTTATGAAAATGATTTTTAACTATACAACGAAAGTATGCCTTCAGTATAACTTCGAGATAAAGAAACAGTATAACTCATATAACTGTAAGTAGTGTAAAACAAACAATAATTTATACTTAGTATAGTTTAGACATATCAAATTGTGCCACATTGAACATGTCGTCATTGCCGCCCTGGCAATACGAATCTAACGTATTATACATTTTATAAGTAAATTACGTCAATTTGTGTGTATACATAAATTCGTATGTGTACATACATTTGTATGGGTACATGTACATCATATCCAATATCTCTCATCCCTTGGGGATCGTTTTCCCCTAACAGGCTCCAAACCTACCCTACACTCGCCCCCATGCCTCTCTACTGGCAAGTGAGTATAGCATAGGTATGTATACGCCACCCACAGTGGTGGTATGTATATACCATCTCACGTGGCGGTATGGGTAAGTATAAGCCACCCGCAGTGGCGGTATGTATCATTATGTCTTGGTGACTGCCACACACCCAGACATGAAGTTTGTATGGATAAGAGGTAAGATTGTGTAGATTTCCAGTTTGTATAAATCACCTATTGTGATTGTATGGGTATTTCACACACTGTGAATGTATAACCATGTATAGGAGTGCGCCACACACCCATACATCAAGTTTGTATAATTATGTGAGTTTGTGTACATTTCCAGTTTGTATAATATATAGATAAATAAGTATGTATAATAGGGATAGAGAGATTGGGATATTTTGTGTGTATGCAAAATATCAGTCACATTATGAGGTTATCATGGTTTTGGGTACGCACCACCTCGAGATTCTTCTTGTGACTGCTGGTTCAAGCCAAGGGAACCTTCTCTTCCCCCATCCAGGGGAGATACCCCTTCTCCATCCCTACTTCCTCCTCACCTGTACCTTCGCTACTGCTAGCTGAATTCCAGTTGCAGGAAAATTAAAGTCTTGATCGTTTGATGTGTAGGGTATTCCTGAGTAGTATCATGACGTGAGGGATGTTCAGTAGTAGTTGTTTCCTTCCACATCAGGTCGTGTTGAGGCCACTCATCATGTGGTTTATGCAAAAGGATAGGCCATTAATCCATAAATTTGGCAAGGTGTCATCCTTCAGTTGACGTGTCGCAACATTAGCTGGATTTTTCTCTGATCTGATAAATCGGAACTGCACATCACCATCACTCTGGATTTCCATGACTCACTTACTAATAATGTGTGGAAGAAAGCGTCTCGATCGGAGCCAGCTCAATACCACCTGATTGTCAGTCCAAAGGTTTTGAGCATGTATTGGTAAAATGGATGCAGACTGTACATATTGCAGGAGTCTTCTTCTGATCACTACTACAAGGAGTTCGAGTTTAGGTATGGTAAGGCTTTCCTTTATTTTCAGAGGTGTTAATCGGGAACGGGAAATAATAAATCTTGTAGTGTGAGTCTCTTGATTAGAAATCCTCAAATGTATAACAGAAGCTTCTTTAGATGCATCAGTGAAGCAATGTAGTTCGTATTTACAGTTTGTTGGTATGTCTTGAGTAACGTTGGACCGTGGGGTTGAAAATAGTGGTACTTTGTGTAAAAACGTCTTACGGTACTCGTACATAATTTCCAACACTGCAGATGATCAAGAGACAATGGGGTATCCCATTTCAAATTTTCTTCCCACAAATCTTGAAGGAATAAACGTGTCGATAGCGTCAATGGGGCAACTAGACCACAAGGATCCAAAACAGACGCAATTATTCGAAGTAAATGTATTTTGGTGGAAATCTTGCTTTAAATTACTTCAGGTTTGATTTGCAATGTGAAGGTATCTTGCCATGTATCCCACTGAAGGCCTAATACAGAAATGGTAAGTTGTGGTTTTGTTAATTCCGTCGGGATGGAATGTATAAACTCTTGGTTATTTGAGTTCCATTCTCGGATGTTCATGGACAATTCCTTGAAATTTTCTCTGCATGTAATGAACAGTTCTTTGGCTTCTTGTGGATTTTGTACACTAGTTACGAGATTGTCTACATACAGACAGGTAGCTATTTTATCAGTCAGAGGTTGTTCCTTTTGTGAGAGGTGTTTACGTATAGTAGCCGCAAGGAGAAAACGGGCTTGAGATGACCCCAAACGGTACTCAACAAAATCTGAATTGTACTAAGTTTTTGTCTGAAGGATGTTGGGTTGTATCATGAGGCCAAAGAAACCGTGTAACATCCCGATCCTGGTCTTGGAGTCCAACTTGTAAAAACGCCTTTTCAATGTCAGCAACAATAGCAATTGGGTTTTGTCGGAATTGAATCAAAAGGGATGATGTCAAGTTGTGTAATAGAAGCGGAGCTTTGTAGGGAACTTGGCAACTGCCCTCCCGGCAAACTGCCCTCCTACCTCTTTAGGTCAGTTTAAAACCCCGGTTTGAAACTGCCCTCCTAGGCCATCTCGAGCGACTGCCCTCCCGGCAAACTGCCCTCCTGTTTTAGGAGGTCAGTTTCGAACCCCGGTTTTAAACTGCCCTCCTAGACCACCTCAAGAAACTACCCTCCAAACTTCCTGCTTCCAACTTTTGAGGGTCAGTTTCGAACCCCGGTTTTAAACTGCCCTCCTAGACTACCTCGAGCAACTGCCCTCCCGGTAAACTGCCCTCCTGCTCGGAACAGATCTCCTGTACCTGTGCGACTTCTCATTTCTGGGACATGGGTCTCTCAAAAGTATAATGAGCTGTCAATGATAACGGATCTTCAGTCACGATCATCATTATGTATTAGGAATAAAATAATTAGAATATCAATTTCATGGAGAAAATCGAGTTTTTACGCGAAAATCGGAGTTTTTTCCATTAGATCGGCATGAGACTTGAGGGTTGGATGGTGGGCAGATGGCTGGAAGGGGGTGGACTTTTGCCTCCGAGACGGTGATTCGCTGAAATCAACAAGAAATCGCAAAGTCGACCATACCATTAGAAAGTTGATTAAATTTGCAAGTTTTCCTGAGATTAGACGGTTTTCAGCAAGTTTTCCTGAGATTAGACAGTTTTCAGCAAGTTTTTATTGGAAATGTAGTTAACGTAACTACGTACAAGTTATTTTAGGAACTTTTTAAAAAAATGTTTAGAAACTGTTCAATGTTTAAACTGCAATTGCGATCCGTTCTTGATTATGAATGTGCTTTAGGCGTAAATCCGATAATGAGGTCAAAAGTAGAAGACATCGTTTCAAAGTGAAGAAACGTGGGTTTTTTATGGCCAAAACGTGGTTTGCTTAGCAAAAACAAAATTAAAAATCACATCTCGGGAACGGATTGAGATATAAAGGTTTGGTTGGCGGCGTTCTACTAGGCAGATTTTCAGTCTAGTTTTACCCAATTTCGGTTTATTATTTTCAATAATCAGAGGTGGGCATAATCTCATCTAAACATTACTGATACTTGATGGATGACAGATAAAAGATAATCTAATTATCTCATCTTTAGATAAATTTTGTACGTCATCTATGATCTTCTTCTCGGAAAATCATCAATCATCGAAAGATGATTAGAAACGGTATATAGGTTTTAGCTTGCTTTAGCCGGGACCTAACAGCCGAAAGTAGCACGATGCCGATGAACTTCCATTGCTAGGGAGTGATGTCCGCTAGCGACCTGGTATAATATACTGTAGCGTGAATTTTTTTTGTTCCCGCCTCAAATCGTATTAGCGCGGTTTCAGTGGCGAGGTTACCGTCGTTGACGCCAGGTACCGCTCAACCCATTATTCCGAACGTACCTAATTGGTTACTGAGGTTGCAGCTTTAAAGAAAACAAAATATATAAACAAATAATCCTAAAATTATTCCTGAATTTTCGACGAATATTGGATTTAATAAACCCAGAAGTGAATGGGATGAAATAAAATTAATTTCGGATGGTGATGGCTTCGACATGGCGAAAGGCTCTCTCGTCCATTTTTTTCTCATGCCTTCGACGACGAATGCTGCTTGTTGCTTCCCTTTGTTCTCTCGAGAAAATACCTTTTTTTATACCGTCTTAATTCAAGATATCTGCTCAATTTTGTACCGCGGATTCCCGTCAAAAGTTCGCTTTTCCCCCGAGAAACGAGAGAATCTGGATTGGATTAGCACAGGATTTTCGAGGCGAATGTTCTACGTCTACGGCGCTCTTCCTTTGTTCTCGTTAACTTCGAAGTCGTCTTTGAAAAATCGTCGTGGATTACCGTCGCTGAATATCGTCCGTCTTCGCTGCTACGTTTCACATTTCAACAAGATTCCACGTTTCGTCGGAGAAAATTTTACTGCTCCACAAATATCGTACCGTTCCAGTTGGGAGGCTGGAAATCTACAAGTTTCTCGTCGGTTCAGCATTCCTGATTGCTGTCCAGAAGTAGTCCTCGTCTCCTCTCCTACCCTCTTCTACCTACATCGAGCAATTTTGAATTTGGCTAAGTACTTAGTTCGTAATACTTTACCTATCCACGGCCGTAGGATCAGAGAAGTAGGGAGTAGTCGATTTTGGATACATATTGAGTTTGATAAGTACCGCCTTTTCGGATATACCTGTGACAATCCCTGAGATTTTTGTAACGTAAAATTTTAAGAATTTTAATAATTCTTTTTGACTATAATTTTTTTGGGTGAAGAAGTGAATATCACCATCAGAAATATTGATTTCATTACACGGATTTTCGAAATCGAACTTAAGTTTTCAAATTTTATATTTCCTCTGGGTTCATCCCCACTCTAGTTTCTATATTTATCTTTCCTTGTCACAGATATAATCAATGGCGCCCAACGTAATTAACTATATGATTATGCTAATTAAAATTTGAAAATTTTAATTAGAAAAATATTAAATTTATTTTGTTCCGAAATTTTCATCATATACCTATATTTGACTCGAATTGAAGTATAGGTTGATACATACAATCTTATTTGCAATCAATTTAATTGATTGTTCACCAATTTGAAATTTCACTTATTTATTGTCGTAAATCTTAAGTTGAGATCATGCCTGATCCTCCTGGCGCTTGTAGTGATGAGTCATGGAAGGATGAACAAGCTATGTTACTTAATGAACGCGAAGTTCTATTTGCTTCTTTACAACTAATTTACGACAAATCGCTAACTCTTACGTCTAAGAAAAATGTTTTCGCTTTTTCCGCTTCATATGATCGTACTAGTGTCATAGAGACTAAGTTAGACGATCTCGTAACTAAAATCAGATCTTTCAACATTAAGCTATCTGATGATCCTCAGAAATTGAAATTAGACATATCTAAGTTTTATTGTCGTGCTCTTGAGATGATAGATATCGTACGTTCAAATTATGTTAGTGCTAAGAAAGTCCTTGTTGAAGACCCTCCTGTACCTTCGCAACCCGCAGGTATACCTACCTCTCCTAGTTCCCAACTTCCTCGTATTTCACTACCTACCTTCTCAGGCAAAATCGAGGAATGGATGGAGTACCATTCTCTTTTCCTTTCTCTGGTACACGAAGAACCTTCACTTGCGGGAAATGATGTCAAAAAGTTCCAATATTTACGTTCCAGTTTGAAAGGTGATGCATATTCCGTCATAGCTAGCTTCCCTTTGAATGCGGAAAGCTATCCATTGGCTTTTGCAGCTTTAGTCGCTCGCTACCAGAATAGACGCCGTCTAGCAACTCACTTCATGAATAGGGTGCTAGAATTCAAGCCTCTTCTCAACCCAACTCATGCAGATTATCAACGATTTTTAAACGTTCATGAAAATAATTGGATTTCTCTTACAAAACTCGAAAATTTCGATCTTCTCGATTTCGTTAAATTGCATATGGCTCTCAGCCACTTGGATCCAGTAACAAGGAGTGCTTTTGAAGAAAAATACACTTCAAATTCCATCCCCACTCACCAGAATTTGATCGATTTTATCGTTGAACTTAGTCGCCGAGAGGAACTGTTGAAACCAGTCACCGTTAGCTCAACCCGTTCCAAGGAACAACCACCCAGGAATAGTTCATCTCCTAAGTCGGTAAATTCTAAGTCTTCTGGTCAAGTGTGTGTGTATCAAGTCTCTCATAAAGATTCTCCCGGTAAGACTGATGAGGTCAACCAGAAAACAACGAAAATAGTTACCCAAAATTCACGTCCCGTTAGTCACAGTTCACCTAAAGGTTCGGTTACTCATGATGAACCAACTGCTCCCGTTCATTCAGTAACTAGGGGTTCCAAGACTGTTTGTTGGAATTGTGACAGTACCGCTCATTTTTACGTTTCTTGCCCAGAACCTAGAAGAAGGTTTTGTTATCGATGTGGACATGCAGGGGTGACAATTAATTCTTGTCCAACTTGTCGTCCGGAAAACACCATCGGGACACGCTCCTAAGGGTCAGTGCGTCTCCCATTCAACTCGTCGACCCTACTTCAACTACCGAATTATCGTCTATCGTGGATTCTCGTCCAACTTTACCGTTTTCTACCGTTCCGTCTCGTCATTTACCGCTACAGTCAGGTGTTGTATCTACCGACAGGATTAGACCTTCGTCCCAGACTGCGACTCCTGTATCGTCTAATTTCTCTCGTGAACAACTGAGTTACCAGTCATTATGTTTACCGTCGTATTCAACGAATTTGAATACAAATTCTTCGAGTTCAGACTTATGGGTACTTCCAGTAATTTTCCATTTGGCAGATGCAAATGGAATTTCATCAGATTCGAAGGCAATTTGTGTACCCGCTCTCTATGATACCGGCTCTTCCTTATCGTTTATAGGAGATCAAGGTTTGAAATTGTTGGGTCTTTTTCCAATTAATTCTGAACAAGATTGTGCTATGAATAATACTTCTAAAATAAAACCAATCGTAGCTCAGATGGCAAATGGATCTCAGACAAAAATTTTCAAATCCTATCCTTTGATATTCTACCTTGGTCCAAGGATGATCAAATTTGATTTTTATTATTTGGATACCTTGTCTTTCCCTATGGTCTTGGGATTGGATTTTATTAGAAAATATGGAATTGTGACTGATGCTCGTCATAATTCATGGTATTTCTCCGAGTTTCCGCATCAGAAATTTCAATTCGCATCTTCCTGCGTCTTCCGTTCAAATAATAATCCACTTTCCACCCTGAATTGTTGTGGTATTAAAGAACTTACCGATCCTCAACGTGATACCTTAGCTGAACTAGTTTCGCAAGGATTATCTGATTTAGAGAATTCTCCTGGAATAACTACAAGAATTTCTCATAAGATTGATGTTGGCTCAGCTGAACCAATAAAACAAAGAGCTTACAACTATTCCCCTAAAGTCTTGGAAGTTATGCATAAGGAATTAGATAGTATGCTGGAGTCTGGAATAGTTGAACCGAGTCATGCACCTTGGTGTTCTCCTGTAGTCATGGTACGTAAGGACAATGCTAAACCAAGATTTTGCATTGATTTTCGCCGAATCAACTCCATAACGAAAAAAGATTCGTACCCTATGCCCAATCTCAATACCTTGCTCGACAGTCTTAGACAAGCAGCATATCTATCTAAATTGGACCTCAAGCAGGCTTTCCTTCAAGTGCCTCTCGCTGATGAAACCAGTCGTGACATCACTTCATTTGTGGTGCCAGGCCGAGGTTTATTTCGTTTTCTTACCATGCCGTTCGGATTGTGTAATTCTCCGAGTACCTT
Organism: Apolygus lucorum; assembly: GCA_009739505.2. Classification (NCBI taxonomy): domain Eukaryota; kingdom Metazoa; phylum Arthropoda; class Insecta; order Hemiptera; family Miridae; genus Apolygus; species Apolygus lucorum. The sequence goes on along the minus strand of CM019181.2, from coordinate 4,122,938 downwards.
TCAACGGCTAGCAGACTCTATATTTTTAGATCTATATCCCCAAGTCGTTGTATTTTTGGATGACATTCTTGTATGTACTTCCGACTTTTCTGAGCACTGTACTTTTCTGAAGGAAGTATTTCGTCGCCTCAAAGAATCAGGACTACGACTTAATCCTGAAAAATGCGAGTTCGGCTGTAACGAAGTCCGTTATCTGGGTTACAGGGTAAATATTGAGGGGATCAGTGTCGACCCAGAGAAGATTGAAGCTGTTACCTCATATCCTACCCCAACGAACGTTACTGAGCTCCGCAGATTTCTTGGTATGTCGGGATGGTATCGTCGGTTCATACCGGATTTTTCCACAATTGTAGCTCCGCTGACTTCTTTATTGAGCAAACGCAAAAGTTGGTCTTGGTCGGAAGAACAAGCCACTGCATTCGATTCTCTCAAGACTGCGCTCACTTCCGCCCCTATTTTGGCCAGGCCAAATTTCGAGTTACCCTTCATATTGCAGACAGATGCGAGCAACTATGGAATAGGCGCTGCTCTCGTGCAACTTCATGATGGTAATGAGCGTGTAATCAGTTATAGTTCTCGGACATTGTCATCTGCTGAACGTAATTATAGCGTAACAGAGAAAGAATGCCTAGCTGTGATCTACGGGATTGAGAAGAATCGTCAATATATTGAAGGAAGCGAATTTACCGTTATTACCGACCATTCTTGTCTCAAATGGCTGCTAGAGTTGAAAAATCCAACTGGTCGTTTAGCAAGATGGACATTACGTCTACAACCTTATCATTATAAAGTTGTGTATCGGAAAGGGAAGTTGAATTCCGTCGCAGACGCTCTCTCTCGGATTCCATCGCCCATTAATGTTGCTGCCGTTTTACCTACCGCATCTCTCGGTGATTCTTCCACTTCTCATTCGGATGCCAGGTCAATAAATGATGATTGGTACAATCAGAAAATGTACAGAGTTCGACATAACCCTGATAATCATCCTGAATGGAAGATAGAAAATAATCAGCTTTTTTATTACCGTAAGTCATTCCTTAAAGGAGAACTTGAAGACCCTAGTGAGGATTGGAAATTAGTCATCCCACGAAATCTAAGCTCTCAAATTCTTGCAGAATGTCATGATGTTCCTCAATCCGGACATTTGGGTGTTGCAAAAACACATTGGCGGGTAGGAAGATTATACTATTGGCCAGGAATGTATCGAGACATCTTGCGCTACGTGAGAAATTGTGACGTCTGTCAACGTGTTAAGCCATCGAACACTACTCCTAGAGATCTGATGTTTCCTCGTTATCTCACCACTCCTTGGAATACCGTATCAGCTGATATTATGGGGCCGTTTCCCCGTAGTTCGTCCGGTAATAAGTACTTACTTGTTTTCGAAGACCTTTTTACTAAATGGGTCGAACTTGTGCCCATACGAGTCACTACGTCTTCTGTAATACTCGCCAAGTTCAAATCAACTATTTTGAACCGCTTCGGAACTCCTTCAGTACTAATTACGGACAATGCGTCAAATTTCGTCAGCTCTTCTGTACGTTCCCTTGCTCAAGCATGTAAAATTCAGCATCGTACCACTCCGCTGTATCACTGCCAGGCAAACCCAACGGAACGTGCAAACCGAAATATTCGTCAACTTATACGTTCATACGTTGACCAGTCTCGTCATACCCAATGGGATTTATACATTGGAGAGTTTCAATTTGCGTTGAATAGTGCTGTGCACGGCTCTACAAAATATTCACCGGCTTTTCTCAATTTTGGCCGTGAGTTGAAACCTTATGAATTTTCTCGTTCTAGCCATTCTGAGGAGATTTCTCAACCTGTTGACTTCAACCCAGACGAATGGGCTACTCGCATGAAGAAGCTGGAAGAAATTCATCATCTTGTGGAGACACACCTTCTCAAGGCCAGCACAGATCAAGGTCGTCGCTACAACCTGCGCCGAAGACCAGAGAAGTTCAGAATAGGCGATCAAGTTCTAAGACTCTCGTATAATCTCTCTTCTGCTGAAGATCGTTCTGCTGCCAAACTCTGCCACAAATATGAAGGTCCTTTCATCGTTCTTTCTGTCAGCCCTGCTGGTACCTGCAAGCTTCAGGACTCCCATGGCAAAGATGCTGGGCTCTGGCATCCGTCCAAGCTCAAACCATACTACACCTCAACCGCTGGAGGGGGATGTGTAGCGTGAATTTTTTTTGTTCCCGCCTCAAATCGTATTAGCGCGGTTTCAGTGGCGAGGTTACCGTCGTTGACGCCAGGTACCGCTCAACCCATTATTCCGAACGTACCTAATTGGTTACTGAGGTTGCAGCTTTAAAGAAAACAAAATATATAAACAAATAATCCTAAAATTATTCCTGAATTTTCGACGAATATTGGATTTAATAAACCCAGAAGTGAATGGGATGAAATAAAATTAATTTCGGATGGTGATGGCTTCGACATGGCGAAAGGCTCTCTCGTCCATTTTTTTCTCATGCCTTCGACGACGAATGCTGCTTGTTGCTTCCCTTTGTTCTCTCGAGAAAATACCTTTTTTTTATACCGTCTTAATTCAAGATATCTGCTCAATTTTGTACCGCGGATTCCCGTCAAAAGTTCGCTTTTCCCCCGAGAAACGAGAGAATCTGGATTGGATTAGCACAGGATTTTCGAGGCGAATGTTCTACGTCTACGGCGCTCTTCCTTTGTTCTCGTTAACTTCGAAGTCGTCTTTGAAAAATCGTCGTGGATTACCGTCGCTGAATATCGTCCGTCTTCGCTGCTACGTTTCACATTTCAACAAGATTCCACGTTTCGTCGGAGAAAATTTTACTGCTCCACAAATATCGTACCGTTCCAGTTGGGAGGCTGGAAATCTACAAGTTTCTCGTCGGTTCAGCATTCCTGATTGCTGTCCAGAAGTAGTCCTCGTCTCCTCTCCTACCCTCTTCTACCTACATCGAGCAATTTTGAATTTGGCTAAGTACTTAGTTCGTAATACTTTACCTATCCACGGCCGTAGGATCAGAGAAGTAGGGAGTAGTCGATTTTGGATACATATTGAGTTTGATAAGTACCGCCTTTTCGGATATACCTGTGACAATCCCTGAGATTTTTGTAACGTAAAATTTTAAGAATTTTAATAATTCTTTTTGACTATAATTTTTTTGGGTGAAGAAGTGAATATCACCATCAGAAATATTGATTTCATTACACGGATTTTCGAAATCGAACTTAAGTTTTCAAATTTTATATTTCCTCTGGGTTCATCCCCACTCTAGTTTCTATATTTATCTTTCCTTGTCACAATACACTCATAATACTATGACAAGAGAAATCAATTATGCAAATATTATGAACTTTAATAGATAATGCAGGACGAATGAGAGCGAAAGGGAAGAAAGTTACGAAATTATGAATTGATGTGACGTGACTTTATGAATTAATGTGACGGGGACGGAACATCGTCCTCAGATGCTGGTTCAATTTCACCGATCGATAATTAATTTCCTGGATCGATGGCTGATCGATAATTGACGTTCTAGGCTGAAGCATATTCATGTTTCTTGAATTTTAGCCGTAAACTTAAAGCAAAAGCATCTGAGGGTGCAGGGGTTCTGTATATTATATTAATATATTTTGAGTACTTATGTAAATACAGTCCAACTCTGTTCAAATTGTCATGTTGGTATGTACCAATATATATTTTGTATATCTCTTTGTCGGTCAGTCAATCCTCATCTGATTACAGTCAAATGGTGCTACCATCATCAAATTTGATACGTTTAAATATACCCCATTCAGAGGGAAATTTACTTTTCCATATTTCTCAAGGCCCTGTTGACTATCATTATGTAATATCATAATATGTACACCCAAGAGAGGATTTTCTGGGTCACAAACCATTTTTCTACCCTTGCATTGCCCAGGAGAGTTTGTCTGTCTTCCGACAACAATTAAATTGTATAAATATGTATGTATAAATACAGGGTGTCCAAGTTTTTTATGCTAATACTTCAAGGATCGATTCTACAACTAATTTGCAACAAAAAATGTCTCATAGAGATTTTCTTTTAACCCCCTTAAAATCCGCCTTTTTTGACTCTTAAGATTGTTTTCGTGTTTTCGACCTTACACTATTAAAACGGCCATAACTCCCTTGAATTACACTCAAACATTAAAAATAAGGGTACTGTTGGAAAGAACGTTAAATTTCCTATAAGAATTATATCAAACTGATTTTTTAAAATGGCTTCTGGGAGGAGTGTTTTGAGCCCAAAGTTAAACTTTTTCGATTTCTACATTTCTTCAAAAATTTCAATGACATTTTAAACCACCATTTTCGTTTTCCCAGCCGTTCTTCTTGACGGAAAAAAACATCTACGTTTTCTCAGCTTTCCAATGATACAGTCATTTTTGTTTGTTAAGAAGGACATTTTTTGAGAAAATTGAATTTTTATGCGAAAAAACGATGATATTTTTCAAAGAAATTGGCGTCTCGGAGCGCGCCCGCTGACGGGGTTGGACAGCGGGAGGAGGGCTGAAAGGGGGCGGGCGGGCGCGCTCCGAGACTCCGAGACACCAATTTCTTTGAAAAATATCACCGTTTTTCCGCATAAAAATTCAATTTTCTCAAAAAATGTCCTTCTCAACAAACAAAAATTACTATTAGAAAGCTGAGAAAACGTAGATGTTTTTTCCGTCGAGAAGAACGGCTGGAGAAACGAAAATTTTGAGATTTTAAGGGAAATTACCATTTTACACCTTCCTATTAATATGGTAACGCGAAATCTACTGACAGAATACTCGAGATGTCCTAAACAAAATGTACGTCGAAGCCTTCAAGAAAACCTGAGAAATAACACAGAAACGTTTGCGGAACAAATTTCCCCAGAAATTATTTCCCCGATGGAGTTCTCATGCAAAATATTTCCCCGGCCAAGTTTGCCATCCCGAAAAAAATTTCCCCGGAAGAAAATTGAATAAAATAATCAGCAAAACTCCATCTGGGACATTTGATGCTGCCCTTGAAGGCACATACTGTGGAAAAATACTTTGCTTGGGATAGATGTGATTACAGACCCTCGCAGCATGGAAATTTGATGAGACACATGAGGACACACACTGGGGAGAAGCTCTATGCCTGTGATAGATGAGATTACTGGTCTGCACATCAAGGAACTCTGAAGGAGCACATAGTGCAGCACACAGGTTGTTTAGTGCAGCATAGCACAAGTTCTCCTGCAAATGCTCCCATATCCAGGAGGACCTCCACTGGGGAAATAATTTCCGGGGAAGTGCATAAATTATTATTAATGTCTCGGTTATTATAATCCTAGTGTAATCGGTTTTTGACCGACTTCATGCGCGGCGAAGCCGCGCCGAAGGAAGGAGGTATACAGTTCGGTGTGTCATGGGACGACGATTTTTTTTTTGCTTCCGAGTCTACCAAGGTAGCGGAAGCTTTGTTTTCACTTTTCAAGGTCGAAAAAAAAAGTTCTCCAAAATCAAAATTTTCACTCGCGTTTTGCGTTTTAGACCTTTCTGAACAATTTTGGTTCAGTGTCTGTGTGTCTGTGTGTCTGTGTGTCTGTCTGTCTGTCTGTCTGTCTGTCTGTCTGTCTGTCATGAATTCCTTGTAACGCGCATAACTATACGAAGTTATTGTCCGATTTAAATGAAATTTTCAGGGATTATGCGGGTTGGTGTGTAGACGGTCCCCTATGAAAATCATCATCCCCGGACTGATAGAAGCGACTGCGCATGCGCAAACGTGAATTCCTTGTAACGGCCATAACTTCTACGGTTCCCATCCGATTTCAATGAAATTTTCAGGGATTATGCGGGTTAGTGTGTAGACGGTCCCCTATGAAAATCATCACCTTCGGACTGATAGTAGCCACTACGCATGCGCAAACGTGAATTTCCTTGTAACTTCCATAATTTCTACATTTTCAATCCGATTTCAATGAAATTTTCAGGGATGTTACAGATTAGTATTTAGATGGTCCCCTATGAAAATCACCACCTTCGGACTGATAGTAGTCACTGCGCATGCGCAAACGTGAAATCCTTGTAACGGCCATAACTTCTACATTTTCCATCCGATTTCAATGAAATTTTCAGGGATGTTACAGATTAACTTGTTTTGATGTTTTGAGATTATCTACTATGCATCGGATCATCTATACAATCGGGTTATGGATACGAGGAAGCTATGTGCCACACCCACTTGGCAGACGTTTTTTTTTTCTGTATGTTTGTACCACTAGCAGTTTCTTATTCGGCCACCTATCTGCCTGATTCTTTTTGAAAAGTGTTCTACAAGTATCCATAGTGGTCCCGTTTCAATCAGATTTCATTTTGCTTTGTTAAAAGTATCGGAATTTTGTGAAAATAGTTCAAAAAACGTGGTTTTCGGGAAGATTGTTCCGCATCCTCTCCCCCCGCCCGACTCATCGAAGCCACCCACCCGCTCGTCCCACCCCCCGCCAACCATGACCCACCCGCCCGTCCCCTCCGGCATATTCTCGGACGCCTGCCGCCCCTCAACAAATTCAAGGGGGACCACCCTCTCATTCATTGGGGACCACCCTCTCATTCATTGGGGACCATCCTCCCCATTAAGAGTGAAACGCTCATTTCTTCAAGATAAACTTGATTATGAAGCAAAATTTTAATTTCAAAAAATGATATTGAACTCAATTTTGAAATTAACTTTAACATTTCGTTGAAAGAGGAGTTTCCCGACTGATTGTACATTTTTTGTACATGTTTGTGTACATTCAAATTTTAGGTCCGATTCTAAGCTTCACAAAAAATGAGATGCTTTATGAGGGGGTTTCCGATAACCATCAAATTTCGGTAGACTACCAAGTGGATCTAGCACGTAGCCTTCTCATCATCCAAATCATGTTGCAGCGGGCTAAAATATGAAGTTCTAGTCCGATTCCGATGAAATTTTCAGAGATTGTACGAGTTGGCGTGTAGATGGTCCCCTATGAAAATCATCACCTCCGCTGCGCATGTGCAAACGATAATTTCCTTGTAGCAGCCATCATTTCCACATTTTCCATCCGATTTCAAGAAAATTCTCAGAGATCATGCAAATTGGCATAAGGATGGTCCCCGATGAAAACCATTGCCAAGGAACTGATAATAGCCACTGCGCACGCGCAAACGTGAATTCCCTGTAGGAGCTATACTTTCTACATTTTCCATCCGATTTCGATGGTATTTTCTGGGATTGCGCGGATTTGAGTGTAGATACTCCTCTACGGATATCATCGCCCCCGTGTCACTTACGTTGAGTGAAACAGTTTGGTGCAGGAGGAAGGGAAGTAACAATGCGTGTTTTTTCGCTCACCTGCAGGTTCTAATTGACTTAATGCTTATCCAATGGGACGTCCCCTGGAATGCATGCATTACTAAACAATATGTTTAACAATTTTTTGGACTCACTAATAACTATTTTAAACAATAATACTGTAGGTATAAGTACTAAAATGAAATGTAAAAATTAAACAATAAAGTTACCTACTACCTTCATAAAAAAACCTCAAAAAGTAACAATTAATTCCACATTAAAAACACCATTAGTAATTAAAAAATACAAGTAAAAGATTTAAAAAAGAAAAATAGCGAAAAATGTCGAAAAAAGGTTAACGGTCGGTAACTCAAAGAATACCGACTTTAAACAAAAGTACTTGGTAGAAGGTAAATTATGTAACATTAAAGAAAAAATTAAATAATAAAAGTCGAAAAAATTAATAAGTTAGAAATGAAAACGAATGATTCAAAAATTTAAACAAAAGTACTTGGTAGTAGGTAACTTATGTAAAATTAAAATAATTAAAGTCGAAAAATTAATAAGTTAAAGATTGAAACAAATGATTTAAAAAATTAAATTTTAAAAATAAATTTAAAAAATCACTAAAAAGTAAAAAATAAAAAAATATGAAAATACAAAAATAGTAAAATAAAAAACTTTTTAACAAAAAAACGGACCGACCTCAAAACTGATGATGGCATCCCACTAAAAAGGAAAAAATAATAACGACAACTTATTCAGATAGGTTGGTAGGTAGGTACGAATTGAAGTCGCCGCTGTGCCCATCTGCAGAAACAAACATACACAAGTAGATTCCACTTCCATCTGGTTAGTATTACAACATGGGTCGATAGTGCAATACAAAACATGAATGAGAGTGGGTACCTATCATTGAGGTAATGCATGTGTTCCAAAACTATTAGGTAGTACGTCACTGCTGTCGTATGAAGGAGGATGAGAGAGTGACAATAAGTGAGAATCTCAGTAAGAATAATTCCTTTGATAACAGCTGAAGACGTCTGCGTCACCAAAAATGTCAGTTGGATAAAAATTCAACATGAGAAGGTTGTTTACTTACTTACCTACCCTCTCTCCTGTTTTGTATTGCACTATCGACGCATGTTGTAACACTAACTGGTTCATTTGAGTATGAACTCATATCACAAACCCACATCATGATCTAGACAATTCTACATTCAATATGTGATACATGGAATATAAGATTAATTAGATATTATGTAATCAAAGATTGATCACGTATAATTAGATAAATAACTATTAGATACTATATAATCAAGAGATGGTTTGTTCGAATCACAACATTTCGTACGGGGATTCACACTTATTGTCACTCTCTCATCCTCCTTCATACCACAGCAGTGACGTACTACCTAATAGTTTTGGAACACATGCATTACCTCAATGATAGGTACCCACTCTCATTCATGTTTTGTATTGCACTATCGACCCATGTTGTAATACTAACCAGATGGAAGTGGAATCTACTTGTGTATGTTTGTTTCTGCAGATGGGCACAGCGGCGACTTCAATTCGTACCTACCTACCAACCTATCTGAATAAGTTGTCGTTATTATTTTTTCCTTTTTAGTGGGATGCCATCATCAGTTTTGAGGTCGGTCCGTTTTTTTGTTAGAAAGTTTTTTACTTTCGTAGACGGTTGAAGCAGCCTAGAAGCAAAACGTTCTAACTGTCAATTTAATGCACAAATAATTTACAAACAGGGTGATTCAACCTAGAATTCAATGATAAACCTGTGATATGTGTATTTTCCACTAAGTTGGCTCCAATTTTTTTCTTGGTTGTTTCTCTTTATTCTAAAGGACACCTCCCTTAGTTTGTTAGCATACATCCTTTTTTTTCACGGTTGTCCCCGTTAAATCTCTCGGTTCTTGCGTTTCCTATCTAGAATGGTTTCCCGTAAAAGTATCGGTTGTTCCTAGTCAATCTCTCAGTTCTTGCATTTTTTTATCTGGGACTAAATAGTCGGAAATTAGCTCAGTTCCCAGATACAGTTTTATTTAGGAAATTATTATTAAAAAAACGGGTCGACCACTCGGCGCTTCGCGCCTCAGTGGGGGGCTCCATGGAAGAATGAAATCTGGGGACACCCCCGGATGATTAATGTTATGATCAAAGATCAATCCAAAGAAACACAGAATGTGTTTTTCCCCGATTTAATGGGTAGGAAGGTACTTCGATTGTGTGAGAGTATCTACAGACTCAGCAAAACCGTGTGCTACGCATTATCACCGACGCCCCTTGGTTCGTGAGAAATGATGTGATACACCGCGATCTTCAAGTACCTGAGGTTCAGAACGTTATAAGGTCTACAATGACACGAAAGCAGGATTCCTTCCGATCTCACCAATCTACAGTGTTCGATACACTGCTCTCCTCATGGGAAAGAAAGAGACTCCCCCGACGTCTTAAAAGAAAACGGACCGCCGATCCAGTCGAAACCTAGTCATTTATAGATTTATTCGTGTCATTGTTCGTGTGTAGTACTGATATTTCCAGTCATTCGTCAAATTCGTGTCATTGTTCGAGTCTACTGTTATTACTATATAGTCGTTCATCAATTCGTGCCATTGTTCGTTTTTGTTAATGTTATTACTTAAAATTAATTTATCAACTTAACGTTCTTATAATATAATATATTATAAGAACGTGTGGAATATATTATATTCCACTAAAAGTTACGAGGGACTGTCACTGGACAGATACCCTCTTTCATGTTCCACTGTACTAAGTCCAAAAAATTACATCTTAAAATTACCACAACATAAAAGTATTTTGTAATATACGAAAAGTTGAATAAAATATTTTTAAAAAATGATCCCAATCCCGGATCCCTTATTGAGTTGCGCTAATTAAAAATATTTAAAACCCACATAGGTTAGTTAATTCCTTAAGTAATTGTATTGTAAATGTAGGCAAGCAATGCCCGTGTAATCTACATTAGCTTGTTGTAATGCCAACATTATGTTTCGTGTTCTGCATGTAAAATATCTAGTCGTGTTTGTAAGGGCAAGGAGGCCAGTTTACCGGGAGGGCAGCTGCCAAGGAGGGCACTTGCCACGGAGGTCCATTTGTAAGGACCGATTCGATGAGAGGGCCCTTCTAATACGTGGTGTGAGCAGGAGGGCAGTTTCTCCTGACGCACAGTAAAAACTGCCCTCCAAGGAGGGCAGTTTACCGGGAGGGCAGTTTCACGGGGCGCACATTTGTGTTTCGGGTTGAAACTACCCTCCCGCAGGAGGGCAGTTTGCCGGGAGGGCAGTCGCCACGGGGGGCACCTGCCCTAGGTCCGCTTTGTACAGGAGATCATTTAGGCTTTTTTGACCCTTTGTCTTTGATGAAGCGTCATAAATGATTCTAAGTTTTGTGGTTTTTTCTTGTTGAACCACACAGTGATGTGGGAGGTAATGAATAGGGTGTGTTTCAGGAAGCTTAGGTTTTATTACGGTTTCAATGATGCCTTTATTCATTTGGTCTTGCAGGACTTCTTCATATTTTTTGATCATATCATTGTCAAGTCTTTTAATCAATGATTTTAGTCGACCAAGAGCAAGTCCTAGATTAACTGGAAGTTCTGGAGGATATTGTATCCAAGGCCATCTGACGTGATACCTGTTGTTCTGAAGTATAGTTGTATTGTTGAAATGTTGAACCACTTCCTCGTCTTGAAGTAATTTTGGAGAATCCTTTATTCCAATCACCTCCAACTCCCAAATGTTTTTTATATTATCATCTTTCAGTGCAGAGTCTGGACAGTCAAAGACTCGCTTGTATTGTTCAGAGGGTCCAACCTGGACGTAAATAAGTATAGTGAGGACGTCAGTATGTTTCTGATTTTCTTTGTATACTCCAGAGAGAATCCATCCAATTAGTGATCCACTAGGAATAGTGTTGGTGTAATTTCTATTCTGTTGGCCATTAAGATTGAATGATGATAATCATTTCCAATAATAACATCAATACTACTTTTGGCATTCACATCATTAGCAATATGAATGTTTGGGTACATTTGTTTCAGGGTGGTCTTCATTTCTAGATATGAGGGTATCACTCCAGTTAAAGTTGGTAGAGTGTGAGCTTGTATTAAAATGTTGAATGGTGACTTGTGAGTACTTAACTGAAACGTCACGAGGTTTGTGCTGATGGTTTTTGGTTTAGTTGATCCAAATGTGAAAATGTTTAAGGCTGTTGGTTTGGTATGTTCCAATTTCAGCTGTTTTGCTACACTTGACCTTATATAGGAGCCTATGTCTTTTGGCTCCCTGTGTCGAAAAGAATATGCCCTGTTATTGATATTCCTTGGCCAGAATCGAGAGAAACAGTGGCCGTTTGCAGTATAGTGTCTGATGAGATATTTGAGAAATGTGAGTGAGTTTGTTCTTTGTGTATGTTCAATTTCTCACAAAGGCTACGGTTATGATTGCCTTTAACACCACAGTGGACACATCTCGTCCAGTTTTTGTTTGGGCATGACGACACCATGTGGGACTCTCTTAAGCAAAGAAAACAGTTGTCTTCAATTTTGCCTTTCTTTCTTCACTAGTTTTATAACGGTCGTATTTCTCATGTATGTGTGAGCCTGAACAAAAAATGCAATTCAGACGACGGGACTTAGTTGATGTGCTTCGGTTGTGATAGGATTGCTCTGCTGGGCGTTTGTAATTCCGAAATTTAGATGATTGTCCTGATTTAGAATTTCTATCAAACTTTTTTGAATTGATATCTTGAAGGATCTCGAAGAGGATTCCTTTTGTATGAGGGTGACGCAATAGAGGGATTGATAGGTTTTCGTTGTTTGTGTTAAGGATTGGATCCAGCAAACAGAGTTTCAATAGTATATGTTGGGTTATTATTTGAATTTGTATGATCTGTGTTATCGATGGCTGTCATTCTCAGCGCTGCTTCTCTAGCTAAGATTACTCTTTCAAGGATTGATCGTATTTCGGATACAGTACGATCATCTGACGTCATAGCCATTCGTAAATCAAATATGGTTGCTCCAGGAAATTTGTCAAGTATGGTTGCTCTTAATTGTCTGTGATTTATGTCTTCTCCGAGTGATTGTAGGGTTTGGAGGTGGCGTTCTATTTCATCAAGGGTTCGGCGACAATCAGCTACGTCTTGTGTGGATTTTGGTATTTGCTGGAGTTCTGCATAATGAGTATCAATCAATATGCTCCTTTTTCCAAATCGCTCAGTTAAACGATCCACAACCACCTTGTAGTTTTGATTTATAATGTCTAAGCCTTCCACCGCTCTCTTTGCATCTCCTTCCATAAGACTGAGAAGGTACGACAATTTTTCGACATTGCTCATGTGGGTTCTGTTTTCGATTGTTGAAGAGGACCTATCCCAAAACTCGTGCCACCTCAGTATATTCCCGTCAAATTTCAACATTTCGAGTTTGGGAAGACGGCTGTTCAAGGATGTATGTTGTGGTGTGGGAATATCATTCGCATCATGAGTTTTATCGCTTAGATGTAATGTATCTGATTCCACCAAAAGCTCTTCTGCTTCCAACTGCAGTTCTATCTCGGAGGCCAATCCTGTGGAGGGTTCTGTGTATTTGGCGAGAACATTTTGTATTTCCCCATTCAATCGGTCCACTGACCATTTTAATTTTTGGATTATAACATGATGTTTCTTTTCCATGGTGTCTGTATCTCGTAGGAAACCTTGACAAGCCTCCATACCATCACGCACTCTATTCCCTAGTGTTTCGAGTCTCTTCAATATAATGTAATCCATCTTGAATAGTTAGATACTCAATATCTGTAACAGAGGAGCACCTCCTCTTTTGTTTTTGTTTTCACACGTTGGATAAATGAGGAAAATTAGTGTATAGCTCATGTACGAATACATGTATGTGAATGCATAACATGCATTCAAATATATTATATTTCCTCATGCATATATTTCCTCATACATATATGAGGATTATCGATAATATGCTCATGTATGGATGTGTAGTATAGGAGGAAGAGGAGGAGATAATCTTTGTGTATACCACTGGTCGAATATTTCAAATTGCATCACGAACAATTCATGTATGGATGTGTATAAAAAAATTCTCCTTCAACCCTCTGATAAACTGCTAAATGGAAAAAGAGGTTGACGAGAGTAATCGTATTGTAAACGAAAACAAAATTTCTCGGAGTTACCACTTGTAAGGGGCAAGGTTTATCTTATTGGCAGTTATGAGGGTCCCGTCGGGAGGAACGACGGGGCGGAGGGGTCCCACAGCGTGTGACGCAGGGAAAGAGGTGTCCCGCAGGGTGGGACGCGGGGGAACGACGGGTCCTGGGAGGGACGTGGGGGAAGGAGGGGTCAACTCCAGAGAGATGTATCATGTATGTAGGTATATCATGTTATAAACGATTAATGAACAAAAAAAATTTTTTACAACAATATTATCAAATTCGAAGGACTTCCCCGTTTTTTCGCTCGGGAAGGTAGATAAAATAAGTCCAGAAAGCACGAAATCGCGTACGTTCCTTGAATACCCCGATATTCCCCTCCCGCCTTGGTCACCCACCTTCCCCGCTCGCTCCACTCGGTGAGCGAGAGCGAGAAATATACCTGTCGAGGGATAGACGGGAGGGGGGTGTCATGACAAACTAAAAGGTGCGGAACCCACCCGAGGAAAATGTTGGACTTTAACTCGACGCTTGAAGCAAACAAATCGGAACTACGCAGTGCACTAAGATTTTTGAAAAATAAACGAGAAAAGGCCGAGTTTCCCGGCCGATGCACCATGTCGTCACGGCCGTCTGCCGTACGAATTAATATCATAAATACATAATATTCCATGTAATCGAATAATTAATATCATAAATACCTACATAATATTTCATGTAATCGATGTATGTTTTGCCACATGTATGTAAATGGTATAAATAGGTATCACATGTATTGTAAATGTCAACATAGATCCAAGCTCTCCCCCTTTGGGCTTTTTGTGTATGACGGACTCCCCAACGACCCCTTATCCGTCCCCTGACCTCTGTATAAGTATGTATAGGTATATAAGGCGCCCAGTATAGTATTGGTATTGTATCAAACCACACCGCAGTGTGGGTTAGATGTGTATAGTATATGCCATCCGCCATGGTCATATTATGGGAAGTATAAGTTGTACACCACTTGCACAACAGTATAGGTATAGTATAGTGCCACAGTATAAAGGTATAGTGTATAGTATATGTGTATACATATACCATACATACATACTACACTACAGACATATATACCATACACGTATATGTGTATAGTATAAGTGTACAGTACATGTATAGCATATATGTATAATATATGTGTATTGTATAAACCACACCACAGTGTGGGTTAGATGTAGGTATATAGTATATGCCATCCGCCATGGTCATATGGGAAGTATAAGTTGTACACCACTTGCACAACAGTATAGGTATAGTATAGTGCCACAGTATAAAGGTATAGTGTATAGTATATGGGTATACATATACCATACATACATACTATACTACAGACATATATATTATACACGTATATGTGTATAGTATAAGTGTACAGTACATGCATAGCATATATGTATAATATATGTGTATTGTATAAACCACACCGCAGTGTGGGTTAGATGTAGGTATAAGTATAGTATATGCCATCCGCCATGGTCATATGGGAAGTATAAGTTGTACACCACTTGCACAACAGTATAGGTATAGTATAGTGCCACAGTATGAAGGTATAGTGTATAGTATATGGGTACACATATACCATACATACATACTACACTACAGACATATATATTATACACGTATATGTGTATAGTATAAGTGTACAGTACATGTATAGCATGTATGTATAATATATGTGTATTGTATAAACCACACCGCAGTGTGGGTTAGATGTAGGTATATAGTATATGCCATCCGCCATGGTCATATGGGAAGTATAAGTTGTACACCACTTGCACAACAGTATAGGTATAGTATAATGCCACAGTATGAAGGTTTAGATGTACAGTGTAAGTGTAGAGTACATGTATAGCATATGTGTGCTGCAGTATAAAGGTATAGGTATATAGTGTGTTATAGGCTTCTGTATAAGCTAGAACATGTCTTATAAGGTATTGTGTGTATGGTATAGAGTGTAAGACAAGGGGAGAGCTTGTTGACACAGAAGGTATAGGTATAATCGATCGATCGAATAAGTATAACGTGTAGTTACTCACAGATACCTTCCCTGGTTGCCTCCAAGAGAACAACAAGGTCGGTTCGCCTGCCTTGCTTCCCTCAGTGTGTCTTCCCCCACCACTCTACCTTCTAGGAAGCCCCTCCTTCTCCTGGGTTCGTCCTCCCTTACAAACTACTGTATTTTATATTATATTATATTGTATATTATGCTCTCGCTGTAGCGACAGTTGGGTTGAAACATGATGGCTTCTCCATGTAATATGTAGCCAGGCGAGGTTCATAGTGAGAATGCTGGTTCAACTTTTTTGTTTTCTTATCTACTGGGTCCAGCCAAGCTTGTGCAAAAACAAGGAATTTCTTTCCACACTTGGGACACTGTCCCAGGCACGATGAGGTCATGTGCCACACCCACTTGGCAGTCGTTTTTTGAACTTTTTCTAATATTCTTGTTTTGCAAACATTCAAGTTCACCTTTTTGATGTTCAATTTTATACAAAATGTATTGGGCCGCCTGAGCTTTACGTGAAAATGAAAGTCTGAACTTGTGATTACCATAATGGCTTTACCAACGAATTTTGTGCCATTTTATTGAAATAAAGAGCTTTTATTGCGTTATTTTCACCAGCGTTCGCATTTCACGTTTTTTTTTTAACCCTAGAGTTTGTCCCAAGTTAACATCGAGGGCCCTAAACATGTGACAATGCGAAAAAAACGTAACTGTTCCAAGTGAGGTGACGCCATTTTATTTTTTTCGTATCATAATGCAAACCAAAAATTGTAGGACGTCGTGAACGTGTAGCTTGAGGTCCCTTTAAAACCTGGGTATTAATACCCAGTTTACCAGTTACCAAGTGGGGGGGTGCGCCTTCTAGCGTGAGTAGATCTGTTTCTATGATTTTTCAAAGTTTCGACCGTTTATGACGTCACGCGCCCCTCTCGCCTGGGCGGGACTCCCCAGCCCACTGTGACGTCATAAACCATTGAAACTTTAAAAATTCATAGGAAAAGATTTACACACGCTTGAAGGTCGCGGTTGGTACCAAAATTCTCAGAATGAGGTCTACCTTAGATTAAAAATAACAATAAACAGTTTTTCCTACCCAGGCGCACACCCTATTTGGTTTTTAACTCCAGCGTTTCATAAAAAGAGTTGATTTAACAGTGCAAAGTTCAAAACTGTCCCAAGTAAGGGCACTTGATTGTAGTAGTATCCGGTGGTTGTGGGTTTTAAAAAAAGAATAAATCTCCTTTGTCGTATCCACTTTTATTTGAGGAGAGCTTTCGACAACCCTCTGGTTGTCATTGTCAATCCTAGACAATAGAATGAAAAGAAACTCGGCCCTTTGGTCCTCGCCAGGCTTACTGCTTCCAGTCTTTGACTGAAAATGCAAGAAACATGGAACATGCTGTAGCCGTGCTTTTCGGCGGAGTAGGGATGGGGTAGACACTTTTAGGGTAGTTAGTTCGAGGCTAAAACATGTTTCATGCTAAAGTACTCAAGTAGGTCACAATGGTATGTTTTCTTTCCATTTTGTTGTCTAGGATTGGCAATGACAACCAGAGGTTTTGTTGAAAATTCTCCACGAATAAAAGTGATTGGAAACGACAAAGGACTTTTATTGTTTAAAAAAAAAACCCACTTAACCCTTATTAGCCCACGGTATCTTTTTGGAAGACCAACTCGACGGTACAAAGTAGTTTTCAACCCTACTTAGTGTCACAATGGCTACTCTGACATCTCTAGAATAGCAAAGAAGAAGAAGAAGTGTCAAAACAACAACAACGTTGATATAATAATTATAAGTTACAAGGCGACTCAAAATTGACATCAACACTCTGAAGGTCAGTTTCATACATTTAGACAAGTTTTTCACAGTTTTGAGTGATATTACTTGAAGAATCTTGTGTCAAAAGTATCTAAGATAAAGTAGAAACTGTAATTTCTACATATTGTTAGTTGCTAAGTAGGTAAAAGTAGGTTTTTGTGATGGTATCTTTTTGGATACCGTGAACAAGGGGGTTCCCAGTAGAGCCAGGTTCATGATGGGGCTTATGCTTACTTTTATTGATTTTTCTCACTCTATAACTGACTTTCTTTCCTTTTTCTGATTCTAAATGAAGATTAGAGTAATAAGTAGCAGAGGATAGTGCACTGCTACCTTGGTTCACAAGATGAGCATGGGTTCTGAAATGGAGGACTCGGATAGCGCTCCAAAAAGATACCGTTGTTTTTCAAGATTACGGGCCCTGTATGGGTCCAATATTTTTTACGTATATTAGGCACTAAAATGTAACAAAATATGAACAAGAAATTGGCGAGGGAGAATTTTTTTTTCTTGGGCTAATAAGGGTTAAGTGGTACTTGTACTTATCAACCTAGGGCTCGTGGAATTGGTTGGTGTTGTCAAGTGGAAGGTAGAGTTGATAGGTCGAGTCGTATAATCACGGATTATCGTAGATTTCGATCCAACAAGGGCCACAACAAATGAGAACCAATAAAAACTTCGCTCCTGAGGTATCCACTTGGCATTTGGTCAAGTCTGCTGCATCGCGATTCGCAAGTGACCATGATATGAGATAGGTGAGATCTTTGTACTCCAACAAGGCCCTATTGTGCTCTGCAGATCACAAATTGATCTACGATGTTGTCAGTACTTCCACAGAAATATATATACTCGTACAATAGAGCAGGCCGAATTTCACTGCTTGGAGCAGCACCCCATGATAACAAGAAACAATATAAACATTACGTACACGCGTAGTACCTATTCCTTTTTTATTTTCTACTTTTGATTTCATGTAACAATTTTATTAAATTTGTCAGTCCTGAGATATAGTTAGTGTCCAGACTATTGCATGCAGGTACAACGTGAGCGAAGTCTATCATCATGATGTTCATCCAATGAGGCAGGTCTGAAGTCTCCGTCTTGAAGAGCTCCAGCTGGTGAGCGTCATAGGCGAATAACAGAGTGCTCGAATAAATGTGAACTTCCTTCTGAGACTTCCACATGTCCAAAATGGCAACCAATCTCTGAAGGAACCTTTCAATCAAGAAGGGAGACTGGCTGAAGTTGACGTTGAAGAATTCTAATAGAGATAACGTAGCGGGACCGAAGTGAGAAAGTCATATGGAAAATTCAAAATAATACAAAATAATATTTTTCATATTATGAAAATAAAATAGGATGAATATTACAACCATTCAAAGTTCAAGGTAGTGAGGGGTGGGCATCTTGCAACTATACAGTAAGTAAAAATACAAAAAATAAAATTTTCACTATTCGGAGTCATACACAGACAACAATTTAGATTTATATTCTTTTTTGAAATAAATTACCGATTTAGCCGTGTCAGATAGATTTGGATCGTCGTTAAACATTTTTATAGCTCGAACATCGAGGGTGACCATACACCGCGTAAAACACTCAATTTTCTTGTAAAACACACTTTTTTGGTTTATTATTTTCAATAATGAACCTTTGGAATCGACCAAGAAAAAAACATTTTTAACCCCCCCCCTCAACATTTGTTGGTTTACGTTTCAAGGTACGTAGAATCCGAAAATCAAATGAAAATTTTGCAGTCCGTCCGCCGTACTTTCCTCAATTACCATGAACCGATTTAGATAAAATTTGGTATATGGGCTCCATTTGGGGTCTAGTTGTGCCCCGAAGCTTTTGGTTGATGTCAATCACTTCTAAGGGTTTGAAAAATAAGAGTTGAAATTTAATCAATTTAAGATATTATTGAATTTTTAGGAGTAAATGAGACCACCCGGAGCTCTGTAGGACCAACCGTTCGCTCTCTACGAGAACTTATCGAAGGGTTTTCCTTCGATAAATCAGAAACACGAGTGTGAATAGCAAAAGAGGCCTAATCTCTGTTCACATTTTAGCTAACCAAAATGCGATCGCTGTTCATTTTTCGAGTTGTACTCAGTTTTGCGTCCGTAGGCAACCAATAATCAAATTTCCTCTTCACAACTCCCTGTTTCTTCGAACTGAGTGTAAAGTAAATTTCTTTCAAATAAACTTGATTGTGAAGTAGGTATGTGGTAGGTAGGTAGTATCTACGGTATGGGAAAGCCGTGTTCTTTGCAGACGAGTGATCTATATAGAAAATAGTAAACCTTTGTGTAATAATTTGCAGAGTTTTGGCACTCAAACTATACTCTTTTTTTTACTTTTACTTTTTACTCTTATTTACTCTTCCAATTTGGATTTTAAAAAGAAAAAAATGATAGATCGTTGGAAAGCTGACAATATGAGCATGTTTTTTCCTAAGAGCGTCATAAACCCATCGTCATATATTATGCCATCATATTTATATATATTATACGTCATATATTATGCCATCGTCATAAACAGGGATTCAGAGAAAAAACCTCGATTTTAAAAAAGTCAAATATTGAAAAACATTTTAAGTTTGCTTTTGATTTGATTTTCTAAAAATATTTTATTGGTGAAAGATTCCAGTTTTGCACAAGGTAGCTTGAAAATTTAACGCTATTTCTAAGAATATTTTCACATTTTTGAATGGGGAATTCGTCTCAAAATAAAAGAGGGTTCACTGATATGGAGGAAAACCGTAGTGTGCTGCTCGAAAACGCATCAAAAAATTTAACGAATTTAAGGACTATGGAAATTTAAAATGTGGTGGCAATCTGTGACGTGACGAGCTGCCCCTTGCGACAGCAATGCTACCTCTGAAAGCGTACATGAAACCATTAGCTTACGTGATTGAACACACATTTGACAGTGCACCGCGAACTGGCAAAAAGAACCCATTTGTGAAAGCGACTAAATTAAGCAATAATTGCTTAATTATTTAATTGTAAAATTATTTTACTAACTTTTGCTTCCTCACTACCGAAGGTAGGGAAGCTTTGTATTCGTGAAAGAAGTGAAAAAAAAAAATGTCCTCCAAAATCAAAATTTCCACTTGCTTTTTGCGTTTTAGAGCTTCCCGAACAATTTTGGTTCCGTGTCTGTCTGTCTGTCGGTCTGTCTGTCTATCTGTGGTCAATCCTTGTCCCGGGCAAAACTATACTAACCTGTGGTCCGATTTTGATGAAATTTTCAGGGATTGTGCGGGTTAGGTCCTAGACGGTCCCCTATAAATTTCAGCACCTTCGGATCAGCTGAGTGAGCTCCAAGGCCATTTTCTCTCCTGTTGAACGCAGGAAGCTGAAATTTGAGAGGCAGGGTCAATGGAGAATGCTGAAGGTGCCTGAGTGGTCACTGATCAGCTAAGTGAGCTCCAAGGCCATTTCCTCTCCTGTTTTTCGCCAACTGATTCTATACGTCCATGTTACAATGAGTGAGGAAGCTATACTGCCCACCCAACTTGGCAGACGTTTTTTTTCACAATACGATTCTACCTATTAGTTTATCAAGCATTATTAGTCTTCATCTTCTCTTAATTAGTTTTTATATTAGTTAGTTTCGATATTTGAATCACATTATTTGAGTGAATCGTTTCACGTGGTCACGAGAGCGCCTGCAACTCTACCTGTTGACATTCTCTCTCGTTTTTGCCGAAACTCCTTTTGCGCTTCGCCAGAGCACAGTTTTGCGGAAGGAACCCCAACAGTGGCGCCTCCTCCAGGCAAACATAGCAAACACTGTTTGCCTTACTACAAATAGGCAAAATAAATAAATAAATTTTTGTTGAGATTCTCCTATATTTCCATTTTTTGTAAGTAATATTTAGCTGATTTTTAAACTTTCATATTATTTAGGGACTATTTCATTATTATCAAGGAAGTTAGATTAAATAGGAGAATGGAATAAGAAAGTAGGTACGTATTTTGCCCTGGATACTAACCCGCAACACACCAGAGACTTGGAGAGGTCGGTAATGTAGATGATTGCAGATGATACGCGGTGCCTGGCGATCAAGGCAAGCAGTTCAAACAAATGAATTTTTCGGGATTGTTAAGAGTGAGAGGCGACGATCGGCGGGGTGGCGGGGGGTCAGCGTGGTATCAAGTATTGCTATACCCCACTACCTCACTATCAGCCATAGCAAACAGTCAGAAAACTGTTTTGTGACCTTGAATGCAGAGAAACTTGGAAGATGAGCCATGGATACTAATTAGCCCACGCATGAAGACATAACACATCCATCCACCCACATTATCTCAAGGAAGGAAAGCAGTTCGTTTTTTCGCCGCCGCAAATAGCAGCTGTTTGACGTTGACTGGTGTCCCGTTCCCAATTTTACTGTATTTCACTGTACCTAATCGTTTTTCTTGTTGATAGACACTAGGAAATAATTGCAAAACATTGTAGAATGAAGGTTTCACATCTTATTAGGTCTAAATTCAGAGTCTCCCTTTTTGGTTAATTATTTTCAAGAAAAAAGTTTGACTACCCTCAAATTTGATGGTTTACGTTTGTGGTAGGTAAGTAGGTACGTGAGATTTTGAAAATCGAATGTATAAAAAAATCCGTCCCTCCGTCCGCGGATTTTTCCTAAATTGTCATGGACCGATTTTGATGAAATTTGGTATGTGGGCTCCATTTGGGGTCTAGTTGTGCTTTTGGTTGATGTAAGTCACTTCTAAACGGTGAAACGGAAGGGCTGAAACTTCAAAAGGCACCCTCTCTCGAAAACTCTCGATATGAAGGTATTGTTTTTTCACAAATTTAAGATAGTACCATTGAATTTTTAGAATCGAATGAGACTACTCATAGCTTTGTAGGACAAACTGTTCGCTCTCCACGAGAACTTAAAGGCACTAGAAGACGGCTCATTGACAAATCTTCAGCTTTACGATATGTCAAAGGCTTTTGATCTGGTCCCATTCAACCTGCTACTCGAAAAACTTTTGTATTACGGTGTCTCTACCCCCTCTTTACAATTTTTCAAAAGCTATTTGGAGGGCTGGCATCAGGTGACTTTCTACGGCGGTCAATCATCTGATCATGTACCGATCCCCTGCGGAATTAAACAGGGTTCTGGATTGGACCCGTGCTTATATATATAAATGATCTGGCTTTTACCGGCGACTGTTTTTTCAATTTTTTTGCAGACGACATAACTGCCGTTAACAAGGGTTCATCAAAGGAAGCCCTCCAGGGTAAGATTAATCGAGTTTCCTCATTAGTGACTGACTGGTGCTCACTAAATGCTCTCCGCCTCAATGAAGAAAAGACCCAAAGCTTAAACTTCGATTTGAACGGTCGTACGTCCGATTCAGTAAATTTGTTGGGCCTTGTGGTTGACGGCAGACTGTCATGGGCAAATCATGTTGAGTCGTTGTCCTCAAAACTGGCCTCCTGCAACTTCATGCTTCGTAGGTTGGCCGGGAATGTTTCACCCGAAGTTCTAAGATCCGTTTATTGTGCTTGTTTCCAAAGCCGATTGTTGTATTGTGTGCTTCTGTGGGGAAATTCGTCCCACAGCGTGAAAATTTTCAAACTTCAAAAGAAGGCGATCAGAACGATTCGTAACTTGGGCTGGAATGAGAGCTGTCGTGGGCAATTCAAGTATTTGAATTTGATGACGCTTCCAGGATTATTTGTGAATGC
The DNA here is from genome assembly GCA_009739505.2 of Apolygus lucorum. Lineage (NCBI taxonomy): Eukaryota > Metazoa > Arthropoda > Insecta > Hemiptera > Miridae > Apolygus > Apolygus lucorum. Next base: position 4,099,872 of record CM019181.2, on the reverse strand, counting down.
GTGCTATTATACGTCCGCCAAAATATTGACATTTTCCAGAAAGGAACAGACCTTCATGGCCATTCAACGAGGCGTCGTAACGACTTATACATTCATACCACTCGCTTGACAACTACAATGAGGATAAGCCCTGCATATATTGGTGTGAAGTTTTTTAACCACCTTCCGGTCAACATACGTAAGCTTGAATTCCCATCGTTCAAGAATGAAATAAAGAACATTTTGATTCCGGCCGAATTATACGACCCCAGCGATTTCTTGCGAATAAAATTTTAAAATTGATGATGCGATTGATGGGGCGTTCAAATGGGACAAACTTGTTGATTTTCTTATTGTTATTTCTATTCAATTTTTGTCTATTATATATTTATACAATTGTACTTATTACTTACTGACGTTTGTAATGCCAGTTTGGCCGCTACAAATAAAAATGATTGATTTGATTTGATTTGATTTGGAGTATCGTACCGCAATCGAATCATGTCCACAGCCTGGATGAAGTAATCTTCATCCCTGGATGAAGTAATCCGAAAAAAGCCAGTCCATGGCCAATTCTAGGTATTGACAAGCACTACGAAACTAGAACTTTCAATCAAACCACGACGCTTTACAAAAGTCAACGTTTATTTTACGAAAAAAAGAAAAATTATTGTGACAAAAAAATCAAATTCGTAATCGATGATTCTAACGTACCATCTATCAACAAAAAGGGAATACGTTTCATAGCAACGATCAACAATAACGAACATCACAACACAGCAGGAACGCAAATATGCAAGCTTATCGTTGCCAAATGCTGTACCAAACAAAGAAAATAAGGTTCATGATTACGCGTCTTTACAAGTATAAATTAATAGATTAGATTGTTTACAATATTTCAACTATTTTATTCTTCTTTCTTATCCTCAATACTCTTTTGTTGGATTTCTTCGCTCAGTTCTTCGGGTTTTTGATTTTCCATCTCGCCGGAAAATCCAAACTCATTTACTCTAGTTGGGTCGATCTTGTAGATCCACCGTTGATAGAGGAATATGAAGAATACTATATCTGTAACAAAGAGAAATGAAGTTGACAGCCTGAAGAGTTGAAAAGGTTGGTGATCAATGAACACCAATTGAATACCCAGCAAAATTGGGTGGCCTAGCACTTGAAAATCCCATCATAGCTGCTTCAATGGCATTTGAGACATCCAGATTCGAGTTCAACCCCCCCCCCCTCCCTTCCCCCCGAGCATTGGTGCCAGTCTGGTGGTACTCTCATCTTTTAGTTTTGTAGGCGGTCCATCGAAGTTCTCATCCTTATTCAAGGTGAAACCCAAAAACCCTAAGAAATATGCAGGTTAGTGTCCTGGCACCATGGTGGCACCACCATTAGTTCCATGGTGGATAGAGAATAATTCACGAAAATCTGGAGGTATAATGAGAATTTTTCCTCAATTTCAAAGCTTGGGTACAATATTAGTAAGCTAAAAAGGAACCGAAAAATTGGGTTTTTGACGTGATAACGTCTTATAAATTGGTTTACCGGGAGACACTTCAAGAAACTGCGTTACGCTCCGCTCACGGAGGGGGTGCAGCTCGGCGCTCCCTAAAGGCGGGCGGCCCCTCCCCTTCCCCGGCGCTCACAAAAGCGGGAGCGCCCCGCCCCCCTTCCCTGGCACTCACTCCCCCCCCCCACCCATGGGAAATACCTACTACCTACGGGAAATACCTACTCTGTGCAACTTGACAAAGAATTTTATTTTATCCTTCTTCCTACTATACGAATGAATATTAGCATTAAAATTATTTTACCACTCAAAGTCATTGTCACGTAAAACTTTCGCCCGTATACCGACTTTACAGGCAACAACACAGGGTTTTTTGTGAATATTAACTCTCTAATCGCTCCCTCCCCACGCTAATTTTGATACTCTGGTGAAATAGTGTGCAACTCGGAAGATTTCAGTGTCGAACAAAAAAAGGAACACGCAAATTGGTTGGAAATTGAGGCCTGTGCAGAATTTACAAGATTATGCCCGCAAACGCACTTTTTTGAGCCCCTTAAGGCTAAAGGGGACAGGGGTCTAGTCAGGGGCGGCTGCTGATAGGAGCATAGGCGCATGTGCACCCCCAACCAATTAAAAAAAAAAAAAATCAAAGTTCGTTCCTATTTGTTTGAAGAGTAAGTTGGCTAGTGATAGAAGACACGATCGTAGGTACTGTGCTAGTTGAATCTGCGCGCAAAAACTGTGGCGGGAGCCCCCTCTTTTTTCTGACCAATCACACCCGTTTGGAGCAAAATCTTTCTCTGCACCGTTTCTGGGGAAAGTGACGTCATTCGAGGGAGGCAGGTACGTGAGATTGACCAACCAGAGAGCAGGAAATTTTCTCGTCTTGAGCAGCATTGTTTCGTTGCTCCCCTGTCAGAGAGCTCTGCAATCCGGATTTCCTTGTAGAGAAATAAGTAAACAAACAAACATGATAAGGGAATTCCGTTTTACGTTTTCGGTTTACTACCGTTTCGGTACACACCGTTTTGTTCAAAGTATTGTGATTATTTAGGAGTGTTGAAAGTACGATGAGTAGTTTACATTACAGTAAAGTAAACTTTAGTGTGTTTATCGATTGTGGAAAAGTGGAAATTCGAGAAACGGGCCGCCCTTTCCCTTCTCTCCTTGGATTCCAGCAGATGTTGAAATTTAAAAACCGTGCAGATTCGTACCGTAAGTTTTAATGTCGACTATTATAAGAAGGTAGATTGGCTTCGTGGGTGTGAAGTGACTAACTGATAATTTTGCTTTGATCATTTTGTTTACAAATCCCCTTTACCGGAAGGGGCGCGTGAGGTCAAAAACATTCGAAACTTTGAAAAATCATAGCAAAAGATCTACTTGTCCAAAAAGAGAACGGCTAGTGTCAAAATTCTCAGGATAAAGTCCACTTTCGATTATTTTTTTTTTTAAATCAGGCCCTTTGTAAGGAGATAGTCTCATCGAATCCTCCAGGATGTAAAAGACTCGCCTTGCTCTCTAGTGGCAACCAGAGCAGATAGAAATACGACTGATAGAGCTACACGTACAACTTACTCTTTAAGGTGTATCTCACAATGAAATCAAAACCATCATTTTTGGAGTTGAGCCCTCTGTATTCTCACAGTGGGATGTGTACTGTATATGAATTTAAAGGATGTTCCAATCTAGATTATTCGCAAAGACAGGAGAAGGAATTTCAAAAACTTAGTAAGGGTTACTACAAACTTAATTTAAAACATTTAGAATAACTCTTACCATCTCTGAAGCAACCCAGCCTGTACATGGTAGGCATCTTGATGACAAACGCAAAAATATCGTCGATGAATGTGTTGAGGCACTTATACGACATCATCCTCCAAGGTAGATGAGCCACTGACTTCAATTTGTAGTTAATAAATAATTGTGGCGTCATCATGATGAACCCTGCAAGATAAGAAATCGGTACCAGGTATATTAGTGACTAGCTGAAAAGCCTAATAAAAGCAGGCAAACAAGATTCCTCCGATTCTCCCCGCCACCCACTCCCACCAACTCCTCCCGCCACCAGTTACTCTGACTATCCTCGCCTTCCACTGCCTCCGACTCCTTCCACTCCCAACTCCTCCCGTCTCCGATTCCTCCGACTCTGCCCACTCCCACGACCCCTTTAACTCCTACCGGTCGAATAAAATTTTGGCCGTCCGTCCGCGGCACTTTCCTTAGTTCCCATGGACCGATTTTGATGAAATTTGGTATATAGGCTCCATTTGGGGTCTAGATTTTGGTTGATGTCGGTCACTTCTAAAGGTTGAAATTTTGAAAACGCCCTAGCTCAAAAAAAATTGATATAAAGGTATTGTTTTTCCATCAATTCAAGATAGGTAGTACTGAATTTTTAGAGACCATGCGGAGCTCTGTAAGACAAACGTTCGCTCCTTATGAGAACACAAGGGTCGGTCTTACGCTAAATCAGAAACATGAGTGTGAATCACCAAAAATACCAAATTTCCGTTCAAATTTTAGCTGACCAAAATGCGACTGTTGTTAGTTTTTTGAGTGGTTCTTAGTTTTGCGTCCTTAGCAACCAGTATTCAAATTTCCTAACAAAGAAACTCCGAATTTCTTTGCACTGAATGTAAAGCGTTTATTTCTTCAAAATAAACTTGATTGTGAGGTAAAAATATGTTTGCTGGGTAATGACAATAGCAAAGCTGTGCTCTTTGCAGGCGAGTGATCTATAGAGTTAAAGAATAAACCTTTGTGTCATAATTTGCATCGTTTTTTTTCGAGTCTACCAAGGTAAGCTTTGTTAAAAATTGTTGTAAACAATTCTCCAAAATCAAAATTTTCACTCGCTTTTTGCGTTTTAGACCTTTTTGAACAATTTGGATTCCGTGTTGTTTGTCTGTGTGTGCGTCTGTCATGAATTCCTTGTAACGGGCATAACTATACCAAGTTATTGTCCGATTTCTATGAAATTTTCAGGGATTGTGCGGGTTGGTGTGTAGACGGTACCCTATGAAAATCATCATCCCGGACTGATAGAGGCGACTGCGCATGCGCACACGTTAATTCCTTGTAACGGCCATACCTTCTACATTTTCTATCCGATTTCAATGAAATTTTCAGGGATGTTACAGATTAGCATTTAGATGGTCGCCTATGAAAATCACCACCTTTGGACTGATAGTAGCCACTTCGCTTGCGCAAACGTGAAGCGTCTGCCTCCGTCCACGCCGAATCCTAAGGTTGAGGAGAGCGAGGAAGCCCACATCTGGGTCCTAGGTGCACACCCACCTCTCGGATTGAACACCTACACCTAGGACCCATATTTCTCTTTTTTTTTAAATTCCAAAATTTCTTTTTTAAATTCCAAAATTTCTTTTTTTTATTCCAAAATTTATTTTTTCTTTTTTAAATTCCTTCAAAATTTGTCTTCAAAATTTACTTTTAGTTTTTGTTAGGTGCCATTAAATTAGTATTCATCTCATTCCAAACATCAACTATTAGAGAGAGCCCTTCAGCCCTATTAGAGCCCTTCATAACCTCACACTTTTATAACCAGTTTCAATTTAGATCGGATGTAGCAGGATTTTGTGTTGTGTCCAATGTTCGACTCCCGCGTTTTGGTTCTCGATTTTAGCTTTGATTTGTAGAACAGTTTTCTTTTTTTCCGGGAACTATCAAGTTTTTCATCTCTCGAAACCAACTACTCTTCACCAGAATTCTGTTATCTTCGCATCAAGATCAAGTGAATCCATCGTATACTATTGTTGACTGTGCGAATTTTACATTGTTTGAATGTCAATGAAATTTCTGAATAAATGCGCCCGTTTTTCATTTAATGTTGTATATTATTTATTCATCTACCAACACACCTAACTACAGATCTACAATAAACAGGCGACGAGAGTCAGTTCATGTACCTAAGTAGGTATCATCTAAGATTTCAATTGATAGTTCCGCTTGCTGTGATCACCGTACTTTTAAGTTGCATGACAAATTGAAAAAATGCTCTTACTACAGTTATCAAGTTTATTACCATTGAAAAAATACCTTCTTTTCACACATTAGTAGGTATTTGGTTAATTTTGGATATCTGCATTTAGGTGTTACGTCTATAAGTTCGCACATCTATCCTAGTATGATAGATCTGTCTTTCGTTTTTGTAATAGTCCGCATGTCCTGGTAGGTAGAAACGAAGTACCTAGCTCTTATGTTACATACCATCTTATGTTACATATTATGTTACGGACAAGAAACGAGTAGAAAGGTAGCTACTGCAAAATCGTTAGTAAAGTACTAGGTATAGACCCAAAAAAATGCAGTAAGAGGTCTGGAAAAGCTAGTGTTGTTCACTACTTTCTAAAGGTGAAAACGATCAAAATCATCAGTAGGTAGGTTTTTATATCGCAATTTAGGGTCCGAAAGGGATGTAAATAGGTACCTTCCAATCCAAGTAGTAATAAATTTATTGCTTTTTCAATACGGCGAATATTCTAATTTTCGATCTGAAAAACTCATTTCGAGACCCCCGGAGTCTGAATCAGCTGTTCGTCATCGGCCATTTTCAAGTGACTTCACAGGTTGGTAGCTGTTTAGCGTCACTTCCAGAGTCCGCACCTTATTTTGTGACGACTCGAAATCCACCAAAAAAAGTTAGCATCTGCGTCTGCTGGCCCCATCTGTCTCTAGTCGTCACGATTTCAAGTCGTCGCGACTGACGTGGCGAAAACTCTCTATTATGGATAATCAGCTCGAATTTATTCATAAATATCGAGAAAATAACTAAATGTTATCAAATTAATTACTCTGATGCGGCTGGTAATGCCCCAAGGAGAAAAATATGTATTAACAATGTTACTGTTATTTCGCTTTCATCCCAGTGGTTACCAGTAGGTACTAGTAGTAACTACAATGAGGAATTCGTAAGGGAACTACTCACCAAACGTGAGGAGGAATCCATAAATCATGTTCAACACCCAGGAGTACCACCCTTTGTGCTGCAGGTACATCAGTGAGTAGATGGCGTAAGCTCCTAACAATGGGAAGAGAGCCATTGATAGGTACTTGAACGCCAGCTGATCGTATTGGCGCGTGCTGGACTCCACGTAAGAACCCTTGTCTGTGAATAATACACGCGGGAAAACTCCTAATACTTTCCTCTCACGATCGAGCTTGATGTCCACAACCTGCAAAAAACGAGTAGTTTCACATTTAAATAAAGAAAATTCCCTGTATTGTTCAAAGCAGCAATAGAAGAGAAGAACTGTCTTGTTCTTGACTTTCTGGTTAAGACAGATTCTACAATATGTCGAGAAAATACGAATATCACTTCTCCATGGTGCATCCGTGCTATTGTGTTGGCGGACCTGAGAAACAGTTGTGGGACGAACGTCTGATGGATTTTTCCTGACTTGTGAATGTTATAACTGGATGAAGAGGAAATACCGGACAATGGAATAAGAGCTATCCCATCTCCATCATATATGTTAAATCCTGCCTAATTTGAGGCCTTTGAATAACATTTTAACGGGTTTGGTCGATGAATAAAACACACGTTTTAGAATTTCACTTTATCAAAAGGTATCAACAGAAAAACGTCTTCTTCAACTTTTTCAATATGTGTCACTACACAACATTTCTCCCCCTTTTAGAAAATGCAGCCAATAGTATACTGAAATACAAAATGAAAGACTTAAGAAAATAAATTGCTAGTCTTGGAGTATGATAATAAAGATACACTTGATCAGTTCATTGAGGTACAAATCGCCTTGGCTTTTTCCTTTCTCTTCTTGGAAATCTGTGTTTTGGGGTCTCCTCTGGTGCCGGTGTTGAAGGCTTCCTTCTTGGCGATTGGGATCCAGTTGAAAAGCCACGGAAGGGTGGAGAGGTCGTGTTTGATGATGACCCTGGAGAAGGGGTATGATCTGAGGGCGTCACTGGTAATGGAACTTCGTAGGGCTCTGGAGATTTGGGTTTCACCGTTCCTATTGGGCGTGGTAGAATCTGATCCAGGTGTCTAACCCAAAGTTTGTCTTCCACCGCAACTTGGTAGGTTTGGGATCCCAGAATCTTGTTGATGAGGCCTGGAACCCATATTGGGTGACGGGGGTCCCTGAAGTCCCTAGTCCAAACAGCATCACCTTCTGTCCATATTAGCTCACGGCTCCCACCTTGATCCATCTGTTGTTCTTGGCGCTTCTGAGCTCGTTCTTCATAGGAAGGCAGCAGACGATCGAATAGAGTGCGGGGGCGTTGCTTCAGAAGCCGGTGTGCTGGTGAGTCACCAGTAGCCTGATGTGGAGTGGCTCGGTAGACAAATAAATATTTGTTGAGCGCTCGGTGGAGGTCTTGATGGTCTTCAAGCGCTTTCTGGAGGCATCGTTTAATCGATTTAACTGCGCTTTCTGCAGCGCCATTTGAGCGGGGGTGAAATGGTGCTCCCATGCGATGCTGAATGCCCCACTTCTGCAAAAATGAAGAAAATTCAGATCCGGTAAAACATCGAGCACCGTCTGACGTCACAGTCCTAGGGAGCCCAAACCGAGCAAATAACTCAGTCAACTTTGCTATTACAACAGTTGCTGTGCAATTCCTCACAATAAATGCTTCCATCCACTTTGAGGTTGCATCAAGTACAACGAACACATAGACATTGTTCCATGGGCCTAGAAAATCTATGTGGAGTCGAGTCCATGGGTTTGGAGGATGTGGCCATGGACGAAGGGCTGCGCTTGGCGGATTCGCTCGAAATTTGCAGCAGACGCTACATTCAGCTGCAGTGCGCTCTATATCTCCATCCAATAGAGGCCACCAAAAATAACAGCGAGCAAGAGCTTTCATGTTGGAAACGCCCATGTGAGCGCTATGTAGCTCCCTTAAAACTGTGCTGTGGAATTTGCCAGGAATGATGACCCTGTAGCCCCACATCAAGCATCCCTGGTCGCACGTTAGTTGCGAAAGTCATCGATTGAATGGTGTGAAGTGTATATCAGTGGGAAGTGGGGTCCCTTGGAGGACAGACATCACCACTTTCGATAGAATAGGATCGGCTCGAGTTTCTTGGGCTATGAGCTTCCAATTTAGTCGAAATGGGAGTTCATCTTGAATGAAGTGCAAGTAAGAGATTTTACTCTCCTCGGCCTCTTCTATTTCGGAGTTCACCTCAATTCTACTGAGGAAATCAGCAATGTTTTCAGCTGAGCGTACGCATTTGATCTCATACTGAAAACTTGAGAGGATATATGCCCATCTTTGAAGCCTGTTGGCGGCATATATTGGGACGCCTTTATTCTCGCCAAAAATGTACATCAAAGGTCGATGGTCTGTGACCAAGGTGAACCTTCTACCATAGAGGTAATCACGGAACCTTGAAACCCCAAAAATGATAGCGAATGCCTCGCGCTCAATCTGGGCATATCGGCTTTGGGTTTCTGTGAGGCGTTTTGATGCATAAGCAACTGGGTGTGCTATATCATTGGAGTGTACTTGCATAAGAACAGCGCCAACTGAGACTGATGACGCATCAACTACAAGCTTGACAGGTAGTTTTGGGTCGAAGTGAGCTAATACTGGCTTGGAAATCAATATGGATTTAACCTTCTCAAAGGCCTTTTGGCATCTTTGGTCCCAATGCCATTTTGCACCTTTTTTGAGAAGTCTGTAAAGTGGGTCCAGTATTTCGGCTGCCTTTGGAAGGAATTTAATATAGAATGTTAGCATTCCTAGGAAGGACTTGAGTAAGGCGGTATTCTGTGGTGCAGGAGCATTAACTATAGCGTGGACATGCTCGTTGGTTGGATGAAGACCTTGCGCGTCAAAAATATGGCCAAGAAAACTAATGGAATTTTTAGCAAATTCGCACTTATTTGGATTAACCCGAAGATTTGCTCTCTCAAGGATATCCAGGACTTGCTCCAATCTGTGGTCGTGCTCCACTCTAGTGCGACCCGTGATGTAAATGTCATCGAGGAGGGAACCAACTCCTGGTATACCTCGTAAAAGGTTATCCATTGCTTGCTGGAAAATTCCTGGCGCAGTATTGATTCCATAACAAAGTCGTGTGTATTGAAGCAATCCCATGTGGGTATTTATTGTTGTTAGCTCCTGTGACTCCTTGCTAAGCTGCAGTTGCTGGTACGCATCTCTGAAATCTATTTTAGAAAAATATTGCGCACCCCCAAACTGTGCACACAAGTGCTCTGGATGAGGTAGACTACAGGCAACTTGTTCTAGTGCTGGGTTCAAGGTAATTCGATAGTCGCCACACACTCTAACTGTGTTGTTCCTCTTGAGGACAGGAACAATGGGTGTTGCCCATTTGCTGTGCTTTACCCTCACTAGGATACCTAGGTCGAGCAGGCGGTTCAACTCATCTTCAACTTTACTCTTGAGAGCTATCGGCAGAGTGCGTGCCTTCATGAACTTAGGTACAGCACCCTCTTTCAAATGCAACGACACTGTGTGATGGGAGAAGGCTCCCATATCTTGGGCGAAGACTGTTGGGAATTTCGCCAAAATCTTGCGCACATCCTCTGGAACGCCTTCCATTGTGCCCAAGTACGCAATTTCGTAGCTGGGGAACCATCTCAGCTGCTGAATTCCTTCCCTTCCTAAGAGGGGTACTCCTCCATTATCAATAACGTAGAAAGTCATTACCTGTGAGCTTTGGTTATAGATGACGTCAACCGAAAATTTTCCTCGTGGGACAATCGGTTTCCCAACATAGTCAACTAATCTGACGTCATTGTGCTGTAAACTCACGTCTGGGAAATTTTGCTGGAAAAATTTGAACGAGAGAACATTATACTTTGACCCTGTGTCAATCTGGAACAGAATTTGTTTACCTCCAATCACCAGTGAGACTCGAAATGGTGTGGATGCTGTCAGAGAGGGCTCAGACATACAGAAGAATGTGTCTGCTAAAACAATTTCTGCCTCCTCCCTTTTTGGCCCTGACTCTAAAAACTTATGAGTGGACTTTTTAAACTTTTTCTGAGGGCATACTGATGCCAAATGATGTCCCTGGCAAACATGGCACAGGTATTCTTTAAAGCGGCACATGGATGACTCATGATTACGACGGCCACAGTGAAAACACTTAGAATGGGACATAGTAGAGGTGGCGTAACTGTTACCTTTCTGGCGTCTCTGACTCTTCTGTTGACGAGTATAGTTAATGTCAGCTGGTTCACTTGGTTCAATTTTTACACCATTGCGTCGATCTGCGCGTTGTACTAGTGCAGCTTCCTTCAGCGCAGCTAATTCCACCAAATCATTGAACGTTAGTGATGTCAGAGAAGCATCTTCCTCGAAGAGTCTGTCTTGAATCGGCCCTTTTTCGTAACCCGAGACGAATATGTCTCTAAGTGTCACCGCAATTTCGGCACCGAATTTACAATCAGCCGCCAGACTACGTAATCGTGCTGACCACGCACGAGCAGACTCTTCAGGTCGCTTCCGCGCTGAATAAAAAAGATGTCTTGCGGAGAAAGACGATGTCGGAGGAGCGAAATGAACCTGCAGTAGACCAATCAACGTTTTATAGTCGGACAATTCGATCGTTGATGGAACACACAGACTCTCCAGTAGTTTGTAAGTTTCCTCACTTAATGCAGTCAAAAGAGTCGCCTTCTGCTTCGCATCTCCCGAAACGCCATCCCGGATGAATAATTGGGTCAATTGTGAATTGAAAACCCGAAAATCATTCACGCAGTGGTCGAAATGTAGAACGTGTTGTTGAGGTTGGGCCATTCTGGGCTGCCGACTTTACCTACCACTATCACACGAAACTACGCGAAATTATTATTTTCACGCACTGAGTACCGAATTTTTATCCTCGTCGCCAAATAATGTTAAATCCTGCCTAATTTGAGGCCTTTGAATAACATTTTAACGGGTTTGGTCGATGAATAAAACACACGTTTTAGAATTTCACTTTATCAAAAGGTATCAACAGAAAAACGTCTTCTTCAACTTTTTCAATATGTGTCACTACACAACAATATATAATATCTACCAATGTGTCTATGTAGATATATTGTGCTCTACAGGCACCCCCAAGGTTTGAGTACCTTTAGTCTTTACGTAGACTGTGTATAATAAAGTATAGTAGAGAGAGACTGATATTAATTATAGTTACATATTATGAAGTACAATGGGAAATAATAACATTATTTACAATACATATATTATATGTACATATACATATACTACATATATTATACGTATGCCAGTATGTGTACGACTCACCAAATCTCCTTCCTACTGTTCACTGTGATTCACTCACTCTACCCAACTAACCCGCATCATTAGAGAGTTTTTGCTTCACACAGAGGCGAGCTCCCGTGAACGTGAATATACGGAAAACTAAATATATTTGAATTAGAGATAGGAGTTACCCGAACTACTATTTATAGGATGATAATATCAACTAAGTTGATATATCAACTAAGAAAATCACTTCATGGTCCACAGATTTTTCTAAAGTAGGTACTCAGTTTTAGGTGTTTCTCAGGGGTCAATAATTAAGGGGTCAAATTCGAGAGTGTGCCTAGTGAGTGACTAGAGATGGGTTGTTCTGTATCAATCTGATACTTTGTCCCAGTGACTGGAAAGTAGCAGGTACTCTCAAATGTGACAAGCCGAAAGTATCAGAGACTGCGGTCACATCGTGTAGGTGTTACCGTTTTTCTGTTCCCTCGTACCTTTCATTTTCGGTCCAGTCCCAGGTATTTTCCTGGTGGCTCTTCAGTTTCCTCTTCCTGTCACAACCACTTTTCAAGTCACAATCGCATTGGGCAGTCACATCTTCGGCCAATGCGCCTGCACCTTCGCACCGTCATTGCGTTCGCGTCCTGCTCCCATTCCCCCTACCCCCTTCCCACCCGCCAATTAATAGGGGGCCATCCCACCATCCATTTCGTTGGGGACCACCCTCCAATTCATAGGGGACCACCCTCCAATTCATAGGGGGCCATCCCTCCATCCATTTCATTGGGGACCATCCTCCAATTCATAGGGGACCACCCTCAATTCATAGGTGACCACCCTCCAATTCATAGGGGGTCATCCCTCCATCCATTTCGTTGGGGACCATCCTCCAATTCATAGGGGACCACCCTCCAATTCATAGGGGGCCATCCCTCCATCCATTTCGTTGGGGACCATCCTCCAATTCATAGGGGACCACCCTCAAATTCATAGGGGGCCATCCCTCCATCCATTTCGTTGGGGACCATCCTCCAATTCATAGGGGACCACCCTCCAATTCATAGGGGGCCATCCCTCCATCCATTCCGTTGGGGACCATCCTCCAATTCAAGGAGGACCATTACCGTGTTCCTTGGGGACCACCCTCCCAATTCATAGGTGGCCATCCCACCATCCATTTTGTTGGGGACCATCTTCCAATTCAAGGGGGACCATTTCAAAATTCCTTGGGGAGTACCCTCCCAATTTATAGGGGACCATCCAAATCGTTGGGACCATCCTTCAATTCATAGGGGACCACCCTCCCGAATCATAGGGAACCGTCCCACCATCTAATGATCCCCAACTATTAGGATGGTGGGATGGTCCCTTATGAATTGGGAGGTTAGTCCCCAAGCAATTTGGGAACGATCCCTTATGAATTGGAGGGTGGTCCCCTATGAATTTGAGGGTGGTCCCCTGTGAATTGGAGGGTGGTCCCCTATGAATTTGAGAGTGGTCCCCTATGAATTGGAGGATGGCCCCCCGGCTGAAATTCGCGAACGACGATCAGAAAAAATTTGACCGTCTTCGAAAAAACTTGGCTCATAGGAACATTTGTGACAAGTATCAGGTAAAAGTATCAGTTACCAAAAAGTAACAGGAACAAGTTGCTCCTGTGACTCGAAAAACCTGTCACAACCCATCTCTATGAGTGACGAATATTATTTAGTGAACTTTCACTAAATTTTTTAGAATCATTAAATCACTAATCATCATTGAATCACTAAATTTTAAGAATTCAACTTAGATATGAACAAGACAAGTTTCATTCTAAGTAAGTGAAACGATCCTCTTCCCCTGAGCATAATTCGTCTCCAAGTTGATGTTTTTTAGCCTTCGAAAGTAATGCAAGGCCTTCTGAGGGTTGCATATCTGGATATTTACTCCCAGTATCTATAGGTCTAAAACGCTTGAGAACATTTGAACATTTTACTGTAAGATGTTCCCTCTTTTGTGAAAGTCTTCAGGTGGTGAAATGCGTTGTTGAAAGGTCTCAGGTAAACCAAACTCGTAATTTGAAGGAGGTTGACAAGCAGGTAGCTTGGAAGGTTCAATAAGATACCAGCCCCCTTCAAGGAGGGAAGTCACTCATTCTTATACCCTCAATAAATTGATTTCCCATCCACCTTATAAAGATAATTTTATATTTCGTCAGCCGTCGCCAAAAATGGTTTCATTCTATTGGGGATGGTTTGGATGCTCATGGTAATGGTATAGAATTATGGGCTGGACATGATTTACCTCATAACACTAAATAATAAAGAGATACAAGAATTTAATCGAAATTGAAGAGGAATATCAAAAACTACTATAACAGGTAGCTTCATTAATAAAGTCTGAGCACATGAGTATGAGCAGGAAAAAAAGTTCGTTACTTTCGAAACATAATCTCGATTACTTTTGGCCTTGCCACCAACGCCATCTAATTTTGGAGAATCGCACTAAGTGGCAGTCCACCATAGCCTTAACTGAAGACGGTGGCAGAAGAGGAAGTTTCAACTTTAAATCAACTTTCGGTTCAAACACCACGATTTACCAAAACAGACTTGAGGATTCAACATAACCACGTAGACAATCTAGTACAGATCAAATTTTCCGAAGTTTTTATTATTGAATTCAATTAACGGTTTTCGATTTCTTATAAATATTATAAAAAATCCATAATATCTTATAGATATTATTTGTCTTTCTTAAAAATTCATCATTTATTATTATTATTATTTATATTATAATATAGACATCTATCAATAATCAACTGCACATACCAGTAATACCAGTAAAATATAGATACCGAAAAATAGAAACCAGTAAAATAAATAAAGAAGTACCTACCAACTGATGTAAAAACTATTGGAGAAAAATTGGAATCCATAGTAAATGAAACAATAATGAGAATTGAATTAAAATAACTTCAAAATTAATGACGAAGTGGGTAGGTAAGAGGGACAAACAAATCCCAGTTCAACTTTCAATATTGCTTTATGTTATGATTGCTGTTTTCTGCCTAGGGTAGTCCATGGAAGAAGAAAAACAATGAGGAATTTCACCGATTTCTGTTTGCATTTTTCCTGAATAGTTAATGGTGTGGGATAGATGAAAATCGGGCTGATTTCGGAAGATAAGTCTCCTGTTATTTTTGGGAGACAATCAAAATTTTTAATTTCAAAACTAACCGGGAAAACAGACGTGCAGCGGGAACGCTCGCTGATTGGGCTGTTTGGATCGCCGGCTCCTCCCAGTGTTGCCCATTGGGACGACGAAATCGTGTTTTCAATGAGAAACGTTATCAAACATAAACGGAGGAAACCTAATTTTCCCCATCTCGCTTTTTCTATTTTTTTCTTCAGTTTTTCGATTTCGAACTTTACTGTTTCATGAAATTTTGCATCTGGGGACTATGGATTTCTCGATCTCAGCGCTTCAAGCGGCCATAAATGAACTATTCCAGCATGACGTCATTTTCCCGGTTTTTTTAAACATTCGTATTTTCTACACTGTTTTGTTTAGTTGTAAATTAGGAAGTTCGGGCTGAAAGTTTGCCTTCGGGGGTTTTTAGAGGTGCTGAATCCGATTTTGGGATCAAAAATAGGAAATTCCGACATGGTGAAATTCCTCATTCCATCTACTCTGAGATTATCCTCACGTAGCGCACCCTGGCGTAGAATCCGATTTTTTCAAACACCAAAAGTTGGCTTTTGGCGTCAAGGAACTTTTTGCGTATAGGAGTAGATACGTGGGAAACAAAACGGCAAGCACAAAAATACTCTTCTATTTCTTTCTTGCCTACCCTAACATATTCACACGGCACAAGATCCCCATCCCTACTGCACATCGACTCTCCTGACCCCTTGTCATTCAGTTTGTCACAGTACACCAAGGTTCAATTTCACTTTTTCAGCGTTTACAGTTCCAGTCAAGTAAACTGTCGATAAAAATTTGCCTTTTCTCCCTCTTCTTTCGCAATAAACTGGCAATCACAACAAACGAAGCACTTTGCACAACAACATTGTCGTTGTTCAGTGGTGGGTGCTTCTTAGCTACTTTGAATCCAAAGAGAGATAATGTGTATGGAACAAATGAAATCAAGGTTTTGGAGAAGAGAGAAGTGATTGTCAACTCTAAATAAGCACATGCTGCTACAGAGTTAAAACAGATCGAGACACATTATTAATGAATTACAACAATAACTTACACACGACGATTGAGTTAAGCGAACAGAAGGTAGAAAGGTGGTGGTTTTTCAAGTTGGGTGAACAAGTGGAAGGTTAGATATAGAAATGAAGAAAAACAGCATATATTAGTTAGCACTCCCAATGAACAGTACTTACGCCAGTTAATCAACCCGCCAATTCAAGAAACACTACACCAACTATGAAGAACCACCACCAACAAAACCTTGAACACGACAAAAAAAAACTTGTCAGAGCCTGAGAGTTTAAGAAAGGATGGTTGCCGTTGTTGACATCCTGGATATCAAAATGGCGTCTAATATGGCATAAGATAAATAAGAAGAAAGTCTGATTGACCATCTACCAACATTTAGCCGAACACTCCTCTCAATAAATTACAATCGAGGTGGACACAGGTCGAAGTCAGAAAAACTGATTATTGTTATTTTTGATCTAAACTAGACCTCATTTTGAGAATTTTTGTACCAACCCGTCTACCGTGAGAAGACCTTTTTCTATGATTTTTCAAAGTTTCGAATTATTATGACGTCACAGTGGGCTGGAGGGTCCCGCCCAGGGGCGCATGACGTCAGAATGATTCGAAATTTTGAAAAATCATAGAAAAAGATCTACCCATCCAAAAAGAGAACGGCTGGTGTCAAAATGAGGTCTAGTTTAGATCAAACATATCGAAGAAATTGGGAGCTGGTGTCTTCATTAGGAAGTTTGATTAATGGTTGCTATGGTTCCCAAACTGAGTACAACTCGAAGAAACGAACAGCGATAGCATTTTGGTCAGCTAAAATTTCAACGGATATCAGGCTTTTTTGCGATTCACACTCGTGTTTCTGATTTATCGTAAGACCGACTTTGAAAAATCATAGAAAAAGATCTACTCATCCAAAAAGATAACGGCTTGTGGCAAAATTCTCAAGATGAGGTCTACTTTCGATTAAAAATCTTTAAAAAATCATGCGCATACCCAATAATTTCTTCAAAATAAACTTGATTGGGAAGCGAAAACATGGTTGGTAGGTAGGGGCTATGGAAAATCTGTGTTCTTTGCTGGCGAGTGATCTATACAAAAATAGAAAACCTTTGTGTAACAATTTGCAGCGTTTTTATTAAAATCAACTGGCCTGTTTTTATCAATTACAAATAGTTTTTTCTAAACTACATTTCCCCCTAAACCGATAGGAAATTTAATGCTCTTTCCTATAGTAGCCTTCGTATTTGACTTTTCCTATGATGTGACGGAGGGGGTATGCCATAAATAAAAATAAAAAATCAACCAAATTTCACCTGACGCCGGCCCCAAGGATGAAAGAAGAAGAAGAAGAAGAAGAAGGTGGGAGAGAGGGTTGAAGGGAGGTGCCTCTATAGAAAGACCACCAGTATAAGCAACGCAGGACGCAGGTGGTGACACCGACCGAGATGCCCAAATCACGCTACTCCAGGTCACTTTTCCCGCACCACACAACATGACAATGTTGCAGCCATTAGAGGTGTGTCGGTACAGCTGTACCGAGACTGTGGAACCGAGTATCAGGTTGGAACGGTTCCACACAGTGACAAAAACTCGACCCTTACCGGTCCAGTTCCACGGACTGATAAGATATCTTGAAATGGCTCTGGACCGGGAAGAGAATCTTATCTATCGGTCCAGTTCCATCCTCACCAATCACAATGATCTGATCAATCATCTCATCAATCTGATCATTCTGATTGGTGAGGATGGAACTGGACCGGTAAGAATGGAACCGGACCGATAAGATATCATAGAGAATGGTTCAATGGCTCTGGACTGGTAAGCATGGATCTTGTTCTCAGTTCCGTTCCATGTTGTGCCTGGAAGCGCCCTTACTACTTCCATGGACTGAGAATGGATGGCTCTTGAGCGGGAAGTTATCTTCTGGACTGGTTAGCATGGAAGTTGTCTCCAGTATTATTAATTTATTATTGTCATGTTAAGTTCTTAAACTGCAACGTCATTATTCTTTCCTTGAATTGTTTGGTAACTATTATTTATAATAAATTGCCTCTTTTGTAACACTTGTTCAAATTCCTTCCTTTTAGCGAATTGTCAAGGAAAATGATGCAATTGTATTGCAAGTTGAGATCATAAGCATGGAAGAAGGACGATAGGGATTTGACTGTCTGCTTCATCCATGCTGTGTGATTGGGATTTGATCGCCTGTACCAGTAATGGAACTGTACCGGTAATTTGGAACGGTTACATCTTTGTCACCGTAACCGTTGGAACCGTTCCAGGGAAATACCTGGACCGACACACCCCTAGCAGCCATCACCCTGATGTTGTTGGGGGCAGGGGCGGCTGCTGATAGGAGCATAGGCGCATGTGCACCCCCAGCCAATTAAAAAAGAAAAAAAATCAAAGTTAGTTCCTCTGGGTTTGAAGAGAAAGTTGGCTAGTGACAGAAGACACGATCATTGGCTCTGTGCTAGTTGAATCTACGCGCGAAAACAGTGGCGGGGAGCTCCCTCTTTTCTGACCAATCAGCGGCAGTTCGCGCAAATCCAGTTTTATGTGCCGTTCTTGACTAGGGTCACGTGATTAGATGGAGGTGTGCTCGCAAGATTGACCAACCAGAGAGCACGAAAAGTGACCTTGAGGAGCATCACAGAAGACCTGCACTTGGGGTGTGTGAGTGAGTCTATCTCCAATTTCATTATTTTGTCTTCCTGGCTCACTGGTTTCCCGATTTCCTTATCGTAAACAAACAAAACTGATAAGGGCATTTCCCGTTTTTCGTTTTCGGTCCACCGAAACGAACGGTTTTTTGTTCAAAACATTGTGATTATTTAGGAGTGTTGTAGGTACTATGAATAATTCGGTGCATTACATTAACGTAAACTATTTGCAATTTTAAGATGAAAAAGTTACCAAGCTTTATCCCGTTTACATATCGTTGAAATTTGTATTTGGCAGAGAAAAGCACCTATTCTGTCCCTTCTCCATAGCTTCTCCTGATCTCCGTGCACCCCCTGAGTTCAGGGCAAGAGCCGCCACTGGTTGGGGGCCACTCCTTTTCGCTCCTACACTACTTGCTGTAAATCATTTGTGTCATACTTTCCCATCTTACCCTGCCAAGTCTGCTCCGTGTCCAAGCTGCCATTGACGACTTGGATATCCAGGATAATAGGGTATTTCGATGGGTCGGAAATTCAGGTTTTTGACCTCAAATTTGGATTTAGCACCCTTGAAAACCTATATTCTCCAACTTTTAGCCCAATGATACTATAACATAAGGTAGAAAAATTAATTAAAGAGATCAGACGTTTGAAAAAGGCGGGCCGCTATAAATGCACACACACAAGGCAAGGACTACGCCGTGGACTACACCGTGCGCCTGTGTGAGTAGTGTTTTGTAGTATCCAAGAGGTCCTCCAAGGGTTTCTGTGCATGGATACTTTTTTCAAAGACAGTTGGCTAGCTACGTCACGATTGGCTAGCTACGTCACACCATTCAACTCTTCAACTTTCCTTAGCTTCTCTGATTTTTTAAAAACATTTTCTCGACGAACAGACCCGATTACCGTTATTCCAGAGCCATACTCTTTTGAAAAAAAAAAAAAAAAAATTGACTGAAATAACCCATTGCAAGACTGTTCAGGCTTGTTGGTAACCATGTTGGGCTTCTTACCCTGGTCACTTAGCATGTGATACAAGTAGGGTAAAAAGGCCGGTTCTGGCACAGTTCTCTAGACCCCAACTACCCTCAACTTTCCCACCCTCCCCCTCGCCCACAGGCTCGACCCCTCCCCCCTCGCCCACTGGCTCGTCCCCTCGCCCCCGCCGCGCCGCCTGGACCTCCCGCTCACCCCCACTCAACCATTTCGACTCCCCCTCGCCCACCCACGATACCCCCCGCCCCTCATCTACATCACCATGATATACGAGGACCATGTAAATGCTGACATGATATTCGAAAAGTTCAACGATATGTGTTCAACATGTTGGAAAGTTAACCATTAGGTACGGGTTTTTGGTCATTGACAAGGAGTGTAGCTTTCTGTCAGGACGATACAGACAAGGATTTGACACCTTCATAATACCCTGAGAATGTCGAGTAACCCTCTCTGAGGTTGTGGTGAAAATCCCTTCGGATTTGAGGGTCTACGAGAAGACTGGGTAGTTGTCACCAAAGTTGTATGGTGATCATTATAATAATGTTATTATGTATAATTCGTAAAATTAAAAAAAAAAAAACAATAAAAATACTGTTTTGAGTAATTAAATTAATATCGTGAAATTAAAAAAAAGTGTTTATAACAAGAAGAGAAATTAATTTTGTAAATACTGAAGAAAATTGGGAAAACCCTATCTCTATTGATTGTTGACCCCATCTTGACGCGGTGATAGAGCTTAAGTTGGATATAAATCCAACGACTAAAGGTCGATCCACACATTTCAGTTACGTGACGGCACAGTGGCCTTCCGTGTTCAGTGGCATCCGTGATGAATTTTTCACTGTCATCCACACACTACCGTACCTTTCCGTGCCAGTGTTCTTCCGTGATCAGAGGTGTCTGAGCGATTGGCCTTTTCAGTTTGGATGTGGCCTGGTGAATGTGCTCGTCGTACACAATGAATTTTGGTACCGAAGATCTTGCTATGATAGCATTGCTTTTGGACGAGGAGGAAGAGAAGAAAAGAAGACACTGGGTGCATCCCATATGGATGCCTCGCGAAACAGAAGGAGAGTTCGTAACATTGTATAGAGGGTTACTGGACGATGAGTGCAAGTTTTATGAATATTTTCGGATGAGCCAGAGCGCATTTTTTGATTTGCTAATGAAAGTCGAGACGCACATCACAAAACAAGATACATTCTGGAGAAAGGCTATTACTGCAAGAGAATGTAACTGTAATGACGATCCTTCAAGTCATACAGCACTCGCTGTTCCCGAACCAACTCGATCAAAATTTCATCGTTCATGATGCACAGTTCACAATATTCACGTCAGTGAAAAACTGAAAAATATCGGCGGGGACGTATCTTTGGTTTACATCACGGATGCCGGAAGGTCACTGTGAACGCCGGAGCCTCACTGCGTCGGACATGTCTGAACACGCGTCCGTCTTTCCCCCTTTGTTCACTTAGACTTTCATCTCCCGATATTTTTTTTTCACTGAAGGTCACTGTACAGTACTGCACGTCACGTCACGTAACTGAAATGTGTGGATCGACCTTAAGAGGGTCAACATTTTTACGAATGAATCGGTGTTGTAGAGGTCATATTATTATACACAATCATAAGATGATGCTATGTACCACACACACACACACACACACTTGGCTGATACTATACTGCCCACCCCTCTTGGCTGATACTGTATTCAGAAACAATGGAGTGCATCTGCAAAACAAGGAAAAAAGAAATACACACACACACACATTTAATGATGGTCCCCTAAGAATTGGAAGGATGGTTCCCTACGAATTGGATACTATACTGCCCATCCCTCTTGGCTGATACAGTAACAAGGGAGTGCATGTACAAACAGGGAAAAAGACACGTACACACACACACACACACACACACTTGGCTGAAACTATACTGCCCACCTCTCTTGGCTGATACAGTAATAATTGAGTGCATGTACAAACAGGGAAAAAGACAAACACACACACACATATCTTATGATAGTCCCCTTAGAATTGGTGGGATGGTTCCCATAAGAATTGAAGGAGGGTTCCCAAAGAATTGAGGGGCGCCATGCATGCATGAACATGCGGACGGCGCCAGCAGGAGGGCGCCGTGCATGCACGAACATGCAGAGGCGCCTGGTGGTCTCGAGATTGATGGGCGGGGGGGGGAGGCCCATGATGTAGGTGAGGGGCGGGGGGGTATCGTGGGATGGCGAGGGGGAGTCGAAATGGGTGGGGGGGGGTGAGCCGAAGGTCCGAGCGAGGGGCCGGTCGGCGAGGGGGGAGGGTGGGAAAGTTGAGGGTAGTTGGGTCTAGAGAACTGTGCCAGAACCGGCCTTTTTCCCTACTGATACAATCTCTCTCTCTCAACTTCCCAGCCGCTAGATGGGCACCTGCTACCTGATGCACTACATGACACATATTCTCATATCCCCTCCAACAGGCGCGGCAAAGGGTATCCATTGTCCCACGACTACTCCTCGATCACCATACTGTAATCAACATGAGTGTAGATAACCGTTTTCTATCAGGACTATAAGCATCAAATTCAAGGTCATAAAGAAGGCCGATAAACATCACGAGAGACCTCACACTGACCATAAACAACATTGGAACATAAAAGTAAATGCGCGCCTGACATTCAGGAGAAGCGAATAAGAAACTATGTTGAAATATAGAATGAATATATAGGTTTAACGCGTTAGTAGGTGTTTTTACTACTTTTAATTTCTCCCCCCAAAACGACAAGCCTACCCGAATGCGGAGGTGTATTGACAACATATTTGTAAATTTTCTCCCTTCTCTGTCGTCTATAACCGAAGTTGAGGATGTATTTTTCTCTGACCATAGAGCCTTATTTGTTTTTTATCTCTTTGACCAAGCTGACTCATCCTCAAATCGTAAATTCACTATTCGACAAATTACTCCACAGAAACTCGAGATCTTCGAGTACAATCTTTTTATGACGGACTGGGATTTTGTTTATGATCCGCAAATCGAAATTGATGCCCGTTGGTCAATATTTGTGCAGCATATCTCTAAGGTTGCAACTAACGTTTTCCCTAAGAAGACCATAAAAGCCTCCAATATGAACAAACGTAAGCGCACAAATTGGTATAATGACGAATTCCAGGCAATGAAAACTGAACTCAATGTTTTATTTGCTGAGTGGAAAAGTACTAATGACCCCTGCTCAGAAAATGCTTTTAAGAAATTAAAATCCATCTATAGGGTTAAGCTAAAGAAATTGACCGAGAGAAGTATATTTTTTCCTCAAAAAATCCTGTTAAAGCTATGTGGGACGAAATTAATAAAAACAGATCAAACGAAAAAGGTTCAAAATCTGCTTCTGACCGTATTTCGGCTGACAAATTTAATTATTATTTTGTAAATGTTGCTGCAGAGATTGTAGATACGCTACCTAACTGTACAGGCAACCCATCAGGTTTTTCTGTGCCCTTTTCATCAGCAGCTCCACCATTCGAATTCTCATACGTTGAACCTCAAATGATTTTAAATACCATTAAAAGTCTCAAAAACTCTAATGGCATTGATATATATGGTATCTCAACCAACATGTTGAAACAGGCTGCACTTGGGCTGGTGTTTCCTCTCACCCACCTCATCAACGAGTCTATTTATAACGGGCACTTTCCTTCGGTACTGAAGGTCTCTGAGGTGATTCCACTCTTCAAAAAAGGTGAACGTGACTTACCGTCGAACCATAGACCTATTTCAAAACTCCCAGCACTGTCAAAAGTATTTGAAAAGTCTCTAAAACTGGAACTTAACAGATATTTTGAAAGGTACGGCCTATTCAGTTCGGTTTTCGAAATGGTCGGTCCACAAATGATGCCATTCTGAAACTAACTGATTTTGTAACGGCCTCGTTTGAATGTGGTGAATTTTCTTCAGCAACTTTTGTTGATGTTGCTAAATGCTTTGATTGCATTTCCCACCCAATTCTTTTAGAAAAACTTTCAAAGTATAATTTTTCTGTCAATGCCATTTATATGATAGATAGTTATCTTACGGATCGATACCAGGCAGTGCGTCACGCAGGAGATTTGTCTAATTTCCTCCCTGTCACGTATGGTGTTCCACAAGGATCTGTTTTGGGGCCAATATTATTCCTTATTTTTATAAATGACCTGCCACAAAGCCTCCAAACTCCTCCTATATTGTTCGCAGATGACACTTCTCTGCTGTCAAGGGGCACACAGTTTTCGTCACTGTGTGAAGATGAAAAGGCATCTCTTGATGCAGTGTCTAACTGGTTTTCAGCAAACAGACTCTCGATAAATGAGGACAAAACTTATGTCATGCACTTCGGATTAAGGGATTTATCCAGTCTACACAAAAACCTAGAGGAAGTGAAGTTTCTTGGTGTAGTTCTTGACCCAAAGCTGAACTGGAAACCCCATTGCGCGCAACTCGAAGCTTGCCTCAACAAGTACATTTTTCTCTTGAGGCGCCTTTCTGAAAGGATCTCAGAATCTGCTGTGCTTGCAGCCTTTCACGCGTGTTTCCAGAGTAGGGCGATTTATGCCATACTGAGTTGGGGCCATTCTGCTTCGTCATCTGCCATCTTTGGGTGCCAAAGGAAAGCGGTTAGAGTCGTCGCTAACTTGAATTACCAGGATGACTGTAGGCCAGCTTACAAGCAACTAGGAGTTTTAACAATCCCAGCTGCCTACATTTTAGATAGCCTCTGTTACGTTAGGAATAATGTCAATGACTACCATATCCCCGCTCATGTTTACCCTACACGGCATAAGCAAGACCTCTGTCTTCCTTTTCATAGAATTAAGACTACTTGTAATGGCAACACCTGGTGGGGAATTAAATTTTATAATGCCCTTCCATTAAAATTTCGAAAGACTGCTCTTGGATCATTCAGGTCACAGCTTAAAAAATACTTGATCCAGCTAGCTCCTTATACTTTTGGTGAGTTTTTGCAGGATGTTGGTAATTTTGAATTTCGCTAGTTCCGCTACTTGTTTTGTTCTTGTTGTACTTTGTTTGTTGTTCTCTTTTCTATGTTTTTGTTTTCTTCTTTTATTGTATTTAGAATAAGTTACCGACCATTGCTCATACATGTTATGTTTATAGCAAATAACATGATTGATTGATTGATTGATTGATTGAAATGACAAATTAACAAACCAATGAGCTCAATATGATCATTGCAGCGGTAATTTTGCTCTTGGGATCAATCTTTGCCAGGAACCTTCAGAGAACACCCCACACTGTGCTCCCTCTCTTCTACTCCTAAAAACACGATAGTCATGTGAGGTAAATAAAAAATTACCTATTCACCAGGTAAATAGGCACTTACTTTGTTGATCTTCCAAATCTCGATGCAGAGACCAACGAAACATGAAATTTTGATCAAAGTGTTGGTGTCATTGTCTAGAACGTACAGCAAAACTATCAACGACTGGAACACATTGAAGAATACAGATCTGACGGACAATCCCTCCAAAGACTTGCGGTTTTTCCAAAACTGAATATCTGCAGTAAACAAAAGTTCGAATAGATGACATTAATTCGATGCAGTATCAAGGGAAAAAAATTCTTGAGAAAAAAGGAAGGACAAGAAAAGAAGAAAAGAGAAAATAGTTGTTGAACTTTCTTTTAAAAGTTCAAGAACCCGGATCTACATGAATAAATAAATTAATAAGACAAATGAATAGTACAGTAGGTACGTAATAAACTACCAAGCGCCCACCATTTTTGAAAGCAAGCAGCTCGAAAACGCTGTGGAGTATCGAAACGATCACGGTAGCACCGAGCAGGTAAGGCGAAGTTTCCAATAGGGCTTCTTTCAAAGAATCTTGATCCTCATCTTCCACTTCATCTTGGAAAATGTTAGCGGTGAATTTGCTTCGCATAGAATGCGCCAAGTACATTTGCCATTTGAATAGAGATAAGGGTTGATAAGTTATTCGTAGGTCAAGTTTCCTGGAAATAAATTCAAATCGTCAGGAGAAAGAAAGGAAGTATCTCATTGAAAATACAACATCGATTTCCACAGATTGTCATAAATTGGGTATGATTTAGTCAGCAAACCCAAGTAGGGGAGACCGGGGCCAGTTGGCATAAGGGGTAGGTTGGCAAAGTGCCTTCTAAAAATCAGGTGGCAAGGGGAGGGGGCTGTGGTCTTCATCACGTGACCTTCCTAATGCCCTCCAGTTACCTACAAAGTGTCAAAGCTGTTGGATCCACGCACAGCGTCACATCACAAAAAAAGCAATTTTTGCCCTGGTAAGTAGCAATTTTCCTCTCTACTTTATGTTTTCTGGTGCACTGTGTATTGCCAACTTGGTAAGTGTTAAAACTTTTGCGGATTCTACTTGATCCAATGAACAGATTCCACTTGTGAAACGTTCCCAAATCTTGTTTCTCTAACCAATGGCGGCCATGTTACTTTGGAAAGTTCTGTTGGGGCCGGTTGGCATATATTTTTTGGGGTCAGTTGGCATAAGCAATTTTTTATGGCCTTATGCCAACCCACCCCATTCTGATTTGTGGGAAAATTCCAAATCTACAGCAACCTGCAACCAAATTGCCTGCTGTGTATGTTTACCTACCTTTTAATGACAGTACCTATTTTGTATCTTCCCAAAATGTATGAGTTCGTTGGCCAGCACAATTTTACCCGAGACAGCAATCCAAAGTTAAACATTTTTTGCCCCCCTTCCCTCATAGACAATCCTCGTCCTGGAACTTCTTCCCAATCGGCTCAACTGTGCCCTGCACCTTCCACTCAAAAGGAGGATGATGGAGAGGAGCATGACGTTGGAGACTTTGTTTTAGTGATGTATGCTAACAAAAAATACCCTGGCATAATAACAGCTGTTGGCAAGGGAGATTTCCTCGTAAGAACTATGGCGAAGAAAGGAAAGTTTTGGTGTTGGCCAAGCAAGAAAGATGAAATTTGGTACAAGCCAGAAGATATTTCCAAACGCATTGGTAAACCAATCAAAGTGTCAGCTACTGATTACGTAGCTGATACATAGCTGAACATGATTCAGTTTTCCAATTTATGACATTTTTCTCTTGATTTAACCACATTTAAAATTTCACAGTTTTGTCATTGATTTCATTAAATAAGTACTTTGTTCATCTAAGTACCTCTTTTATCATTCTATCGACCTTGCAACCTGAATTTTGGGAAACAACCTTTGGGTCCCATGGTGACAGTAAGGGGCTTGTTGGCACACCAATTACAAACAATTGGCGTGCCAACGTGCCCCTTACTGTCACCAAGGGACATATGCCAACTGACCCCAACAGGTATGCCAACTGACCCCATAGATGGGGTAGGTTGGCACAGCTTGACTTGCTGTCTTAGGTTCGATTTAGGGCCTTCTGCAGTTCATCTAAAGGATCGTTCTTGGAGGGATTTTGTAGCCAATAAGTTGTAGTAACACAGGCAGTTTCAATTTTTGAAATAGAAAGAACATTAACAATGAGAAAAATAAAAAAAGAAAAACTATGCCAACTGGCCCCGGTCTCCCCTACTCGTGCCCTCAGGTGTCGTATACAACAAAGGAAGTATCATCTGTGGGTAAGCAAGGTGAGTATAGGAGAGGAGGTGTGCTCACGCTCCAGTAAAGGGAAGGGGCGTGACATCTCATGAGTCCTCCAGCACCAGTCTCCGTTCACCTTACTACTTTTTCCTCTTAAGAAACGTATCAACAAGCAAGTTGTGATGGAATTTCGAGAAAATTCGCAAAAAATTCACCCGTATTGTTGTCCTGGACAAAGTTAGTACCAAAATACATAAATCGGTTTTGATGAAAATTTCAAGTTTTGTGCTTTAGAGCTTTCTGAGTCATGTTCATTCCTTGCTTGTTGGTCAATTTCTTGACATAAACTTTTAGAATTCGAGCCAATGAAAATGGTTAGATTAAGTGTCTGTCCTTGGAATGGGATGTGCAGTAAACCAGAATCCATGAAACAACAATCACTGTATCGACCTGTTAAAATTTCAGCTATTGAAGATCTGATGATTACACAGTGAATATCGTTTTTCCGTGCCTCGTTCTTGCTCCCCTTTTTTTCTCAATCTCTACATAATTACAAGTTATATTAGGATGATTTTGCTGACATTTACCGTTTAAAACGGGTTGTTACAAAAAAATTTTGGTTTTAGAGCAGGTATTTTGAATAATTTAGCTTCTAAATCTACCAAGAAAATTTTGCTTCTTGAATATACCAAGGTAGATCTTCTAAAGCGAGCAGCTTTTGTATAGACTGAGAAGTGGAACCGACCTTACTCCCAACTAACAGGGTGGCTGAAAGTAAAAGTACAATTAAATTGTACCAGCAAATTTTGCCATCATTCTCCGGCTATGAGGAGCAAGGAGGAAAATTACTAAAACTAGGATTGGAGGATTTGTCGGCGGCTTTGTCTTCCATGGTGAACCACTGAAAATAAATATTCTCGTACACTCTGCACATCACCCTCTTGTTTTCATCACCATGTTACATTCTAAAGCGGGCCCCACACGATCAAACATGCTTGACAAGCATGGTTTGACAAGCCGCGCTTGTCAAGCATGTTTGACGTTTGACGCCGCACCCACACGTTCAAACCAACTGTTTCAACCGCATCCACCAAGCTTCAGTAGTGTTCAGTGTTCATGTTGCGTTCATCTGTTCAATCTCTTTCAAGTATGGTTTTTTAGAACAGCTTTTCTTAGTAAAAAATAATCAAAATCAGAGATTTTACCCCAATAAGGGGATCTTCAGAGATGAGAACGATAATTTGGTTAATAACGGAGTATAAATATGAGTATAAATATCGGAGTAGTCCATATCGATAAAAAAGCATCGATAATCGGAGGCAGAATATCGATATTATCGATAATCGTTTTGCATCCCTAATGGAGACTGTGATTCACAGACGCCAACTCGGTGATTCACGAAAACTAACTCTGTGATTCACAGTAAAATTACCCCCTACCACCCTTTTTTCTTGATAATTTGAAGGTTTGATGGTTTGACGCTCACCCACACGATCAAACTTGGTTGTCAAACCTCATGTTTGACAGCAAATTTTCTGACAGTGACTGAAAACCGTCAAGCGTGCTGTCAAACCTTCAAACATGACCCCCCACACGATCAAATCTGCTTGACAAGCGAGGTTGGCAAACCATGCTTGTCAAGCATGTTTGATCGTGTGGGGCCAGCTTAATTTCAACTTGTTAATAATAAAAATTACTGAAATTCTTTTTTAAAAAAGGTAGCGGAAGTATTGTTTTCACTCAAGGTTAAAAAAATAAAAGTTCCTCCAAACTAAAATTTATTTTTGCCTTTCACGTTTCAGTTTTTGCCGAACAATTTTGGTTTCGTATCCGTCTGCCTCACAGGTCCGCAAAATTGTGAACCGGGTTTTTTCTCAAATTGAAATTGTTCATTCAAATTTAGCGTTTAAGGGCTATTTATGGTGAATTTCTTGTCTTCTACAATACTTCAGAGTCATTCATATAATTTTTTCGAATTATTCGATTTGAAAAACGTTGTGTTTATCAACATTTTTTTAGAAAGTTTCGTTAGAAATTTTTCATTTTGTAAAATTTTAATTTTAGTGCAGTTTGAAAAGATGTGAATCTTTTAAATTCAAATTTTCTCTCGAGTTTAATGTTTCAGAGTCCTGTTTGAGGCGAATGTTTTAATAAAAACTTCAAAATTATCCAATTTTTACAAATTTTCAGAATTGTAGCCGTTGAAATTTTTGTTTATTACCATTTTCACTCTAATTGTTCATTTTAGAGCATATTAAAATAATTTGTTGCAATATTAATTTGTTGAAAGTGCTCTGGGCAAAACCAGAAAATTATGGATTACTTTTGATGGCAATTATTAATTTAACTCAAATTTCGCGTTTCAGAGGTTTTCCATTCATTCCTTACCTGTTTGTGGTCAATCTCTCGACCTGTGCAATACTTAAAAATTTTCTAATTTTTACACATTTTTCTGAATTGAAGAAAGTTGCGTTTAATCTTAGAAATCGAAATGTGAACAGAACAAACGCTACCTATAGCCGGTACAGCGTATTTATAAACAATGTACGCCCAAGCGAAGTACCAGAGACAGCTGAAAGCGAAACGGTCGGGACACTGATGATGTCATGTTTCTGCCACCCGGCAGTGTGAGTACACCTCTCCTCTACTGGCCTTGGTGGAGTAAGAAAGTCTCGGATTTATATTCTACATCAAATTTCCGACAAAAGTTCTAATTTTCGTTCAATTCATTGTTTTCGTGGTTTTATCCAATCATTCAAACGATTAATCGGACAGTTGAGATTAAATTTATCATTGGGAAGAGAAATTTCCTATCGAACTAGGCTTTAATACATTTTAAACTAGATTCTCAAATTATGTGTTTTTGAATTACTGAAACTTCAAAACAACAAAACTAAACATTCAATGGAATTGTTGTCACTAAAATTTATCCAGAAACTCTTTTTTTTAATTTAAGGTGGAAATTAATGGAGAAAATTTACTTTTAACGCTAAGAGACGTATATGAGTTCTAGCAATTTAAAAAGCAACACTTACTCGGTTGTTTTGTTGATTGGGTCATAATCACGTAGTAGATTCCAAAACTCGTTATAGAAAACTACAGGCTTATAGGAATCTCCAGAAGGTGAGAAGGTCACGACTGAAAATAAGACAGTAATTGAATGATAATCAAAATCATGGAAAAGAGATGAAGGAAGAAGAATGAAGGGAAAATGTTGTGACTTACATTCATTCAAGGGAGAAGGGACAGTCCCTTGGACCCACGCAGTGAAATCTGTAACCAAGTTTATGGTAATGTTCGGATGCCAGTGGGAAATGATGGCCAGATTGGTTTTCTCCGCTTCCTAAGGATTAAAAGAGCTACGTCAGGTTTAAAATATTTCAAACACCCAGGGGCGTTGGGTGACCTCCGAAAGATGTGGGTCAATAAACCACATAATACACGAACTTGACCCGAGGATCACACATGCTTTCTTTTGCGTCAAACAAAGGAGCCACTGGGGTACAATCACACCTCTCAACTTTATTCCAGTGAATGAACTATTCGGGGATCAATTTTAATCAAAAATGTAGACAGAGATATGCGCTAAAAACGAGTTGTGGGGTTGATTTCCACCTCAGTGTGACTTCCTACGGTGATAGTCGAGCTCTACCAACAACTTTTTCATTGAAGAAATACTCTGATAAGAAATGGGTGGGTTTTAATGTTTCCTAGCTCTTATCTAGTCATAATGTACGGTGGTAGCAAGGCCTACATAATGAGGAGGTATAAGATTGGTATAAGTTGACTTATTTGTTTGAAGTGCCTTAGTAAATCTAAGATGAACGTAGGTGGTTTTTCCAAAGTGCACTATTACCCAGCTAATATATAGCATTTTCCAGTTGAATTAAACCTTTTTCCAAAAGAATTAAACCTTTTTCCAAATGAATTAAACCTTTCCCAATACAATTAAACTTTTTTCCAAAATAATTAAACCTTTTTCCAAAACAATTAAACCTTCAGCGGGAAAATAAGGAATTGCAAGTATATGAATCGCGAAACAGTTTAATCATGAATTATGTTGAATGAATTGCAGAAAAGTGAACAACAAAGTCGTGAAAAATAACGAAGGGTCAATGAATAATGAAAACACAAACAGAAATTAACAGTTGATAATGCGGGTAGGAGAAACTGTGGTCAAACGACGTTGGGTCATTAAGGAGGAATAGACGACGCATACCTACGAAGGAATCCCTTCCAAGTGATATCACTCGGAAGGGATTCAACAGTGGTTATTGTTCATTCAGTTATTGTTCAGTGGTTGTTGTATATTTGTTCATCTTCATGCTTACTGACATTTCACTGGTCGCTACGTCGTTTATTAATTTTCTATTACATCCCCTTCTTTTGAGAGGTTTAATTGTTTCGGAAAAAGGTTTAATTATTTTGGAAAAAAGTTTAATTGTATTGGGGAAAGGTTTAATTCATTTGGGAAAAGGTTTAATTGTTTCGTAAAAAGGTTTAATTCATTTGGAAAAAGGTTTAATTCTTTTGGAAAAAGGTTTAATTCAACTGGAAAATGCTATACATCACAATGCGAACTCAAATCATGTACCTAAACAGAAATGAATACATTAAAATAATGTGGAATAATAATTCCCGGACAGGTTATCTATACATAACCCCGTTTAAGTAGGTAACGTATTTTTTCTCTTTGGATGTTAGCAGAAAAATTCCTCGTATCCATAACCAGATTGTGTAGATGATCCGATGAATAGTAGTTAATCTCAAAACATCAATCTTTAAGTACCTTCTACTACCCTCATAGGGGACCATCTATACGCTGATCTGAACAATCCTGAGAAATTTCGTCGAAATCGGATGGAAAATGTAGAGTTATGGCTGTTACAATGAATTCACGTTTGCGCATGCCTAGCGGCTACAATCAGGCCGGAGGTAATGATTTTCATAGCGGACCGTCTACAACCTAATCCGCATAATCCCTGAAAATATCGTCTAAATCGGATGAAAACGCTGCAAATTATTACACAATGGTTTATTATTTTTATATAGATCACTCGTCTGCAAAGCCACCAACCATCCAACTTGAAGAAAAACATCGATCGTATTTCGGTCAGCTAAAATTTGAACGGAGATTAGGCCTTTTTTGCGATTCACACTCGTGTTTCTGATTTATCGTACGTAAAACCCTTAACTTCTCGTAGCGAGGGAACGGTTTGTCCTACAGAGCTCCGCGTGGTCTCAAAAAATTCTATAAAATCTTAAATTGAAGGAAAAACAATACCTTTATATCAAACTGTTTTGAGTTAGAGCGTTTTCAAAATTTCAAAATTCATTTTGGAACCCTTAGAACTAATTTACATCAACCAAAATCTTCGGGGCACAACTAAACCACAAATGGAGCCTACATACCAAATTTCATCAAAATCGATCAATGCTAAGTGGCAAAAGTGCCGCGTACGATTTTTGGATTCTACATACCTTGAAACGTAAACCATCAAATTTTGAGGGGGTGTTAAAAATTTTTTGTCTTGGTCGATTCCAAAGGTTCATTATTGAAAATAATAAACCAAAATGCGGAAGTTATGGCTGTTACAAGGATTTCACGTTTGCTCATGCCTGTTTTGTTTGTGCCTACCTGTACTGGGGTAGGTAATGATTTTCATAGGGAACCATTTGCAATCTACTATGCGGAGTAGATATCCCTGAAAATTTCATCGAAATCGGAAAATAACTTCGTATAGTTATGCCAGTTACAAGGATTTCATGACATACACATAGACAGACAGACACGGAACCAAAATTGCTCCGAAAGGTCCGAAACGTAAAACGCGAGTGGAAATTTCGATTTTGGAGAACTTTTTACTTCAACCTTGAAAAGTGAAAACAAAGCTTCCGCTACCTTGGTAGACTCAAAAACAATACAGCCTCAAAGCAGGATAAGATAACAACTTATAACTGATAAAGCATCTATCCAGTTGAATCGAAACTTGTCATGATCAGAGAGAATAAAATCAATTCTGTCTTCCCCGGCAGGGGGGGGGGTAAACGGATAAGACCTGCATTTTTACAATATGCGTTTTTACATGCGTGTTCGAGGCATACAATGAAAATAACTCTGGGGTCCAAGCTGTTTGTGCCCGTGTTTCCTTGGCAGCCAGTTTTTTCCACAAACATTGGAAATTCGAGAGTAAACGATCTATTGTTGGATACTTTTCGGTTCCCTACTACTCCCTCTCTGGTGACTAACTTCCGCTTTCTATTATCACCATGGATCCTTGACATAATAATAACTTGTAATTTTACACTTGTAAAAGATCCATGCTTCCATGGATCATCAGTGAGTTTTGAGGAAAAAAACTTTCTACTATGGGGAAAAGACTTTTCGAAGCGAGTTTTTTCAACTTTGAGGTAAAAATCAAAGGGAAATTTTGCCAGGGCAGGATCCTGAGTGGCCTTATGGACGCCACACCCCTGCAAACACCACAATTTCGAACTTTTGAACCAATCGGCGGACAGGGCAATCATAGAAACTTTACAGTCCCCCAGGCGCTACCTATGCGTTATAACTGTGAACTAACCTTCTTGAAGAAACAAGAACAGAAAAAATCAATGCGAAATTTCGGGGCAAGGCGGGACTGCATGCAACATAAAAAGTGGATTGCTAATGGTTTTCTACCTTCTCTCATATCCTGTTTACAGGTGCCTTAACACGAAACACACGAACGAACAAAAAAATACTATAATTGGGTGTGCGCATCAAACAAAAATCAGGGGGAAAACACATGAATCATGTTCTTAGGAACCCTCTGATTCGGAAATGCCAGAGATACTAACCAGAAAATGTTTTCATGAATGAGGGATTGCATTCAGAAAGTTTAACAGCTAACTGTTCGGCCAAAGGGTTTTTTGCGTCATAGGGTCTCCAGTGATTCCCCAAAAAAATTCTCTGAGTTTTCCAAGGGTCAATTTTCGACTTTTTCCAGGTGAATGGCTTTTTGGTGAATGGTTTTTTTCTGGTGAACCTGGGCCCAGGGGCCAAAGCTGTCATGACGACTTTCCTAAACCTGGTATGGCGAAACCACTTCCCCGATGAATGGAGAAAAGCCGAGATTGTGCCCATACTAAAGAAGGGAAAGCCTGCAGACAGCCCAGATAGCTACCGACCCATAGCACTAACAAGTGTTTTTTCAAAGGTCTTTGAAAGACTAGTTCTAGGACGGCTGCAACAGTATCTGGACCGCTTCAAGCTTATGTCTGTTGAACAAGCAGGTTTCAGGAAACACAGGGGTACAGTAGAGCAGGTCGTAAGGCTCACACAAGAAATAAAGGATGGTTTTCATCGTAAGCAGAGTACCCTTGCCGTTTTCGTGGATTTCAGGACGGCTTTTGATCGGGTTTACTGCAGGCTACTGGTTCAGAAGCTCTACAGGCTGGGTCTCAGCGGCAGACTGTTTGCCTCACTTTGGTCATTTCTGGCGCAGAGATTCATAAGAGTGCGCTACCAGGACGAAACCTCATCTTTTAAACAGACCCGTAACGGGGTACCGCAGGGCTCAGTTTTAAGTCCGGTACTTTTCAACATCATGATTGATGACGTGATTTCTGCACTCTCGAAAGTACCAGGAGTGAATTCCCTGCTGTACGCGGATGACCTGGTGATCTGGGCAACGTCAAGCTCTGTCCCTGCTCTCGAGTCGGCTCTAAATGTGGCCCTGGGTCACCTCTCTGACTGGGCTAAGCACAACGAAATGCTCATCAACACCCTCAAAACGGAGTTCCAGCTTTTCACACTCTCCACGAAGAGCCATCCTGTCTCTCTGGCACTTGACGGTGATGTTTTGAGGCAGACGAATTGCGCCACCTATCTCGGCATCAAGCTGGACTCACGCCTGTCGTGGAATGCCCATGCGGAGTTGAATGCATTCAAAGGAACAAAGAGACTGGGCCTGCTGAAGAGACTTACGGGAGTGAAATGGGGAGCCTCCCTGGACGTCTTGACGCTGGCATACAAGACATATGTGAGACCCACAATGGAATATGGAAACGAGCTGCTGGTCACTGCGTCCGATGCTACCGTCTGAAAACTCGATGTCGCTCAGAACAAGGCACTGAGGATAATCACTGGAGGTGCTGTCTCGGCTCCAATTGCAGCAATGGAACTGCAAACTGGAGTTGAACCTCAGCGGTGCAGGCGAGAATCAGCGGCCCTGGCCTTCAGTGAACGACTGAAGAGAGCCGATGTGGATTTTTGGGAAACCTATACTCCCGCATCCAGTCGGCTTAGTACTCAAACCACGTTCCTATCCAAAGTGGAGTCTTTACGAGACGAGTTCAGCCTCACCCAGACCCTCCAAAACCCCGAGCAGTTCCCATCAACATCAAATCTGGCTCCCCGTCGAACTGCCAGCTACTGGACCACCCTGACAATGCCCGTATCGAAGCAGAATACCCCTGCAATAGAGCTCAAGGCGGCAGCACTGGAAACCATACACACCCGATTCCCAGAAGGTGATTGGCTGCGAGTGTATACTGATGGGTCAGCCATCGGAGCAAGAAGAAATGGCGGTGCGGGTGTGTACTCGGTCGTGAAATCAATTGCAGCGCCTGTTGGTAGCCTGGCCAGTAGTTTTGATGGAGAAATTCGTGCAGTAATTCTGGCACTGGAGATGCTCCTATCCATTGACTTTTCGCGGGCAGTGATCCTATGTGACTCACAGGCTGCAATTGTTAGCCTCTGCACAAATACTCCCAACAAATTCCCATGATGTCTTGGAGGGCAGAAGGCGCCTGGAGCAACTGCTTGGCGGCGGAGCAACGGTGGTCCTGCAATGGATCCTTTCGCATGTAGGAATTTGGGGAAATGAGCGGGCCAATGCCCTAGCCAAAGAAGGCTCCCAAATGCCCATGCCGAATACACCAATCAGTTTCACCGCTTCCAGAGCATTCATCAGGTCAGCAGTGAATGACAAGTTCGACCAGGGCCACCGGCGGTCGGCTGAAGGCAAGCGGTGGGCCTCTCTCCTCATCCCGGCTGATTGTGTCCCTCCTGATCTTCCTCGCCACGAGTCGGTCGCGGCTTTCAGGTATATAACAGGCCATGACTACCTGAACGCCCACCTCCATCGACTGGGACTCAAAGATGACCCGACCTGCTCGTTGTGTGGATCCTCAGCCATGACAAGTGACCACCTTAACGACTGTCCTCGCCTCGAGGACATCAAGCGGAGATTTTCTCCTGACGAGACCAATTGGTCAAAAATATCAAAACTGTATTGGGCTGCCAAAACGCTAATGGCCGAAGAGCCGTAAACGCTCGGCGTAGGGGGGGAAAAAAAAAAAACTTTTTCCAGGGTCAAAATCATTTAAAATATGAATAAATGTGACCATAATTACTTAAAATTCAGGTTTTCAAGTCATTTTAAAATGAAAAAGCATTAGAAATATAGTAGCTTATCTCAAAACATCAATCTGCAAGTAGGTAGGTACCTATCATTCCGGGACGAAGATTTTCATATACACTCCAATCCACACAATCCCTAGAGAATTCATCGAAATTGGAAACTGTAGAAGTGGCTATTATTCAGAGGGTGATTATTATCACAGGGGACCATCTGCAACCTAATTGGCTCAATTCCTGAAATTTATCCGAAATCGAATATAACTGCAGATAGTTATGCCCGTGAAAAAGAGTTCATGACAGACACACAGAGACTTCGATTCATGCATAGTCGAAAATGACGGGAAACTAAGCTTCTGGAGGCACATCAGTGGAGCAGCAGATAAGGCTGCAGGTATTGTAAATAAGCTGAGCCGACTGATGGCAAATCTAGGGGGCCCATCACCCGCTAAGAGGAGACTCCTTATGCGAACTGCAGATTCAATTATGCTGTATGGAGCAGAAGTGTGGGCAGACTCCCTTAGGTACCAAATTACCGGGCACGTATGGAAGCTGTACAGAGGAGAGGAGCTCTGAGAATCAGTAGTGCATTTAGAACTGTCTCAGGTCCAGCATCACAAGAGATAGCGGGAACTATCCCAATATACCACCAGGCACTGGAGCGCAAAAGGATAAGAATGAGGAAGGCAGAGACAATTACCATAGTAAAGAGGGAAGAGCGGGAGGAGACCATCCGTAGGTGGCAAGCAGACCTTGTCTGTGAAACCCGTGGAAGGTGGACAGCCCTCATAATCGACGATCTAAAGGCTTGGTTGGAGAGAAAACACGGAGAGGTGAACTATTACCTGACTCAATTCCTCTCAGGGCATGGATACTTCCGCTCCTTCCTAGTAAAGATCGGGAAAGTCACTGACCCAGAGTGCAGATACTGTGGGATAGAGGAGGATGATGTCTGCCACACCTTCTTCACATGTCCTCAATGGGAGGGTATGAGGGGGTGTGCTGAGGAGGTCATTGGAACATTGCGTCCACAGACAATCATACATGAGATGATTAAGAACAAGTCGAGCTGGGACGCAATGGCAGTATTCGTCACATCAGTCCTCAAAGCAAAACAGCTGGATGGAAGATGGGAGGAAGAAGATGAGGAATAGAATTGAAGGAGACCAGAAGTAGGAGCAGCCATTTGGCACAAAAAAAGGGCTCACCCTGAAGTAACACTGTACAAGTGGTCCCGGGGTGAGTCCTAAGCAGAGGGAGTGGGGTTTTAGTTGGTAGCCCCAATTCATGGGGAGTCCAACACTGTTGGGGTGAACTTCCCCTTCGCTCTTAAAGAGTTTCCCCACTTCCGTAACAAAAAAAAAAAAAAAAAACAAAAAAAAAAAAGAAAATAGTCGAAAATGAACGTTGAAATCATCGGAACGTGTTGGTTTACTCGAGAGAAATGGCCACTTCAAAAGCTTGTTTTCACCTCCGATTGTTTGAAAAGTCGAATTTGAACGTTGAAATCGTCAAAACTTGTTGGTTTACTCAGGAGAAATGACCACCTCAAAAGCTTGTTTTCACCTCCGTTTGTTCAAAAAAGTCGAATTTGAACGTTGAAATCGTAGAAACTTGTTGGTTTACTCGGGAGAAATGACCACTTCAAAAGTCGAATTTGAACGTTGAAACTTGCCGAAAAGATCGGCCAAGTTGAACGTTACAACTGTTGACAATAAGGTCAAAGGTTGTTTTTAATGTCTATCCTCCTTCCCACATCGCAAGTGATCAAACCACCCTGTTCGTAAATAACCTGTCTAAAACAAAATAGCAGTTCATGAAAAACTGGAAGATATCAATAACAAACATAAACCAATCTCATTTTCTGTAAGACTGGGATAAACCTTTCAAGTAGATGGAAGACACAATTGTTATTGAAGGAAGGATTCAATAGAGAGTTCCTAGTAGGGTCGATCCGGCGTGCTGGAACCGGATCGTCCGCCATGTTTTCAATACGGCGCGCCAGATTGCCTCCTAGTGACGTATTCGACCGTAACAATACGGCGCCGTATCGGAAACAGCGTGTTCTTATCACAATCCGGCGCCGGATTGAGAGCATGGAAGAAGTATATCTTCCATGTTGAGAGTGTGTGTGTAATACGTCACGCCGTATCAAAAACCACTAGGAACTCTCTATTACTTACAATTGAAATCCGGTGAGCGAACTGACATAAATCTCCTTTGTTAGTGACGAGCACAGAACACAGAACATGAACAGCATACCTAGTCAGCCGGTTACGTACCCTTGAAAACACGTTTTTGGAGGCTACGCGCCTGTGTGGGAACCGCCGCTGGTATTCCCGTACAGCTACACTGGCGTTTTGGTTTGTGAAACCATAAACCAGCAGCATATCGGCATACTCTTGATTGGAAAAGTTGCCACGATACAAGTAGATGTGTAGGCAGGTCACGAACTGATCACTGATCAGATATCTAATCTGATGTTCGGAACCTAGTGTTATTATGAACAGGGTGGTTTGATTACTTGCGATGTGGGGAGGATGATGGACATTAAAAACATACCTTTGACCTTATTGTTGACCGTAGTAACGTTTAACTTGGCGGATCTAGTAATAAAAACGCTGCAAATTATTACACAATGGTTTATTATTTTTATATAGATCGCATTTCGGTCAGCTTTGATTTGAACGGAGATTAGGCCTCTTTTGCGAGTCACACTCGTGTTTCTGATTTATCGTACGTTCAAACTTTAAATTCTCGTAAAGAGCGAACGGTTTGTCCTACAGAGCGGGTTGTCTCAAAAAACTCTAAAAATTCTATAGAATCTCAAATTGACGGAAAATCAATACATTTAAATCGAAATTTTTTGAGTTAGGGCGTTTTCAAAATTCATTTTGGAACCCTTAGAAGTGACCTACATCAACCAAAATCTTCGGGGCACAACTAGACCCCAAATGGAGCCTATATACCAAATCTCATCAAAATCGGTCAATGCTAAGTGGCAAAGATGACGCCCCTTTCAGAGCCAATCGCCCTTCAAGAGTGTCAGTGTTGTTTCCAGAAGACCCTCAGAGCGTAGTTTCTATGGTTTATCAATGAATACATACAATGCTAATTTCATACAGTCTAGACACTTACCTCAATTTCTTCAGGGGTCATCTGAGTTTCCCCAGTGAGAAGATTCTGCGTTTTAGTGAACCGCATTTTTTTGTACTTCACAAGATCTTTCACTCCATATGCAACGTGCATATCACTTTGATCTTTCCGATGAGGGCGTCCTCTCTTGACCATAAAGGAGTGAAGATACAAGGATTTGTTGTTCCTTATATTCTGCGACATTCAAAATGGGATAATTAATACAGACATTTTTGATCAATGTAAACCAGTTGGTAAGCGATAAAACTGTTTCACTCGATGTAATTCATTTAGTATTTCAGGCAAGGAATAATGGTACCCCCCCCCCCCCCCCCCCCACCACACCCCACCCATCACTCTTATCCTCCATAACATTTCTAGCGGCATGGGAGCATCGAATGGGAGCTTTTGAAAGTCAGTGATCTACGATACCCAACATGCAAATTAGAGTCCCCCCCCCCCTCATCCAATGGAGCCAGTCTGGCACCAAAGCGGAAATACGTCATAACGTTGAACTTTCATCCATTAGTTTCGGTAGGCAGTCCGTCGAAGTTCACATCTGTATTCGAGGTGAAACACACACAAAAAAAACGAAATATGCAGTTTATGGTGCCCTGGCACCATGGTGGCACCACTATAAGTCCCATGGTGGTAAAGAGGATAACTCATGAAAATCCAAAGGTATTATGAGAATTTTTTCCTCCATTTCAAAGCTTGGGTACAATTAGTAAGCTATAGAGGAGCCAAAATAAATTAAGATATTTTAAATTTGAAATAAAAATGAGATATTTTGTGAATATTATCCACCAGATTGAAATGCCTGAATTTGGACAGCTAACAAAATTTGTTACACAGTTACATTTGTTGGACAGTTACAAAATTTGTTCATTTAATGAAAATAACACAAAACATGAATCCTGCTCGAATTGAGATACGTACATCGGAAACATCAATCTTCGTTTCGAAAGTGTAAGTACCATCGCCATTCGGACCTCCAGTCCAATCGCCATACATGAGTCCCTTCTGCTCCCACAGCAGGATGGCGTTCTTATTATCGTGGACTTCATTTTCAGATAGATAAACAGCGAGATCCTAGAACAACATACAACAGAAGAACTTGGAACAAATTAAATTTAACAGTCTATATATTGAAGGAAGAATGGCTCATCTTGGACTTCAGTTTAGGGTTCCATTCTATTCCACCTTAAATCGATTTAAGCGCGCAAATCCTTCTAAATGATCATGCAAACTAAATTTTGATGACAGTAGACAGTAGTTGAAGTGTAGATCACTAAATCTGCATCGAGTGGATGTGATAAGGCCAAGTTTTTGGTTCGATATTTTCAATAATGAACCATTGGAATCGATCAAGAAAAAATGTTAACCCCCTCCAAAATTTGATGTTTTGTACGTAGAATCCGAAAATCGAATACAAATTGTTCTGTCCGTCCGCCTTACTTTTCTTAGTTCCCAATTTTGGAAAATTTTAATATAATTTAGGGACTTTTTAATTATTACCAAGTAAATTAGATGAAATAGGAGAATGGAATAAGAAAGTACGTATTTTGCACTGCATACTAGCCCGCAACACACCATAGACTTGGAGAGGTCGATAATTGCGGATGATAAGCGAACTAGCACGGGGCTCAGCGATCTTGTCTCCGGTACTCTGTACCAGCGATGCAAGGCAAGCAGTTCAAAAAAATGAATTTTTCGGGACGATCGGCGGGTGGTCATTGCGGTGTCAAGTATTACCATACCCCCACTACCTCACTATCAGCCATAGCAAACAATCAAGGAACTGTTTTGTGACCTTGAAAGCAGAGAAACTTGGAAGATGAGCCATGGATACTAATTAACCCATGCATGGCAAGACATAACATATCCATCCAACCACATCATCTCAAGGAAGGAAAACTTAGTTTTTCCGCCACTGCAAATAGCGGCTGCCTGATGTCCCGTTCCCGATTTTACTGTACATTTCACTGAACCCAATCGTTTTTCTTGTTGATAGGTACTGTAAGATAGTGAAAAGAATAAGGACATGGGTAAGTGTTGTCACGACGCCATTTTCGTTCGTCCTAAGTTAGCAGCAAGCTGGGTTGAGCGTAGAAATGGGTTTGGGGGGGGGGGGAGGCTATGAAAATGGATCCGACCAAAAACGGTCATCTCACTTCAGTTTGTGATTTTATAATTTAATTTCCCTTCCAGTTTTTCTTATTTATTTTAGTACCTACTTGGAAATAATTGCATATTGTAGAAAGGAGGTTTAACATCATAATATGATGTTTAACCTCATATTATGAGGTTAAAATTCAGAGTCTCCCTTTTTTGGTTTGGACCCCCTCAAAATTCGATGGTTTACGTTTGAGGTAGCTACTACGTGTTCAGGCCGATCCTTGCCCTTTGCCTTGTTTTATCTTCTAAGACTTTATCGATGGGATTATGACGCGAGTGGTGTGATCAGTGGGTGAGTGGGGATTCAAGTGAGGCATCTCCCGTCGCATCTACCAGCAGTCTTTGTCTTCATGCGCTCTGAAGCACTATCAATTTCTACTACCTATCTAAACATTTTCTGGCCACACTACGCCTTCCACGAGGTCATCAGTATCCTCGCTGCAAATCGCCATCTTTTTGGGTCATCAGTATCCCGATCTTCACTCTTCGTCCCATCTATTCATCACTGGAATGTATGTATCGGATTCCTGGAGTACTGCCCGTATTTCTTGAGAATATATGCATATCTCCAGATATTCAAGATTTCCATTCTTTTCGTTTTCAGCTCCAGCCAAAGCTTTCTGGAGCACCTCTCTATCTCTCTACCTCGGCTCTCTCTATCTCTCTACCTCGGCTCTCTCTATCTCTCTACCTCGGCTCTCTCTATCTCTTAACTTCTGCTCTCAACTCATCTAACTCTAATCAAACTCTGAGCAACATTGGAAGAGGTTCTGGTGGATCTTGCCACAACCCTACCTACAGGCATTGGGTATCATTCTTGTGGAACTACAAGGTAAGACCCTTCCAATTTCACCATCAGAGCGTGCCTCCATCCTTTGAGCTGGTGTGCGGATTCCACCAACTCAATACCTACATCGCCGAAATCGTCGAATCACAAAAGACATTTTTTAAACCAAAACCAAGAAGAAAATCATTGTAATTTATTATATAAGTTCTGCTAGGAAAAGGAGCTCCTAGGTAGGCGATATATATTCTTTCTTTTTTTTTCTCATTCTGCAGAGAATTTTATTTACCAGAATAAATAATAAATTTTTTCAAGTTTGAGTTCGGACCAGGTCATTTTATAACCACCTTCCCATGCTCAAACACTACGTATATTTTGAAAATCGAATATGAAAAAATCCGTCCGTCCGCGGAACTTTCCTTAATTATCATGGACCGATTTTGATGAAATTTGGTATAAGAGCTCCATTTGGGGTCTACTTGTGCCCCGAAGGTTTTGTCAGTCACTTCTGAGCGGTGAAACATTAAGTAGGGTTGTAACTTCTAAAGGCCCCCTCTCTCGAAAACTCTCGTTATGAAGGTATTGTTTTTTCACCAATTTGAGATAGGTACCATTGAATTTTTAGAATCGAATGAACCCACCCAGAGCTTTATAGGATAAACTGTTCTCAATGAGAACTTGAAGGTTGAACTTACGATAAATGAGAAACACGAGTGTGAATCGCAAAAGAGGCCTCATCACCTTACAAATTTTAGCTGACCAAAATGCAATCACTGTTCGTTTCTTTGGGTTGTACATGTTTTGCTTCCTTAATCAACCTGTAATCAAATTTCTAAACCAAGGAATTCTTTATGTCTTCAAATGGAGTAAGAAGGGTTTATTTCAGCTAAATAAACAACATTATGAAGCGAAAACATGATTGGTAGTAGGTAGTGACGAGGGTAAAGCTGACACTTGATCTTCAGAAAAATAATAAACCTTTGTGTAATAATGTGCAGCGTTTTTCATTATTGTTTGTTCCTCTGTGACTGGCCAAGCTGTTTGCCTTGCGAATATTCCCACCAGACGCCCCTACCTGAGACCTGAACATAGAAGTACGAATTCTTACTTTCACAGAGTTGGTCGAGGACTGTACCGAGCTCTTATCAGCTTTCTATCCAGCAACGTATAACGTCAAGTGCTTTCTAAACAGTACCAATTGTGACGCAATAATCAGTTTTTTGCCTAAGTTTTGATTTAAAATGTTTTCCATTCGTCATTATTACAGCATAAATTGGTTTACTAACCTAATAATGAGCTTTTGTCCTGTTTTGCAAGCATTACGATAGAGAGCAAACTGACTGTCAGGCCTAGTCAATTTTATCCTTGAAAATTGCAAATTTAGCTACATTTTATGTCAAAAACATAATGAATTAACAGTTTTTCCATTTTTCTCTGGCAATAATAACGATTATTGTTCGATTTTGATGATTCCAGCGGCAATCTTTCAGTTTTTCAATTCCATAGGCCCATGCACTAATGAATTTCTTAAATCCTTTAAAATTTCAAATTTAGATACAACTTTTCAAGTTTTTGCCTCTTCAATTTCGCGAAATACAGACCCGGAACGAGGAACGAACTGCGACTGACTGAAACCCCTTTAAAGCAGGTATATAAGTTTATGGGTGATTTTCATTGGTTGAAAAGCACTGTAGTTTGAACTCCCCGTCCGTTCCTGGCTGTCAGTTCAAAAGCGCCCTCCCACAAACGCCAGAGAGCTAGCGTCCCGTTTTTCCCCATTTATCGATGCAAATTAAGTTCTAGGAATGCAATAATTAAGAACCAGTACAAGTTCATAAGTACGGCCGATCAGTTCATTTATTCCGAAAGTACTTTATCTGAGAGGCGTACGAGAGGCCCCACGGGCGGAATTCATAGTCCTTACTCAAGTCAAGTAATTACTTTACTTCTGGAAGTTAAGAAATATCTCAAGCAAATGCTTAGTCCGATTCCGTATTCATAGTCCTCACTAAGTCAAGTCAACACTTTACTTCGACTCAAGTAAAGATTTTTCTTAACTTACTCAAGTTAAGAAAAATCTTTACTCAAGTCAGGATTTTTCTCAAGTCACCGCTTCTGAAGTCAAGTTGGCAGCTCTGATAGAAGGAATAGACGAAATATTGAACAATTTTACTTCCATGG
This sequence comes from Apolygus lucorum, assembly GCA_009739505.2. NCBI lineage: Eukaryota > Metazoa > Arthropoda > Insecta > Hemiptera > Miridae > Apolygus > Apolygus lucorum. The sequence goes on along the minus strand of CM019181.2, from coordinate 4,055,067 downwards.
TATGTATTTTACACCAAAAACATCCATAATTCCATGTTGGTAGGCAATATTTTGAGTAGGTTGCATCGTCATCATCACTTTTGTTCACGTTTTCTCTCATATTTGTAATTTATTTATTTTAGATCTGTCTTTATTCATGCTGTTTGTGCGGATTTATCGCGCTATCTGCTACATTTGTGCGTCTTTCAATCATCGGATTGAGCGATAGTAAAGAAGATAATGTATTTAATAAGCAGAAGAAAATGGTGTTGCGGGGTCTAGTTTTGAAATATCGGGGTTCTTGCTGCGTAAAACAAGAAAAGTGATCGGTGTCAGTATGTAGGAAAAACGGCGTCGGAGAAAATTTTGAACGAGTGTAGTTGATCAGCAGGACCTCGCAATCACGTAAGTTACTGATAATTTTTCAATGTTTTTATTCCAAAGTGATTAAACCCCAACTACAGAAATACTTCAAGCTAGATTCCTAGTTCAGTACTCTCTTGTTATACATTTCTATATGACGTGACACCAACCGCTACCTTCTACGTTCTTCGCTACCTTCTAGTGAAAAGATCTTTCTATGTTTTTTCAAAGTTTCGAATGTTTATGACGTCATAGTGGGCTGGGGGTCCAGCCCAGGCGGGAGGGACGCGTGATTCCGTAAACATTCGAAACTTTGAAAAATCTTGGAAAAAGATCTACTTATCCAAAGAGAGAATGGCTAGTGTCAAAATTGTCAGAATAAAGTCTACTTTTGATTAAAAATTTAAAAAAAAATCAGGCGCACCCCACATTCTAACAACTTGGCCTTCATTTGTTTTGAATTTAACGTCATTGCTGTTACTACTTGACTGTTCCAGGAAGAGAACCCCACCTGGAGCTGGAGACAAAAGTGGAAAGGAATAGGTAGTTTATCGGACAAGATAGAGAACTCCGCCTTTCTAAAATGGAGGAGGTGGAACTGAGAGAGGAGCTAGCAGAAATCTTCCAATTGAAGAAAAGGAAAGAACTGGAGACGGATTATAATTTTGTTTTCATTTGTATAAAATTGTTAAAAGAATTTTATGTAAACCTTTTTTTAATTTCGTTACTTTCAAATTACAGACCAAGTTTTCTCTTTATATCCTTCAATTTCCTCCCTCCCCTAATGTGGCACATTAATAAAGCGGTATTTATTTTTATACCTCAACCTACTGGTATTTCTCGTAGCAATTTTGTTTTAACCCATAGTTTTTCCTATTTTAAGATTTTTATCGTGTTTCGACTTATATCTAGTAAAATTACCATGACTACCTTAATTTACAGTTAACTTGTAAAAATAAGGGCACCGTAGGAAAGGGCGTCAAATTTCCCATCTTTATAGTGCCTATTTTCGGGGTCCTGAAGGGTGGAAAACCAACTCGTAAAGAAATTTTCGTCAAATTGGCGAAATTTCTTATTTTTTCTTGTTAGGGTTTTACTTCCCCATGGTTTTTCACGTACCTCAACACCAAAAAGATTTTGAATGCAAAGATCTGAGATTTCCAATGGTATAATCAAAAAATGTTTTAAAATCGAATATAGGGAAACATTTGTGTTTGAAATTGGAAAACGTTCATTTTTAAATTTTTTTTTTTCAGTGGGGGACTCCGGGGTTTACACTGCCGCCGCTCTTCCCAAGCACCGAGTCCACCCAAAAATCATGGAGAATAAATATTCTAACAAAAAGAACAAATAGGAAATTTTGCCAATATTACAGAAATGGCACTACGACATGATTTTTCACCCATAAGAACCCAGACAATAGTTTTTTGTTGACACTATAAGGATGGAAAATTTGACGCCCTTTCCAACGGTGCCCTTATTTTTACAAGTTAACTGTAAATTAAGATAGTTATGGTAATTTTACTAGATATAAGTCGAAACACGAAAAAAAAATCTTAAAATGAGAAAAAACTCGATTTTTCGGTCCTCATACATGGGATTTTTCGGTCTTATACATGGGACATAATGTATAAGTGAATGTAATATGTAAGTAGTTACTGTTGACATTTTGGTTAATTTACGTACTTACGTAATTTTTGTATATTCTTACGTACTTATTTTGGTTAATCATTTTCCATTCGCGTGTTGAGGTATTCCCGTCTGGAATTATTACAAATGTCCTTGTGGCCAAGTATGCGGTACCTATGAGAAATGTTGGACCCACGATTGCAATCGCTTGTCATCTTCAAGTTCTGCTAATTTTGCGATTTTGCTTCGAATTTTCATGACACATTTTCATGACAACAAAATATTAGCACAGTTGAATAGCAGGGCAGTGACAACAGAAGTGAGACAGTGAGCTGAAAGTTTTGATGAAATACACGATGATAACCCAGAAAAAGATGATAATTTGCAAACAAGGAAATGCTTAAGGTAGCTATCGAGCTACCTTGGTTTTTTCCCCTCAAATGGGCCCGAAAGTCAAGAAATTTCTTTACTTACTGTTTATGAATACGGGCTCAAGGAATCGCTCAAGCGCTTGCTTGAGCATTTCCTTATTCGTTGATTATGAATAGCCCAAGTGGCCGTCGCCTCCTCAAGCATTGACTTGAGCATTTCCTTTCAACTAAGTGAGGACTATGAATTCCGGCCGTAATGTTGAATCATCAAAAATTATCTTCCCTCGACCGGGGATCGATCTCCTATCGTTCCGATTCTGAATCGGAGCTCCTACCACTGAGCTGATCACAACAGTAAAAATCAAAACCCTGGGAAACCAATTCACCGTCCCTATTACTAGCTCCGATGTACTAACACTTATCCCGAGGTATTAACAATAAAATCAACAAGGAATCAATTTCACTCACAAATAACGAAGAGTTTTCGAAAAAATTCAAAGCCGGAATTTTAGATAACGTAGAATTGGTGCCTGCATCAGGAGCGGCGGGTCGCCTGAAGAAGGATGCAATGAAGTACATGAAGAGTGCTCGCATGAGGAAACTCCGCGTGATTTCCCAATATGAGCGCTGAGGAGCTTCATTTTCGTCTGCTTGTTGCTGGTTTCCCTGCAAAAAAATACCGTTAACTCATTATGAAATTTTCAACTTTTATTAATATTATTTACGCCCTATCCTTCAATAAGAAGTTACGATTGTCCTGTTTTATAAGCGCTATTTGTTTCATTTCAATGAATGAGAGGGAGGTATCTTTTAAAGTTCATGGTTTTTGATAATGTTGTAGATGATTGAAAACGACTTGAAAAAGTACAGTTTTCAGTACCCAGAAACTATTATTTCTGGAGAATTTCTAAGAACCGAGTAGAACTAAGTGTTTCTATTTCATTCTGCGCATAATTTCCTTAGAAAAAAAACCCTGTGTTGTTGCCTGTAAAGTCGGTATACGGGCGAAAGTTTTACGTGACAACGACTTTGAGTGGTAAAATAATTTTAATGTTAATATTCATTCGTATAGTAGGAAGAAGGATAAAATAAAATTCTTTGTCAAGTTGCACAGAGTAGGTATTTCCCGTAGGTAGTAGGTATTTCCCATGGGTGGGGGGGGGGGGGAGTGAGTGCCAGGGAAGGGGGGCGGGGCGCTCCCGCTTTTGTGAGCGCCCGGGAAGGGGAGGGGCCGCCCGCCTTTAGGGAGCGCCGAGCTGCACCCCCTCCGTGAGCGGAGCGTAACGCAGTTTCTTGAAGTGTCTCCCGGTAAACCAATTTATAAGACGTTATCACGTCAAAAGATAAAAAATTAATATTATTCTTGCACCAAAAAGTCGAGGTTGGAATCCTCAGTCTCAGGGTTGGTGATGTAATCCTCAAAATACGTTTTTCCTCATTCAAAAATAATTCAATATTTTTAACTATTTTGATTGGAGCTGATCGTGAATTGTAGAGTAAAAATTGTAACATATTGTTAAGTAATGCATGCATTTCAGGGGACGTCCCATTGGATAAGCATTAGGTCAATTTAACCAGAAGGTAAGCGATAAAACACGTATTTTTATTTATCTTCCTCCTGCACAAAACTGTTTCACTCAATTTAATTAATATTTTGAGTTAGCGGTTTATGGTGCCATGGCACAATGGTGGCACCACTATTAGTTCCATGGCGGTACAGAGAATACCACCCTGTAGAGAACTACTCCAATAATAGAGTATTTTTGTACTTCCCATGTTGACAAAACGCGAAACGTGAAAAAGAGCAGCTAGCGCGAGCACTCGTAGATGCTAACTTTCCACGTCATTTTTTTCAGATCTCCTCCGTGAAATCGTGAAAAGTGAACTCCTGTAGTGACGTTAACGTGACACTTATAAGTTAAGTTGACAAGGTTACTTTGGCGGATTTTTACTCCTTGTCTATTTCAAATTTTGTTCCCCTTTCAGATAGGAAATTAATTTTTTGTTTTTCATTCCAAGTATCATGATAAAAGTTATGGAAGAATGGATGGAGTCCAAGAGGTGAGTCCATCTGGCAGAGTTCCTCCACTGAGAAGGAACTTGAGCAAGTATTCGATGATTATTTAAGGTTTCTGCTAGTGAAAAAGCACCCCATTTCAGAAATTTCCATGGTAGAAGAGGAAGTTCTTGTCAAACCCCAGGATATACCAAATCTGACTTGAGGATTCAACATAACCACTTAAACAATCTAGTACTCCCTTACATACCAAATTTTCCGAAGGTTTTATTATTCAATAATTTTTTTCGATTTCTTATAAATATGATAAGAAATCCCTACTACGTTATAGATATTATTTATGTTTTTAAATTTATTACCTAATTATTTTTATTATTATTGTTTTTTATTATAGATATTATTTAATAGTTATCAATAATCAACTGCATAATATGCATATATATTATATATTGTTGTGGGTTTTGACGGTAATTTACCGATTTTAGGGCATGTTGCAGTCCTGGTTATGGTAGACCTGAATAAGGACGATTTGTTGTTACTTTCCCGGTTTTATTGTTTTGGCTCTCAATTTTCGGTTTAAGTGAAATATTATTTTGTGCGAATTTGAGAAGAGTCGTCGTGTTTATTTTGTCTTTACCCGGTTGTAACATGTATAGATACCAGTAAAATGAATAAAGAAGTATGCTAGTACCTACCTATCAAATGATAGTAAAACCTATTGGAGAAAAATTGGAACCCATAGTAAATGAAACAATCATGAGAATTGAATTAAAATAACTTCAATATTAATGACGAAGTGGAAAGGTAGTGGTAGGTACAAACAAATAGTCTTTTCTGTTCAACCTTAAAATACCTAGGGTAATCCATGAAAGAAGAAAAACAACTCCATCTACTCTGAGGTTATCCTCAAGTAGCGCACCCTCGCGTAGACAGCGGATTTTTTCAAACGCCAAAAGTTGGCTTTTGGCGTCAAGGAACTTTTCGCGTGTGTGAGTAGATACGTGTAAAACGAAACGCCAAGTACAAAAATACTCTAATAGAGTATTTTTGTACTTGCCGTTTCGTTTCCCACGTATCTACTCCCACACGCGAAAAGTTCCTTGACGCCAAAAGCCAACTTTTGGTGTTTGAAAAAGTCTGTTGTCTACGCGAGGGTGCGCTACTTGAGGATAACCTCAGAGTAGATGGAGTTGTTTTTCTTCTTCCATGGACTACTCAAGATAGAAAACAGCAATCATATCACAACGTAATGTTGAAGATTGAACTGAAAAGATTTGTTTGTAGGACTACCTACCCACTTCGTCATTAATTTTGAAATTATTTCAATTCAATTCTCATTATTGTTTCTTTACTGTGGATTCCAATTTTTCTCCTATAGTTTTTACATCAGTTTGTAGGTACTACTATACTTCTTTATTTTACTGGTGCATATCTATATTTTACTGGTATTACTGATATGCAGTTGATTATTGATAAATATTTATAATTTAATATGAGTAATAATAAAAATAAATAATAAATGTTTAAAAAAGAAAAATAATATTTATAATATATTATGGATTTCTAATGATATTTATAAGAAATCAAAAAATATTAATTGAATTGTATGATAAAAACTTCGGAAAATTTGATCTGTAAGGGAGTACCTACTAGATTGTCCAAGTGGTTATGTTAAATCCTCAAGTCAGTTTTGATGTATCCTGGTGTTTGAAACGAAAGTTGAAACTTCCTTTTTTGCCATGGTCCTCAGTTGAAAACGCCCTAACGTAGAATTTCTGAAATGGGGTGCTTTTTCTCTAGCAGAGACCTAAAATAAACATTGAATACGTGCTCAAGTTCCTCTTCAGTACTCTATACTCAGTACAATGCACTCTGCCATAAGCTCCATCAAAACACTCAGCACATCCACAACTTCCATCATGATACAATATATCAAAAACAAAAAATATCCTATCTAAAAGGGGAACAAAATTTTGAAATAGACAAGGAGTAAACACCCAACAAAGTAACCTTGCCAACTTAATAAATAAGCGTCACGTTAACGTCACCACAGGAGTTCATTTTTCACGATTTCACGGAAGAGGTCTGAAAAAAAATGACGTGGAAAGTTAGCATCTACGAGTGCTCGCGCTAGCTGCTCTTTTTCACGTTTCGCGTTTGGGCAACTCGGGAAGTACAAAAATATTCTAATATCAGCTGCAACTCCTCCCTCAGCTGACACAATACAACGGCATTAAGTAACAATTTGTAATCTGGCGTTTGATTCATTCCTGAATAAAAAGGTGAATAAGTTGCTAATTATATTTACTTATTTTATTCTAAGACTTACTTACTAAGAATTACTTTGGATGAATCTAAAATTCTGTTGGTTCGGTATTTAATAAAATCTTACCCACATTTGTTCACCGGTCTTACGTCTATCTAATGTTAATATAGGATACAGTCCTTACGGAACACCAAGTTAGCGAAACCACTGTTGTTAACGACTTTTGTATTCCTTATAGAACACAACCCCCCCCCCCCCCCTGGTTCGGGACTGCCTCTCCGAACAAACCTAGGGTTGTGAACTCGAACTGTAGGGTAACCTGTGCAGTTCACGTGAAACCTACTACATTTTTCACTTGTTGACCAGTCTTCACGCTAATCACTTGGCTCCACTCTCAACCTATCATCTTTTTGTTGTGTCCAAGTTGTGCTGGGCCCCACTTTCTCAAAGAGCGAGCCGTCTCTAGGAATGAAGTGTTTTTCGAATGTAGAGTAAATTTTTGGAAATTACGTTCTAACAGAAGCCATTTTTGATCAAGTCTTTCTTTTTTCACAAATACACAATTATTCCATTATCACTACAGTGAGCTCTGTCCATTTATTTGGAGAGTGTGTCAAGGAAGTTCATATCATCCCTCTCTTCTGCAAAATATTTACCGTAAAATAGGGTGATTGATTACTCATGTGACAAGGGGCAAAAGTTCATTTTTTGACTACAAAAGTGGGTTGCTGGGGTTTAATTGAAAGCTTTTTCGAGAAAATTGAAACTTACAAGAAAATTGAGTGTTTTATGAAGAGTACAGGCCTGGGCAGAGTACACAAGATTATGTCCAAAAACGCTCGTTTTTTGAGAACTAAACCCCCCCTCTCCCCCTTAAAGGCAAAATTCGAAATTTCGGCGACGTAGTGCACAACTAGATAGGTTTCCGCGTCGAATAAAAAAAGAACCAGGAAAATCGGTTAAGAACTAAGGGCTGGGCAGACGACACAAGATTTTGTCACACACACACACACACATACACCTATGGTTTTTTTCGCGGATTTGGATTCAGAATGGTCTAAAACGGATTAGTGTGTGGTTATTTTTTTTCTGTTGAGTGTTGTCCTCCTTCACCCCAGATCGATTGCATAAGGACGCCCAAGTCTTACTGTGGGACGTCCTAAAACGTACCAGCGCACAGGTCTGAACCTAAAAAGTTCATGAACTCATTCAACTTTCTCGGGTTCTCATACCCAGCGGGTTCAAAAACCGAGTTCGATAACTTTTTGCGCTGGAACAAACCTTAGGTTACCTAACAGTAAACTGTGAGTGACGTATGTGCTAGGATAGAATTGAATTTTTTCGCTCGAATATCGACTTTGAAAACAGTGTACATTGCACACGAGGATGAACAATGGGCTCAGCAATAAAAATAGGTTGCTAAAAAGTCGAGGGTGTAGAACGTGTAAATAACCATAAATCACAGAGTAGTACTAGTATAGTTGTCTAGAAACCGAAAGATACAATGCGATTAGAACCGTTCTAACTTCCATTGTAACCTAGTTTGGCTCTTCAGTCAAAAGCACCGAAACTTCACTCTTGAATACGAACCAATTAAAGTCAATTAACTAAAACCTTTTGTAGACAAACGCTGAAAAAACACGACCTTCTTAGGACCTCATTCGAGGTCAGACGTCCTGTTCTAGAAGAAACCAATTTCAAAGAACGATTAACGATGATTTGACAATTTCAAAAGCTGATAAAACGGTAGCTCAAATGTTGAAATCACCTTTATATCGAACATGACCCAGCGGTCAATAGCACGTAAGGAAACGCAAACCCATGGTTTACAGACCCGCCCACCAAACGTCGCACAAGAAAACAAAGTTTATTTAAATTCGTTAAAGGAGAGCGAACTCGGTTCTTCACGAAGCGAGAGGTTCTTCACGATTATTATCGATTAGAAGCCATTCTGTTTCACATAAAACATTGTCAACTTACATCAGCAGGAGTAACTTGGCCATTGGCCGAGCTCGCAGTGGAAACCGTGGTTCCTGATGAATTTTCCGTCATTGATAGGGCACAATTGTGAGCTAAAAAACAAATTACCAGTCCCCGGACAGTTTGTAATAAATTATGTGAGTTCACTGATTACACTGGGCACATTTTGCAAAAATGAGTGCGAAAAACGTGGTATAAATTCAAAATGGAAATAAATTCCGACTACAAACTGCGAGGCTACGTTGCTTCCTTGGCCCGTTTTCTTCTCCCCACTCCTCGTCATCAGATATCTTGTCAACATATGATTCGTTGTCAGGTTGTGCAACACAACACAAGATTGTCAATGGATCGCTGACGTTAGAGATTTGAGGTGAGTTGCAGATATTTTCATGGAATTAGAATACGGTGTGTTTCCCTGTGGGGGTTTGCCTGCGGACATTTCTGGTTTGTCGGCGGAGTTTGTCGATAGCCGAAGTCGTGTGCCGAAACTCCAGCCTCGACTGTCCCTCTACGCAGCTCTCCAATTGGATGCAACCAGCAACCTCCAGGACCGGCTAAAATATCCACTCAACGAACAAGAGCTGCGTCACATATACCACTATATTCGTGACTCGCGTCCTGATAGCGGCCACGCCGATCACATTAAAAAAAAAAAAAAAAAAATACTCCAAAGTATCAATTTTGCCACAGCCACAACCAGAGCTAAATAGCTCACAGCCTATCATTTCAAACTCAGCCTCCTGTGACGCAACATAGATGAATCTGCGTCAAAAAAATCAAGAATAAAGAAGAAGAAGAAGAAGTGTGCCGAAACCCTCCCTTTAACTCTTGTTAGCCCACGGTATCTTTTTGGAAGACCTACTTTAGAACGTTTTCTTGACGGTACAAGGTGGTTTTCGACCCTACTTAATGTCCCAATGGCTACTTTGACATCTCTGGAATAGAAAAGAAGAAGACGTGTCAAAACAACAACAACTATTGACTTGGGAGTGGGTGGAAAGAAGAATAATTAACACGACAAGGAATGATTGTAATTAAAAACTGTTTTGAATGAAGCAAAAACGTCGATAACTCCGAATAACGTACAAGAGAGGACTTTTTCCTTCTCTCACAAATCCACAATGACGGACACAGTGTGTCATGGAGGAGGAAGTCTGAAGTGGTATGGATATCTCCAACATACTCCCACAAAATTTTTATGACGGGAGATCTGTCCTCTACCTACCAACATGGAAGAAGACCCTCAAGAATGGAAAATCATGGAAGCAGGGATCACTAGAAATAAGGAAGTTATGACCATTTTAGTGCTGCAAGGTCGAAAATACGAATAAAAACTTTAAAGTGGAAAAAAAAGAATCTTGAGTGGGTTAAGAAATAATTGCTAAGAGACATTTTGTGTTGCAAATTCGTTGTAGAATCGATCCTTGAAGTTTGGTCCTTCCAAATGGTAGACACCCTGTATATATATTTTTTTGAAATTTGGACTACTTTGGGTTGTCCACAATTTCTGGCAAACTAACTCGTTCTTTTATTTGTTGTTTCGGACAATTTGGCGAAAACTAAACATTTTTGCTAAACAATGGGGGGTGCGCCTTGATTTTTTTTAGATTTTTAATCGAAAGTAGACTACATTCTGCAAACTTTGGCACCAACCGCGACCTTCTAGCGTGAGTAGATCTGTTTCTACGATTTTTCAAAGTTTCGACCGTTTATGACGTCACGCGCCCCTCTCGCCTGGGCGGGACACCCCAGCCAACTGTGACGTCATAAACGGTCGAAACTTTAAAAATTCATAGGAAGAGATTTACACACGCTAGAAGGTCGTGGTTGGTACCAAAATTCTCAGAATGAGGTCTACCTTAGATTGAAAACGCTGCAAATCATTGCTCAAAGGTTTATTATTTTCTGTATAGAGTAGCGTTTTTTACCTACCAACATTTTTTACTTACCAACTTTTTTTTACCTACCAACTATTGATAGGTACTACCTACCACACCATACTGCTTCACACCTTCACAATCAAGTTTATTCGAAAGAACTAAACGCTTCACACTCGATTCGAAATAGAAAGCTTCATATGGAAATTTGATTAATGGTTACGCAGAAGGCAAAACTGTATACAAATCGAAGAAATGAACAGCGATCGCATTTTAGTCAGATAAAATTTGAACGGAGATTAGACCTCTTTTGCGATTCACACTCATGATTCTGTTTTTATTCCGGGCAACGAAGGGTTTGAGGTAGAAAAAAACGTCTGCCAAGTTGGGTGGGCAGTATAGCTTCCTCACTCATTGTAACATGGACGTATAGAATCAGTTGGCGAAAAACAGGAGAGGAAATGGCCTTGGAGCTCACTCAGCTGATCAGTGACCACTCAGGCACCTTCAGCATTCTCCATTGACCCTGCCTCTCAAATTTCAGCTTCCTGCGTTCAACAGGAGAGAAAATGGCCTTGGAGCTCACTCAGCTGATCCGAAGGTGCTGAAATTTATAGGGGACCGTCTAGGACCTAACCCGCACAATCCCTGAAAATTTCATCAAAATCGGACCACAGGTTAGTATAGTTTTGCCCGGGACAAGGATTGACCACAGACAGACAGACAGACCGACAGACAGACAGACAGACACGGAACCAAAATTGTTCGGGAAGCTCTGAAACGCAAAAAGCAAGTGGAAATTTTGATTTTGCAGGACATTTTTTTTTTCACTTCTTTCACGAATACAAAGCTTCCCTACCTTCGGTAGTGAGGAAGCAAAATAGAACCCAAACCAAAATTGGCACAGATTTCGTGGTATATATAGCATTAAATGACGACAGATGACAAAAAGAAGGACGATTGAAGTTCGAGGGCACATAAAAAGGGGAATGGCAACATTTGAGTAAAAATGACACAAATTGGAAAAATTTTGAAATTGGCGTAATTTTGATTGGTAAACGATACATTGGCAATAAACCACATATTCTTCAAGGAAATTTAATGCTCTACAACTTTTTCTAAGAGACATGTTTTCTCAGATCAACCGTTTGGACGAAATTCAACAAAGTTATCCAGAAAACGTGACCTAAAAACCGAATTTTCAAAATTCCTCCATTTTTGGATGCATAAAACTCGGTAACGGTTCGGAATTTCGATAAAACTTATAGAATCAAAGTTGTGGAGAATTTTATAAGCTTTAATTTACTATAGCACATGCTTTATCGAGAAATGCACCGTTTTCAAGATATTTACGAAAAACCCCAAAATGGGACCTTTAGTGACCCCCCTCCCCTCGAGCTCGTGCCCCACCCTCCAGGACTTTTAGTATGTTAATAAGGATACCCACCCCTACATCTGTGCCAATTTTGGTTTGGGTTCTATTTTTTTCTACCTCAGGCCCTTTTTTAGTCTTCGTTGCCCGGACTATTTATCAAAGGAAAACCTTCAAGTACTCGTAGGGACCGAACGGTTTGTCCTACAGAGCTCCGGGTGGTCTCAAAAATTTTTAAAAATTCAATAGTATTTAAAATTGGTGAAAAAACGATACCTTTATTTCAAGAGTTTTCGAGCTAGGGCACTCTTGAAAATTTCAACCCTTAATTTTCACCCCTTAGAAGTGACTGACATCAACTAAAAGCTTCGCGGCACAACTAGACCCCAAATGGAGCCCATATACCAAATTTGAACCAAATCGGTCCAGTGTTGCTAAGAAAAGTGCCGCGTACGGCGGACGGACATTGCAAATTTGGATTCTACGCACCTTGAAACGTAAAGTGACAAAGTTTGAGGGGGGGTTATAAAAATTTTTTGCGATACGATCACATAGGCTTATTATTAGAAATAATAAACCAAAATAACAATAAACAGTTTTTCCTGTCCAGGCGCACACCCTATTACTCAAGTTATCGTGCGTAATAACATATAAATATACATACACACACAAAACTTTTGGAAAAACTCCAGAGATCGTTCCAGAATGTTCTAAAACGGATTTCAGTGAAAACATTTTTCGAAAAAGCCCATTCTAAAAAATTTGAGGCCATTGAAATCGCTTCATTTTCCTTGAAAACTCTCTAATAGGATGAATCTCAAAACAATACCGCAAATAAAAATATAACGAAATAATTTCAACATTTTATTTAAAATGAAAACAAACAGGCAACCATTTATGTACATTACGATCACAGTAGATACATTAACTTATTCTCACCACAGTTGATAACACTTCTTAAATAAATTTAATACCTAAGGTACCTACCTAAAAAATAAATTAACAGAATTGTTGTATAATAGAATCACAGTTACAGCCTCTCCTGGATTATTGGAGGAGGTGAACCTTCCGAGACCTCGATTTTCAGAACTGGAGGTGCTATTTCCGTGGAGCATCGACGACTGCTTCGTCTGAAAGTCACATTCTCTGGTCGCAGAACAGGTGGCAGCGGATCATCCTGATTTCTGCAACAGCAAAATTTGGTTTAAGATTTTCGGTGTTTTTTTTTTTTGCATTTTTTTTTATTTGGCATTAATTTCTTATACAGCCATACTATAGTTAATATAATTAAATATACACTTTACATATGTTCACAAAATTATAAATTTCCTTATACACAGAGTATTCATGTTCCTGTAGTAATGTTCTGTAACTGAAAGGGTTTTCTACTAGTATGGTAATTTTCGAAAATAGTCTCTGTCTTTCCTCTTCAAATGTCGTACATGACATTATTAAGTGTTCCAATGATCCGTATGGGTCTTCACACCTGCTGCACTCTGTCGTAGTTTTCTTTCCGATGGAATGGAGGTAAGCATCGCAGATGCCGTGGTTCGATCTTATTCGAGAAATCATCCTTCCGAAGTCTCTGTTAACTTCGCTATACTTAAACCAAGGTCTGCGTGGTATATTCGTTTGTATCGCCTTATAAAAGCTCCCTTTCGCTGAAGTTAAGTATGCTTTTTCCCATGTGGATCGATAGTGTTTTGCAAGATGTGGCATGAGGTCTTCTATTTCCATTCTTAAGTCAAGCTGTTGTCCATTCTTAGCTCCTTGTTTTGCGAGACGGTCCACTTCTTCATTCTCCTTTATTCCTGCATGAGCTTTGATCCATAGTAATTTTATGTTCATGTTATTGGATCTGCATAGGTATAATAAGTGTAGGAGCTTGGCAGTGAGTCCGTTTGAAGCTCTTAAGGTTGAAACCGCACTGATCTTTTGGAGGACACTCAGAGAATCGGAGCAAACCACGTTTGTTTCTCCCCCATCATGCTCATCAATAACGTATTCTACCGCTTTTATGATTGCTACCGTAAAATGGGGTGAGATGCGGCCACCGGGGTGAGATGAGTCCAACTCAGCTTTTTCACATCATAACGCTACCTAGCGGCCAATGTAGTACTTAGAGGATTCCCCCTATTTTTCCCAGATGGGAAGATTGTGCCAGTAGCGCGCGGTGCCGAAGAAACCTTCTTAAACAGTTTTGTTTACGTTTTGTGGTGATTTCCGTTTTTCATACTTTTGTTGACCTCTCGGAAAAGTGGCAAAACCTTCGGAGGAAATCCAATTTCGAGTTGTCGTGTATGCTTGGTAAGTTGATGTTTGTGTTCTTATATCATCTGAGTAAGTGCAGGAGAAAGATCGTCTTTGTGGGACGACTCGTTCCCACGTAATTGAAATAAAACAAAAAGTTGGCAATTGCAAATCAAGGGGAAAATAGGGTATGCGCCTGGGTAGGAATAACTGTTTATTGTTATTTTTAATCTAAGGTAGACCTCATTCTGAGAATTTTGGTACCAACCGCGACCTTCTAGCGTATGTAAATATTTTCCTATGAATTTTTAAAGTTTCGACCGTTTATGACGTCACCGTTGGCTGGGGGGTCCCGCCCAGGGGAGAGGGGCGCGTGACGTCATAAACGGTCGAAACTTTGAAAAATCATAGAAACAGATCTACTCACGCTAGAAGGTCGCGGTTGGTGCCAAAATTCTCAAGATGTAGTCTATTTTCGATTAAAAATCTTTAAAAAATCAAGGCGCACCCCCCATTCCTCCGCCTCGCAAAGTGGGAGACAACAAGTTCGTCGCCTCCTTGAAAAAATGAGTTTTTTCTTCATTATTTTCAATTTTTTGTTGGAGAAGAGTCGAAGTTTAATGAAGTTTTATTGTAAAGTCGATGTTTCTGTCAAAATGATGATTTTAAAGTGAAAATAATAATTTTAATACAGTGTTATTGAAAAGTTGATGTTTTATATTTGTTAACACCTATTAACTAAACAAAAAACTTTTTTTTGCAAATCTAATGTGCTCTAGTTCATAGGAGATGGTGTTAGAAGGATCCACAAGCTGTTATAATGCGTAGATAGGCGAAAAAAGTCGGTGGCCCTTTCTCACCACGATGGCGGTGTGAGATGGTACCACAAAAAAAATTTTTGCTCCCACCCCCCTTGGTTGAATGAAAATTTTTTTTCGACGGAAATGGAAAGGTGAGATGTGTAGCTATGTGATTAAAAAAAATTAGCCCTGTGCGATTGGTTTTGAGGTAGTTATGATGAAAAAACCTCAAAAGTGGCCTCAACTCACCTCATTTTACGGTACCATTTCGGAATGATAGCTTGATACTTGCGGGTGGAGTTTGAACGTTTTTTTATAGTTTTTCTTGACGTTCCAAAAGGCACAACCTACTTCTTCATGACATTTTGATCCATCTGTAAATGTAAGGTTACAGTGTGGCCATCTGGTTGCTAAAAATTCCTTTAATTGTTCATTTATTCCCGTTCTGGCGTCTGGCTTGTAGATGAAGCGTGTGTAACTTATTGGCTGTATTAATTCTTCAAACTTCAGCATGAATTTAGGTGGTCGAGGAGAGCTATAGATGCTTGAGAGGTCTAGATGTTCTTGAGTAAAACTATTTATGATCATGGGAGTCATCCGAACGTGCATGATTTCGGAGTTTAAGTCTAACACACTCAATCTACAAATGTTATTCAATATTTCGCTCTGACGGGTACGCAGTCTCATAATAAACCGATCCGACAACATTTGAAACCTATTCCGAACGGGACGCTCTCCTGTTTCGGCTCGGAGAATGTCTGTTGGAGTGGTGGACAGAAATCCCATACTTTGCCTTAGACATTTATACTGCAATCTTGATATTTTCAAGAGGTTTGTGTCGCTGGTCTGTCCATAGAATATGGATGCGTAGTCAACTATAGCGCGGATCGTCGCCTTGTAGAAAATTAGAGCCACCTCCGGATCTGCTCCCCATTTGAGGTTTGTAACCATTTTGAGTATGTTGAAGTATCGGTCTGACCTATTCAATACGTGTTCAATATGGGAGGTCCATGTTAGGGATTTATCCATCCACAGCCCCAAAAATTTTACTTTCCGTTCGACTGCTATCTACGGTGCTACGGTGCTGCTATTTTCGGTGTTCCCATGCTCTTAGTTCCCAATAACTGTGTAGGTGCCTGCTATTTCGCGATTTTTTCCCCATGTAGTATGGGAATTATGTCTCTTTGAGGGGAGAAATTCCCGAGAAAAGATGTTTGATTTGCATAAAATATAAATAGCTCTACCTTCTCCAGAAGAAAGTGCCAAAGGGATGGAGAGTTTCAATAGTAGACTCATCGATTAAGTCTAGTAACTAAAGTTGGCCCACGAATGATATTGCAGATAATTTTTGAACGAGCAACTCGGAGAGAGAAAAAGTAGTGAAGTTGACCCGTTGAACCTGATTATCTACCTAATAATAATAAAACCATTTACTAGGAAAAGATTAATAGTCGGGTGGCCAGGCTAGGCATCTTTTTTGCTAACTCAAAGTAACGTTTACTACTAGCGCTTTTCTTACAATTAGACGTTATGTCTTGAAGGAGGAATGGTCGAAGCAATGTAAACCACTTTAGTTTTAATATTATTAAAATCTTATCAAGATTACCGTCAACTGGTACAACTTTCGCCACCCCGTTCAACAATGTGCCACAAACGTTTTTCACAGTCAGCGCTACCTAGCGATTCCTGGGATGAAGCTATTAATTCAGGAAAAATCACAGGGGCAGGGCAATAGTATAGGCACAGGTTAACCAACTCAACAAGCTTATCAGTGGACATCAGCGACAGTGATAAAATTGTATCTGTTCCCGGTTTTTTTCGTAAGTTGAATTTGTCCAAATAGTCTCCTTTGGGTACCCCACTAGCGTTTGGTTCACGTTTCTGGTAAGTTTATATTTTCAAACCTGTGATATCAGCAACGAATTGCCATATTTGCCTTTTTCATGAGTGTGTTATTTCCGTTGATATTTACTGGAAAGTAAAAAATGGGACAAACAGGGTACAACTTTGTGCCACCAACTTTTTCCCGTTTATGCATTGATATTTAAAGTGTTCTGTTCTATTTTTTGATCACGTGGACGATCCAAATGTCACAGTTCACGAATCAAACCAAATTACGGAACCCAAACCTTAAGGGGGAGATCCTAACCATTTCCCCCATATATCTCCGCATCAGATAGGCCTACAGGGACTATTTTTTGTAATTCTTCATACTTTTAGTCAATAAATAGAGCATTTAGCTTACATTTTAGATTTTTAAATGATATCATATATTTTTGTTGGTATCATACATTCGAAAAATTTAAATACTCCAAATATCTTCACTCCGATTTGTTAAAACTAACCTCCTGATGGTTACCTAAAAATCTCAAAATTTTCGGTTCATCCGTTCATCTATGGTTTTGAAATTACTCTTGAATTGAGCCATATAAATCAGGGTTATATTTTTGTTATAAAAAATACATTTTCGGTGTTATGCTTACTGAATTTTATTAAAAATGAAGAAGATAAGGTTTCGAGTTTTTTTGTGATCACACACTCCCTAAAAAGTTGAAAAATATTGAAATGTTTTTCAGAAACAAGCTTGTTTTTGGTTCCTTTTCAAAGTTAACATGATGAGTAACAAAGAAACCAGGGCAAGAAGTGTCCACTGCTCGATATTCGTATATTTTCAAGCTAAAAAAAAATTGTGGTACATTGTTGTACCCTTATGGGGTACAAGAATGTGCCACGAAAAAACATTTCTCTCTATTCTTGCATAAGAGATAGAATTTTTTTCATGGTGGCATTTGATACTTGGAAAGTAGAGGTACGTTGGGTAAATTTTTCAATAATATACGATGAAAAGTAAAGTATTTACACGTAAGAAACCTCAAAATTGGCACAAAGTTGACGGTATGTGCAAGATATTTTCAACACCCTACGTCAGTGTTAGGCAACATCAGTACCAGTTATTTACCCGCTCTATCAGTTTTGAAATTGCTTATTATAATTAGAGATGAGAATTCCAAGGGAGAATTTGCCTAAATTTTTTTTTTGTTTGAAAGAGGGTTTACTGATATGGAAGAAAACCATAGTGTGCTGCTCGAGAAAGCATCCAACAAATTTAGAGAATTTAAGGAAGATGGAAATGTTAAAAGAAGCGGCAATCTGTTCATGGGGGCATGGGGTTGCAACGTAGCGGAATTTCTGACCAATCTGACTTCATAGAAGGTGCTATGCCTCTCTGAGGTAGCGCTACCTCTGGAAATGCAAATGAAACTGTAGCTTACGTGATCGAACGCATAAGCGCGCGACTGGGGGTAGAGAAAAACCCCGGAAGTGCAAGTGACCAAAAGAAGCAATTTTACTATCTCTTTTTACAATCCGATATACTTATTAGTTTATCAAGCATTATTAGTCTCCATCCTCTCTTATTTAGTTTCTATATTAAGTTAGTTTCGTTATTTGAATCACATTATTTGAGTGGTCATTTGACTGGATCGTTTTGTGTGGTCGCGCTTAGAACTTAGAAGGGCGTTTAGAACTCCACCTGTTGTCGTTCTGCGGTACTATCTGGAATTCTACGCCAGAGCGCTCAACATGTGAATCCTTCCACTTTTCGCGCCGTTTTTAGGACGTCCCACAGTAAGACTTGGGCGTCCTTATGTGATCGATCTCGGGTGAAGGAAGACAACACTCAACAGAAAAAAAATAACCACACAGTAATCCGTTTTAGACCATTCTGAATCCAAATCCACGAAAAAAACCATAGGTGAATGTCTGTGTGTGTGTGACAAAATCTTGTGTCGTCTGCCCAGGCCTTAGTTCTCAACCGATTTTCGTTTCTTTTTTTGTTCGACGCGGAAAACTATCTAGTTGTGCACTACGTCGCCGAAATTTCGAATTTTGCTTTTAAGGGGGGAAAAGGGGGGTTAATGATTTAAAAAAAAAAACGTGCGTTTTTGGGCATAATCCTGTAAAATCTGCCCAGGCCTCATTTTCCAACCGTTTTGAGTGTTTCTTTTTTTTTTGTTCGAATCATAAATCTTCCAAATTGCACACTATTTCACCAGAGTATCAAAATTCGCAAGTGGAGGGGCGAGTGGGGGGATAATATTCACAAAATATCCGATTTATCAATATTTCGGTTCCTTTATAGTTTACTTATTGTATCCAAGCTTTGAAATTGAGGAAAAATTCTCATTATACCTCCGGATTTTCATGAATTATTCTCTGTCCCATCATGGAACTAATAGTGGTGTCACCATGGTGCCAGGACACCATAAACCGCATGTATCTTTTTTTTTGTGTTTCACCTTGAATACGGAATTGAACTTCAATGGACTGCCTACCAAAACAGATGAAAGTTCAACGTTACGAAGTTTTACCGCTTTGGTGTCAGACTGGCTTTGGCACCATAGGCGGGGGGGGGGGGGGGACTCGAAATCACTTGTTGGGTGTCGTAGATCATGGATTTTAAAATGCTCTTCAAATTCGAGTCTCCCAGGCAGGTAGAATTTTAATGGTGGATAAGGGTATTAGGGGGGGACCACTATTTCTTGCCTAAAGTACTAAATGAATGACATCGAGTGAAACAGTTTTATCGCTTACCAACTGGTTTACATTGATCTACATCTTATCCAATGGGACGTCCCCTGGTTTTTTTTGTGTGACGTCAACGATATTCCTCGATGTTCGCGGTGTTTTTTGAAGAGGCTTCGCTTGTTAGGCATTTTCTTCTATCGATGGCATCACATGATAACCTCGTATCTCACCCACCTGTAATTCAACTTTTAGCGATAAGATGCTAGGTTATCAGTGACGCCCAGCCCTCTTGATCAAAACCGAGGTTTTCATTTAGGGCGCTAGAGAGCAGAAAATGCAATTCCCGCTAAAAATTGAATTACAGGTGGGTGAGATACGAGGTTATCATATGATGCCATCGCTGTGGTAATTTTTTTTCCTTGGGTACCTACCCCTGGTGTTAAACGTTATTCTAGGGCCCTATTCTATAATTTGACTTGAAATTCCAAAATCTAAAATTGAGGCAAATTCCCCATTGTTTTTTGAAGCCATTAAAATTATTACTCAGTAATAGGTTTACTCAGCTAGTTTCTAATTAGTGAATTTTCCCACATTTTTGGATCCATTCAAGAACCAACAATATTTTACGAATGCAGAAAAGCAACTATGGATGCTGTTTCCTTTCATCTTCCTACATCCATGGTATACCGAAGTATTAGGGAACAATGAATAGTGCTTTGTCTCACTTCACTGTAGTTCACAGAGTACCCATGGAACTTAGAATCACCTTTCTATTTTCATGTTTGAGATGAACGTTAGCAGAATGCAGTTAGAATTTACTTGGTATTGAGTAGAAACCTGTACTTTTCGGTCATATTCAGATCCTGTGTTGGATTACGTTCCGTGTAACAACTACAACAGGAATGTCACATATCTAATTCTAATAAGTATTTGTTTGTAAAATGGGAAAGGTATCTGCCCCAACATGTTTACATCGCCAGGACAAAGAAGATGATAATGTGCTCCACACCTTCTTCAAATGCCCCAAATGGTCACCTGAAAGAAATCAGCTGATGGCAGACCTGGAGATAGTTCCCCAGAGTTCAACACCAGAGGCTGTTGTCAGCAGGATGCTGGAAGGTGAAAGGAGCTGGACTGCTGTGGCAGAATACACGGAGAGCATCCTGACAAGGAAGATGCTCTTATAACGAGAAAGAGAGAGGAGGGAGCATCTGGTCCGCCCCCTCACCGAGAACTGATTAAACGCCCCTGGACTCTGCCCGAAGTAATGTGCTAAACGGTTCCGAGCTGAGCTCCAACATGGGGGAAAAAGGAGGTGTTTTTTTTAGTGGGTTTGAATCCCACATAACCTGGAGGATGCGGACCCTTCCACGTATCTTACGAGATCCAACTCCACCTATGGATCTTAAAGATTTTCTCACCTGCCTGCCGAAAAAAAAAGTATTTGTCCTACTTTTCTCATTTCTGCAGAACTTACTGAATTGATGCCGAATAATTTTTCTTGGCCTTAAGAGTACATGTTTTGACGCGTAAGTAGCCAACGTCTTTTGGAATGGGTTTGGATGTTTCATTGTTCATTGCCACATCAGCAAATTCTTGAGAGGTCTGTGACGTTTTTCGATCAGACCTGTAATCAGAAAAAAATCAAATAGGTACTAAGTTTATAGAGAATGTGACCAAAACTTGCTGATGGTTTCCACTTTGAAACGACTTGGTTGGGTCTGGTTACATCCGTGTCATCCACGGCACAAAAACCAGAGGACGAAGAAAGAAGGTTATGCTACCCTGCAACCTCACTTCACCACTAGCTTCCTACATGGCCTTTCGAGCTATATTCAAAATACCTACAACGTTTATTTCAACTTATAATTTTCATACGAGTGTATACTTTTATTTTCAAATCTATCATTTTTGTGGATTTGTGCGTTTTATTTATTCACATCCCAGCAGATGTTTAGATATTAGTGTTTTTTCCAATTCTTTGGTCTGATAGTTTTGCATAATAGTTCCAATATCCTTGGTCTTAGATATATGAATGATGAGAACACTTGGCAGGCAAATATAATGCTTAACACCCACATAACATGGCCATGTAAAGAATCTAATCTTAACGGGGCGTTTATGACACCAAATTTATACATTCTGATAGAATAAGCTAGCCGTGTCATCTTTCGTTTGCGAGTATCGGCGTAAGTATACCATGCTTCCTATCAGCTGGGGTGTTAGTGATTATTCGGTTAACTCTCATTCCCGAAATTTTTGTTTCGAGCACAGACTGGTAACTGAGTGTAATGTCATACATTTCTAGTCAGTAGTTCTCCAATAAAGTGACGCGTAGGGAAACCCCAAGCAGGCATGAGTCATCACCAACATGGGTGAGGTGAGGAAGTGAAAAAACACGTCACTTGACGTCACCTTTTTTCCACTCTCCCCTCACCATACTAACTTGAGTATATAAGCCACACTGAGGGGTCTTCCTACATGCATTCGTACTTCGTCTTTCCAACTTATCATTTCTTGTCTTACCTACAGCCCCAGTTCTTCCGAGGGAACGGTTTGCCCCATAAAGGCGCCAAACCTCTAGCTCCCCTTAGGGACCTCTTCAGAACAGTAGGCCTGACTACGTAAATGTTCCGCCTCCAGCTGGTGAGTCTGTTATCAGACGCCGAGGTTGTAGGATAGATCTTGATGCACTTGTCAATATGGTCAGCCAAGAGGCGCCACAGATGGAGTGCTGAAGCAACAGGCTTTTAGGGATCAATCTCTCCGTTGAGTAGGATTCAGGTTAGGAACAATTCAGCGCATCGAGAGGATCATTGCCCTCACTCGACAACACGCAGAACACAACATTCCGAGATTGCAACCGCCGACGTCCTTGCACCTCCACGGACTCCCGACTTTGCCGAGGATACGAAGGTATCAATTCTGCTCTTGCTTCCGCCGTTCTACTGCAATGACCCGCGCCTATGGTTCATGCAGCTCGAAGCGGCATTCACCAGCGCTCACATCAACACACAACGCGCCCGATTCTCCCGCACTATACCGCTTCTCCCATACGACGTAGCTGTACAGACTGCCGATCTCACAGCCACGGAACTCGTCACGCCGTACGAGGACCTCAAGCATAGGCTCATTGAAACATATGAGCCCTCGCGGTACGCAGGAATCACCGCCCTCATGGAACCACAGCACCTGGGGGACCAGAAGCTGCCGCAGCTACCATACGGTCAGCTACTAGGCGCCACAGATGGAGTGCTGAAGCAATAGGCTTTTAGGGATCAATCTCTCCATTGAGTAGGATTCAGGCTAGGAACAATTCAGCGCATCGAGTGGACCATCGCCCTCACTCGACAACATGCAGAACACAACACTGGTGACCCCGCACGTACCTGTAATTACTATTCAACGCTCAAAGTACCTTTCACTAACCTCATAGGGGACCATCTACGCACTAATATGGACAATCCTAGAAAATTTCATCAAATTCGGGTGAAAAATGTAAGTGTTATGGCTGTTACAAGGATTTTACGTTTGCGCATGTGCAGTGGCTACTATCAGTCCGAAGGTGGTGATTTTCATAGGGGACTGTCTGCCCACCAACCAGCACAATCCCTGAAAATTTCATGGAAATCGGACAATAACTTCGTATAGCTATGCGCGTTACAAGGAATTCATGACAGACAGACAGACACGGAACCAAAATTGTTCAGAAATGTCTGAACAAAACGTAAAATGCGAGTGAATATTTTGATTTTGGAGAACTTTATTTTTCATCCTTGAAAAGTGAAAACAAAGCTTCTGCTACCTTGGTAGACTTGGAAGCAAAATGAATTTTTCAGGACTGTTTAGAGTGAGAGGCGACGATTGGCGGGGTAGCGGGGGGGGGGGGGGGGGGTCATCGCAGTGTCAAGTACACAGAGTAACGGAGACAAGTTAACAGAGGAGAAAGCCAACGTTAAAATGGTGTGCAAGCATTTTTGAGGCTGCCTCAGTTGCGTCATCTACTTTCAGCTAGGATTGAGGAACTAATACGGAAGTGGTGGGGGGAGAGGCCACACTCTTCATACCACTTCTTTTCAAATCCTTTTGAATGACCAGAAATTGATAACTTTTCGTTTCATCATCATTTAGATTTGCAAAAATTACTTGGAAACGAACAACTGAAAGAACCACGAAAATCGGTTGAGAACTAAGGCCTGGGCAGAGTACACAAGATTTTGTCACACACACAGACATACACCTATGGTTTTTTGACATTTTATGTCTTTACTATGGCACATAAATGAAAAAACGGTGGATACAGCTTTCGTACAAGTACGCAACCACGAGAGACATTTTATGTCTTAAGGTTAATAAATTGAGAGCTTTCCAATGAGTGGTGAACGATTTTTGTGGGGTGGAAAATGACTTGCGTCTCGCCGCCGAAAGACGAGCAGCCGCTGCTGCGGCCTAGCGGCATTTGTGAAAAGTAGGTACGCTGTACCTCGTTTTTACCGCTCATTCCAAAATTTGAAGGTTCTACTTTCCTGCCTCATTAAATTGTGAGGAGAAGAAACATGTAATAGAATTTGTGTGTTTTGGAGCGACGAAAGCAGAATGGATTATTGTAGTGGAGATTACCGCCTGCGGAACTTTTTACGAACGTATTGTTTGGAAAATTTCGCACTAGACAGCCGATTCGATTCGCACAAATTTCAAACCTCCACGATTCTATTATAAGTACCTACCTAAGTACAAGGTATGTAAATTTCGATAGACCTTTGAAAATCCAAGAAATTTTATCAGTGTTTTATTGTTTTGCTACCAGTACCAAAATTAAGTTCTGTCACAACTTCCATCTGACATAAATTGTATAGGTATTGATTTCATTAATTGAAAATAGAAAATATTTGATAAGTAATGTAGTTACAACAAATTAGCAACAATAACATAATTATTTTTCACGCAACTTAAAATCCGACTTTTTCACATTCATGCTTTATGAAACGACTATAGCGAATACCATAATTATTAAGTAAGTTGAAATTTGAGGATACCTTTGAAAATAGCACTAAATTTCCTTTCTCTCTAATGTTAATCATAACTTTTTTAATAGTCAAACTATATTCCAGTACCTACTTAGAATTTTCACGAGAATGAAAAATTCCTATTTTTATCCCTATCCGGCTGTTTCTGGGGTTTATTAGTGTGTTCTTTTACAGACGAGCTGTAAATCAAGAAGCTGCGAATCAAAAAATTGCAACCGTTCTGGACGAAATTTTCCTAGCAATACGTTCGTAAAAAAGTTACCTACGCAGAGGGTAATCTTCACGATAATAATCCATTCTGCTTGATTCGTCACTCATAAATTCAATAACAGTTTTCTTCCCCTTACAATAAATATAATAAGGCAGGAAAGTAGAACCGTCAAATTTTTAAATGAATAATAATGTTGGAATGAGCGGTAAAAACGAGGTACAGCGTACTTTTCACAAATGCCGATAGACCGCAGCAGCGGCTGCTCGTCTTTCGGCGGCGAGACGCAAGTGTGGAAAATGAGGAAGTTAGTTTTCCCTAGGAACGATTGGTTGTACGTGAAAATCATCAGAAATTTCCGTGTAACGCTCCCCTCATAACGCTCCCCGCGTGACGATTTTTCATTCATGTGCCATAGTAAAGACATAAAATGTCAAAAACCAATCGAGGCGAAAGGTATTTTCCAAGTTGCCCTTACAATTGATGTTGTCCCTATCGCCAGTAGTTCGAATGTTGAATCGACAACTGCCACCCATAGAAACGTTTGAAACCCAGTGTATTATTGAAAATCGCTCGATTTTTCGGTACATATCGCGAATATAACTGAATGTTATCAAATTAATTACTTAGATGCAGCTGGTAACGCAATAAGGAGAAAAATATGTGATAAACAAGGTGACTTGTTATGATGAGGTGGGAACAAGTGATCATGAACGCTATCTGTTGCTTTCCGCTATAACTATGTCCTGGAGCTCCACCAATCAGAACGCTTCTCGGGCTCCCACATTCAGCTTTCAGCCCAGTGGTCAAGTATTACCATACCCCCACTACCACACCACCAGCCATAGCGAACAGTCAAGGAACTGTTTTGTGACCTTGAATGCATAGAAACTTGGAAGATGAGCCATGGATGGTAGGGGAGTGGGGGGCACATTTGACATAGGGGCACATTTGACAATGGCTGTTTGTCACACAAGATTTGAATTTTACCGCGACTTCGTGTTTTTGTATTGTGAAGAAGAAGAAGAAGAACCATTCCAGGTGAAAACCGTGCAGGTTACAAATCATCTAGTCGGCTCATGGCGGTTTGAGTGTTTGGACCCCTCTAAAGTAATTTTTTTTAAATTTTGTTTTTCGTTGATTACCGAGTGGATTCATTTTTTTTTTTAATGTAGCTCATCCAGTTTGTCAGTCGTATATGTCTCCATGCAAGTGTTTTCCTTGGATTCTTCAAAACAATTCATCGTTCGAGGTTGGCTTGGGTTTTACTGTAATGGCTACCCTCGGGGTAGTTTTGACAGTTTTGCTAGGGGAACATTTGACATATATTTTGACAAATATTTTTATATACCTATGAAGTTTGTCAATGCTATGTTGATGTAGGATTTTGAATACCTACTCGACCTGACGTTTTTCAATAAACATCTTTGTTTTGATCATTATTTTTTGTTACTTAAATTCCTACATCCATAAAACTTGGTGTTCCTTTGAGAAAGAAGAGTGGGTACTCATCTAATTGAAATTGTGTTGGTAGTGTTGATTGTTACAGGCTGCAGGGTCTATAGTTGTTCTGTTTGACTCAACATTATTGCCAGACAATGATTTGCCGGACATTCCATGGTTTTTTGGTAAGATTAGTTTAGAATTATGGTACTTTCTGTGAACTGTCAAAAGTGCCCCTTTCTCATGCCAATTGTGCCCCACCGGTGGGGCACAATTGTCACTTACTAAGCATTTTGAAAATTTACAATAAAAAAACTTGGCAAGCAGATTGAAAAAGGAACGAGATGTATGTAGGTAGCAAAAATACCGTAGTTAACGATAGAAGAAAGAAATTCAAGACCTCTCGTTCTTTCAACCTTGTAGGATGGAAAATGCGAAAAAGTATCAAATGTGCCCCCCACTCCCCTAATTAGCCCACGCATGGCAAGAAATAACATATCCATTCATCCACATTATCTCAAGGAAGGAAAGCAGTTCGTTTTTTCGCTGCCACAAATAGCAGCTGTTTGATGTTGGTGTCCCGGACCCGATTTTACTGTATTTCACTGTACCTGATCGTTTTTCTTGTTGATAGACACTTGGAAATCATTGCATAACATTGCAGGATGTAGGTATCACATCTTTTGGTAGAGTGGAGTGGGGTAAATGTGGAGATGCAGTAATGGTTTTGAAAATGGTGCCATTTGAGCGCCTTGCCTCGGAAACCTTCTCAATGTGTACCCAGTTATGTTGGTAACCCTTACCTGTCAGAAAAGCAGCTCCCGCCAGTCAGCTGCTTATTCCTAACGTTATCCTGACTCACTAGTGATTAGCTCTTCAGACGAGTGGCGGGTTTATGCCAAGAAATAAGTTTTCCAGAAGGCGCAGTGGGGCAGTAACGTTTGTTTTATCTTGAAACTTCTTCGCGCGAGTCAGTTTATCAGTTTTCATTATGAAATCGTTTATATCACGATCATTTGTTGGAATGATAACATGGGTTGGATTTGCCCCAGCAAAATTGCAGTATGGGGTAAATGCGGAAGTTCAAAATAAGCACCCTATAATAACTATGAGACTGAGTTACCTGTCTGTTCTAGGACAAAACGCTGCAAATTATTACACAATGGTTTATTATTTTTCTATATTGATCACTCGTCTGCAAAGCCACCAACCATCCAACATGAAGAAAAACATCGATCGCATTTCGGTCATCTAAAATTTGAACGGAGATTAGGCCTCTTTTGCGATTCACACTCGTGTTTCTGATTTATCGTACGTCCGACACTTAAATTCTCGTAGCGAGCGAACGGTTTGTTCTACAGTGCTCCGCGTGGTCTCAAAAAATTCTTAAAATTGTATAGAATCTTAAATTAAAGGAAAACAATACCTTTATTTCGAAATTTTTTGAGTTAGGGCGTTTTCAAAATTTCAAAATTTATTTTTGAGCCCTTAAAAGTGACCTACATCAACCAAAATCTTCGGGGTACAACTAGACCCAAAGTGGAGCCTACATACCAAATTTCATCAAAATCGGTCAATGCTAAGTGGCAAAAGTGCAGCGGACGGCCGGCCAAATTTTTATTCGATTTTTGGATTCTACGTAGGTACCTTGAAACGTAAACCATCAAATTTTGAGGGGGTGTTAAAAAATTTTTATTCTTGGTCGATTCCAAAGGTTCATTATTGAAAATAATAAACCAAAATTGGAGATGTACCATTAAAAATACACATTTAGTTTCCTACACGTTGAATTTCTTCATTTTAACTCTCCCACTTTCGAAATCAGGCCTCAAGGGAAAATTATTCACTCAAGAAAGAGTCATTTGAAAGATAAAGTGCTTGCCAGTTGGCGCAGGAAAGTTCATTTTGGTCATAAAAAACGCTGCAAATTATTACACAATGGTTTATTATTTTTCTATATAATCGTCTATAAAGCCACCAACCATCCAACATGAAGAAAAAACATCGATGGCATTTCGGTCAGCTTCAATTTGAACGGAGATTAGGCCTCTTTTGCGATTCACACTCGTGTTTCTGATTTATCGCACTTTATTATTTTTATAGTTTATTATTTTATTATTTTAATGGTTTATTATTTTTCTATATAATCGACTATAAAGCCACCAACCATCCAACATGAAAAAAAATACTTGGAAAATGTCACCCCACGCACATTTAAGCAAAAACCTCTTTTTTGGCCGGTTATTTGCCCATAACTTCTATTTCGTGTCGCGCCGCACCGCGCTGTCGACCTAGTGGACAGACAGCTTTACTCTGCGCTATTTTCACCATTATAATTGAAGTATTGTTCAATATAGTTCTTTCAAGTTCATAAAGGGTTCAGCTCTTCATTCGCCCATTCCCAAGGTAACAACAATGTGGTTTTTTCTCCGTTGAGTGTTGTCCTCCTTTACCACAGATTAATCGCATAATGGGGGGTGCGCCTTGATTTTTTTTTTTTTAGATATTTAACCGAAAGTGGACTACATCCTAAGAATTTTGGCACCAACCGCGATCTTCTAGCGTGAGTAGATCTGTTTCTATGATTTTTCAAAGTTTCGACCGTTTATGACGTCACGCGCCCCTCTCGCCTGGGCGGGACCCCCCAGCCAACTGTGACGTCATAAACGGTCGAAACTATAAAAATTCATAGGAAAAGATTTACACACGCTAGAAGATCGCGGTTGGTACCGAAATTCTCAGATTGAGGTCTACCTTAGATTAAAAATAACAATAAACCGTTTTTCCTACCCAGGCGCACACCCTATTGCTTCCGAGCCTACCAAGGTAGCGGAAGCTTTGTTTTCAATTTTCAAGGATGAAAAAAAAAAGTTCTCCAAAATCAAAATTTTCACTCGCGTTTTGCGTTTTAGACCTTTTTGAACAATTTTGGTTCCGTGTCTGTCTGTCTGCCATGAAATCCTTGTAATGAGAATAACTATAGAAGTTATTGTCCGATTTCTATGAAATTTTCAGGGATTGTGCGGGTTAGTGTGTAGACGGTCCCCTATGAAAATCGTCATCCCCGGACTGATAAGCGACTGCGCATGCGCAAACGTGAATTCCTTGTAACGGCCATAACTTCTACATTTTCCATCGGATTTCAATGAAATTTTCAGGGATGTTACAGATTTGATCCAATTTTGATGAATGCTGAGGAATGTGATGGGTATCAGTGTAACCTGGGATTGACGGTCCTCAAGAAATGAAACGTTTTAACCAATCACTTCTTCGTCATTTCATAATTTAATAATAATAAAATATATGTTCACCTTTTTCGTGTTATGCGTTGATACTAACCTTCTGGATCCCAGACTAATCTTCAAGGGCGAAGTGATCTCGAACAGTTTTTTCGAGGTACAACCCAAAAAGTTCCCTTCACATTCAATAGGAATTTCAGGGAATTTTATATCAGGTATCCTATCTGCGAATCCTTCATGTTGCAATGGGGCCTCTGTAACTCTCTCAGATTCCTCCCAACTTGACCTACGTAAAAACGCAGTTTTTAGGTTTATAAAGGTACCATCTAATAACGCAAGAGGGCATTTTTAGAAGCATATTTTAGTCATTGGAACTCACTTCGAAAGTCCTAGTTCACAGGGTATCGGTTGATTGAAGTTGTTACCATCTTTCTGATCAAAAGCTGCAAACAATACCTTCTTAGGTGTTCTTCTGGAGCTATCGATATCAGCAACTCGAGAGGGAGTTCTGTTACGAGTGAATCTTGGTGAAATAAGAATGCCTTTGACCTCCACCAAAGATCTGAAATGAATAAAATAGAAGATACTACCCAGTCAGTTTCTTTAAGAGAGAAAACTTGATGTCAACTAACATAAGTGTTTTAACAAAGCAATAACAACGCGCTGTGAAGCCCAGTTTTTTTTGGCCTCTTGCCAACTCTTCGTCCCATCAACTTTTCTCCATAGGTTTGTTCCAGCGCAAAAAGTTCATGAACTCAAGTTCATGAACCCGCTGGGTGTGAGAACCCGAAAAAGTTGAAGAGTTCATGAACTTTTTAGGTTCAGGAACCTGTGCGCTGGAACGATTTTAGTAGTTAACATGAAATTCGGCAGGGAGCGCGCAACTCGGCTTTCAACAAACCTTGAATAACCTCCTCTCATCTCAATCTTTAGCGGGATTTTTTAAGTTTAAGATTGAACGATTCTTCGCAATTTTTAACAAACAATCTCCTAGCTATTTTGTTTCAACCCCTTGTTTTTTCAAGTTTCTCAATTTAAAGATTTTCTTCGTGTTTACTGACTTATTACATTAAAACTGTTGTAACTCCTGATATTTACCGAGTAAACTCAAATTTGAGGATATTGTTGAAAAGAGCGTTAAATTTCCAAGCTAACAAGTGCGAAACCAAAATATTTTAGCAATAAAACATGTTTGAAAAAATCAAGTCAAAAAGCAAACTACAAGTTTTTACTCTGAATCCCTGCCTATTTCGATGGGCGCTCTTCGAAAAAACATGCTCAAATTGTCAGTTTTCCAATGGTCTATCAATTTTTCTTTTTACAATTCATATTGGAAGAGTAGGTACCTGAATCAAGTTTTAGTGCCAAAAAAACGTGCGTTTTACTAAAAAATCGAGTGTTATACGTGGTTTATCATGATCACCCTCGATCTCAAGATGAATTGACAAGTTTTTGGTATCATTAATTTCCTATGCATAGGAATTACATGTTATTTCATGCTGAATCCAATGGTGATACTTCTTGACTGCAAAATAGTGGTTATTTCGATGAAATCCTTCATTTTTCGTTCAAAAAATACGCATTATTCGTAGATAAGGTACTGGGCATAAAGTAACACCTTTCTACTCAATAGCAACATCATCTTATTTGTGTTACGTTAAAATGCAATCTTATGGGACTCAAACAACATTGTTTCAGTAGAAAAAACATTGCAGAGTTCATACCTGGAGTTCGGAGGTTCATTTCATTGATCAGCTTCCACTATTTCTTCAAAAATTCACTTTCTAGCAGTCAGAATTATTCGGAAGTATCGCCATTGAGTTCAGCGTGAAAAACTATTGAAGAAATTATACCGAAATCGTGAAGTCATATTGAGATCGACAGGTGACCGGACTCTGCGTAAAACATTCAATTTTCTTGTAAAAAGCTTCAATTTTCTCGAAAAAGCTTTCAATTCAAACGCAGCGACCCACTATTGTAGTCAACAAATCAACTTTTGCCCATGTCACATGAGTAATCAATCACCCCATTTTACGGTAAATAGTTTGCAGAAGAGAGGGATGATGTGAACTTCCTTGACACACTCTCCGAATAAATAGACAAAGCTCACTAGTGATAATGGAATAATCGTGTATTTGTGAAAAAAAGAAAGAGTCGATCAAAAATGGCTTCTGTTAGAACATAAGTAATTTCCAAAAATTTACACTTCATTCGAAAAACACTTCATCCCTAAAGACGACTCGCTCTTCGAGAAAGAGGGGCTCAGCACAACGAAAAGAAAGTTTGAGAATGGAGCCAAGTGATTAGCGTGAAAACTGGTCAACAAATGAAAAATTTAGTAGGTTTAACGTGAACGGCACAGGTTACCCTTCAGTTCGAGTTCACAACCCTGCCTTCGATGAGTGCAGAAAGTTCATGAACCCAGGTGTAAAAAGTTCATGAACTGGAAGCGCTGGAACGCGGTTTATGTTTGCGAGTTCTCGAACTCGGCGCCGCTGGAACGCATCAGTTCATGAACTCAACATGCGCGCGGGTTGTGCGCAGGTTAGGTGTAAGAAAGTTCATGAACTGAGAGGCGCTGGAACAAACCTCATTATTAATATCTGTTTCGGTAAATGGTATAACTCGAATAAAACACTCGTTAAGAAAAATAGGCATTTAAATTCAATTAGATCACGAGCTACTTTACATCTTACTTGCGTGAATAATCTTCTCCTAACTTCCTGTCCTGCAACCTACCTCCTTTTGTGACGTCATGAAGTGAACATGGAAGATGTTTACTCATCTCTCAACAATATCATTTTCAAGTATTAATTGTATGTTCTATTCCAATCGTAGAATCATCCAGTAAAGGGATAATCAAGATGAGCGGGTAAAATTAATTCTATAACCCTCTCATGGTAAAGTTTAAAGTTTACAGTAATGGAGTGTGCGCAATCATACAAATATGGTAAAAAAAACATGAATCATGTTCTTAGGAACCCTCTGATTAGGAAAAGCTAGACAAGAGAATACAAAACTGTAGTTCTTAAAATCCGTTGTACAGCCCAGCTTCGATCAACATCTTTTGACATTTCATGTCTTTGCTATGGCACACAACCAAATTTTCGTTATGTCACGTTACGTTACGTGACGAAATATGCTAAATGATTATTATGATTCGTAGAAGTGAGGTAGGTAGGTACCTATATGATTATAGCTGAAATTTGGCTATATGATTATTATGATTTGGCTGGTAGACTCCTTAGGACGTGAACAATAAGGTGCGCAGGGTTTTGATCAGCTGAGTGGCTCCTGAAGCTAACTTCTTTCCTATCAACCCTAGGAAGCTGAAATTTGGCTGGTAGCCTCCAATTGGTGCTAAAAACCGTGAACAATATGGTGCACAGGGTTTTGATCAGCTGAGTGGCTCTTGAAGCTAACTTCTTTCCTATCAACTGTGGAAAGCTGAAATTTGGCTGGTAGCCTCCTTAGGACGTGAACAATAAGGTGCAGAGGGTTTTGATCAACTGAGTGGCTCCTGAAGCTAACTTCTTTCCTATCAACTGTGGAAAGCTGAAATTTGGCTGGTAGCCTCCTTAGGACATGAACAATAAGGTGTACAGGGTCTTGATCAGCAGAGTGGCTCCTGAAGCTAACTTCTTCCCTATCAACCATAGGAAGCTGAAATTTGGCTGGTAGCCTCCTTAGGACGTGAACAATAAGTTGTACAGGGTCTTGATCAGCTGAGTGGCTACTGAAGTATATGGAAGTATTCATATACTACTTCAGTTTTTGAATAACCCCCGTCGTTACCAGCTGGACCGCTTGTTATTGCGTAGTCATGGCAACGCCAATTCCGCGAGCCCGCGACTGCCACGTCACCGCTTCGCGATTCGTCATTCATCCCGATTTTAAAGCAAATAGTCAGTCTTATGTATTATCTTGAGAATCACGATTAATAAAACAAGTGTTTACCTAAATTCAGTATGAAGTGTTCATTAATTTAAATTCTTACATGATGCCGAAACCAAAAACCAGAAGAAAGCCGGTACCCGTTAGTGATGAAGAAGACGAGGCAAGTGGAGTTCCGAGTCATTCACACTTCAAAGGAGTAAGTAGTGCTAAACCACCGAAGCCATTAATCATTGACGCTAGCTGCAATATGAGTCAAAAGTGGAAAATATGGTCTCGAAACTTTGATTGGTACGCCACTGCTTGTTACCTTCATGAAAAACCACCCAATGTACAAGTAGCTACCTTCATGATGTCAATTGGAGAAGACGCTATTGATATTTTTGACTCGTTTGCTCTGAGTGAAACGCAAAGTAATGATTTAGAGACAATAAAACAAAAATTCTCTGATTACTTTGTGAAAAAATCGAACGTAACATACGAACGATATCTTTTCAACTCGATCATTCAGGAGGAAGGACAAAAATTTGACGATTTTCTCACAAAAATCCTAACTAAAGCTAATGATTGCGAATTCCGCGACATGAAAGAAGAACTGATACGTGACAGAATAGTAATAGGCATAATTGAAGATCGCGTCCGTGAAAAGCTACTTAATGAAGAAAATTTGACGTTTAACGACGCAGTGAAAATATGCCGCTCAGCCGAAGAAACCAAAACACATTTAACGGGGATATCGAGGAACAAAAAACTATACAAAATAGATTATATATCTCAAAATAAACAATCTTTTCGGAAAGACAACGATGCATTTAAACACTCTTTTCGTAAAAACAACGATGTGTTTAACTGCCGTCGCTGTGGGGAGACTCATGGTAGAATGTCTTGTCCTGCTTATCAAAAGAAGTGCACAAAGTGTTTCAAAATTGGTCATTTTCCTCAATGTTGTAGGGCACCAAAAAGAGTAAATAGTTTAAATGAAGAACAAGAAACTGATTCTAACCAAGAACAAATTCGGGAGACGCCAAAAATCAATGTTATAGGCAACCAAGATTCGGAGAGTGTGTTTATGGTTAACAGTCTGACCAAAAATAAGTCGAACAACCGCGAGGATTGGATAGAAACCTTGGTATTACCCAACAATATCAAAGTAGGATTCAAGCTCGATACAGGTGCGCAATGCAACATTATCAATTCAGACATAGCAAACAAATGCAAAATTCATATATCGCCATCTATAGTTAAAAACATAGTATCATATTCGAATGATAAGGTTTCCGTCCTGGGAGAATGTTTCGTCAAAGTAACCAGCAGAAAGGAAACCACTCATCGAATAAAATTCATAGTATTGCCAGATAATTTTCAACCAATCCTTGGATTATCAACTTGTGAAGATTTGGGACTCATAAAGCGTGTTGAAACAACAGAATTCGAAACGTTTGACATGAGCATATTCAACGGGATTGGATGTTTGAAGAATTACCAATATGATATTGATTTGATACCAGAACCAAAATTTAAAATATTTCCTGCTAGAAGGATACCATTTGCAATTAGAGATGAAGTAAAAAAAGAAATAGATAGCATGGTAGAAATGAAAATAATAAAGCCTGTAACTGAACCCACTCCTGCAGTTTCACCAATGATTGTTGTTAGACAAAAAGAAAAAATACGCATTTGTTTGGATCCAACTGATCTGAATAAGAATATCCTCAGAAGACACTACCCATTAACGACATTCGAAGAAATTGCACCTAGACTTGTAAACTCATCTTGGTTCACCCTGTTGGACTGCAAACGGGGATTCTGGCAGATAAAAGTAACTGAGCGGACTTCAAAATACCTTACATTCTCCACCCCATGGGGTAGATATTC
This sequence comes from Apolygus lucorum, assembly GCA_009739505.2. Lineage (NCBI taxonomy): Eukaryota > Metazoa > Arthropoda > Insecta > Hemiptera > Miridae > Apolygus > Apolygus lucorum. The sequence continues at coordinate 4,019,950 of CM019181.2, read as the reverse complement.
GTACCTTCGGCTCCCGTTTGGGATCGTTTCAGCACCAGAAATTTTTCAATTCGTTATGTCAAATTTAATTAACGACCTCGAAGGAGTTGAATGTTCCATGGATGATATCTTAATACACGGTAGAAGCAAAGAGGACCTAGCGAAAAAAACTAGAAAAGTCATGCAGCGTTTGGAAAGTGCTGGTCTAAAACTGAATAAAGCAAAATCAATTTTTGAGACACAGCAACTACATTTTTTGGGACATTTCATCACCAAAGATGGAATTCTACCCGATTCGAACAAAATAGAAGCCATAACTAGATTGAAAACTCCTAACAACGTAACTGAACTTCAAAGACTACTGGGTATGGTAACATATCTTGGGAAATTTATACCCAACCTTGCTGACTTAACGGATCCTTTACGTAAACTTCTATGTAAATCCAATGAGTGGATTTGGGACCATAGTCAGGAAGCAGCTTTTCAAAAAATAAAATCTGCCCTGAAAACGCCACCTGTTTTGAGGTACTTCGATCCTAAATTACCTATAACATTGTCTGTTGATGCTAGTTCCTCAGCTGTGGGAGGTGTTTTACTTCAAAACGATCAACCAGTAGCTTATTCGGCAAGATCTCTGACACCCACACAAATAAATTATAGCCAACTAGAAAAGGAGGCATTGGCAATATCAACAGCCTGTAAAAAATTTCATGATTATGTCTGGGGTAGCAAAAATTTAACAATAGAGTCGGACCACAAACCACTTGAATCCATTTTCAAAAAACCGATTCAAGATGCACCTCCTCGCCTAAAACGCATTATGCTTGAGATAATCCCATACAACCCTGTCATAGTGTATAAGAAAGGATGTCAATTGTTCGTGGCAGACACCTTAAGTAGAGACTGCTCATTTGAACATACTAATAGCACAGATGACAACGAACTATCACTATACGTGGACCTGGTTGTTCCTATGACTGCTGAACGTCTGTCAGAAGCGAAAAACTTGACTAATGAAGACAAAGAGTTGCAACAATTAAAACAAATAGTACTGACAGGATGGCCAAACAGGAATAATAATCTTGAATCAAGTCTTAAGAAATATTGGAGCTACAGGGATCAAATCTCAGTTCATGACGATTTATTATTCAAAAACGATCGTATCATCATTCCAGAAAAAATGAGAAACCTTGTCTTACAGAAGATTCACTTGGGGCACAAAGGCTTAGCAGGATCACTAAAAATAGGTAGAGACCATGTATTCTGGCCAGGAATGAACGGCGACATAGAAAACTACGTGAGAAGCTGCAACACGTGCATAAAGTGTCAGAAAGATAATATTGAAGAACAAATCAACCTACAAGAAGCTCCTTCAAGACCATGGAAATTGGTCGGTTCCGATTACTACCAATTACATGGGAAATTGTACCTAGTAACGGCTGATGCATATTCCGGTTTCTACGACATCTCCGAAGTTAAAACGGCCAACTCAACAACTACCATCAATGAACTAAAAAAATTATTTGCAGTCCACGGGATACCTGATGTATTTTGCTCAGATGGAGGCTCCCCATTCACATCGAGAGAATTTAGAGAATTTACCAATACATGGATGTTCCAACACAGGATTTCAAGTCCACATTTCCCACGATCTAATGGATTGGCTGAACGTTATGTTCAGGAGGCGAAGTTACTCCTCAAAAAAAGCTTCGAAGAACGATCAGATCCATACTTAGCGTTACTTCATCAAAGAAACACTCCAAGACACGGCATGGGTTCTCCTGTACAGCGCCTGATGAGCCGCAGGACGAAAACTTTAATACCTACTTCTGAATCATTACTATTACCTCAGGTTATCCAAAATGTTACAGAATCACTGACCTCTCAAAAAGAAAAGGAGAAACGGTTCAGCGATCGAACGAAGAGGAAGCCTACTGAATTTGAAATAGGAGACCACGTATTTCTAAGAGTCGCTCATCGAAATTGGCAACCTGCAAAAATTATTGACAAGTGTGCTGAACCTCGATCCTACTTATTGGAAGATGCTGATGTAATAATAGGGTGTCTTTGGTATTATTTAATTTATGAATTGATTATTTTATTTTATGGGTTTTGTTTTATAGAAATTTCAGATAGGTAAGTTGGTGCGTTGCTGAAGGCAGGTAAGTGCGGTAAGTACTGGTTTACTGATTCTAATATTACGTTAAGTTGAATTTAAGTTGTGTTAATAAAAGTTTGTTACTCTGAATTAAATTGTTACTTTCTTTATCCTAATCCATATCTGATTTTCTAGTTATAAGTTAAGTTAGGCTGTAAAGGTTCCTAGGGATCTCGGCAGGTAGAAAAAGGGGCCTCGGACTGAAGGTCCGAGGGTCGTTGTTCGAACCTGGTTGAAATTCCTTGGGGTCGCTGCCACCACCCGGGTCGGTAAATGACCTGGGAAATACCAAAATCCTAATTGCGATATACCTGTGCCTTTTTGGTGAGCTGAAAAGGGTAGATTCTGAAATAAGCAACAAGAGTTAAACACGTAGGGTTTTTATTAAGTAAAATTATAAGTTCTGTACCAGGAAGCGGAATTTCTTTACATACTCTGAAGGAGTCAAAATTTAAGTATCGCATCAATATTCGTCGTTAAATGGTATTGATTTCGTAGGAACAAGAATATACAATATAAAGTTTAAAAAGGAAATGACTCGACTTAATTCTAATCTTGTGACTTAGAATCCTTAGTTAAAAATAAGAATATAGTTGTATACAAAATTTACAATAGTTTTTGTACAAGGTTTTCTTTCTTTCTGTTACTTTGAATGGCGGGACTAAGATAAGAGGGGGTTGTTTGCCAGATTTGAGTAAGAATGTAAGCGCTTACAGATGGGGTTCGAGGGAATGGGCTCACCGTGTGCCGAGCTTGGACCTCTTGAGATCTCCGTAGCTGATGAGTTGACCAGGGCCTCTCCTTCTGAAGGCTTGTAGTTGGGGGAGCCTGGAACGGGGCAGTTCTGCCTCGGTTCGGGAATCGTCCGGGTTCGGTACGATCTTGTCGGCGTACTGGAGAAGGCGGCAACTTTCCGGAGTCCGGGCCTTGGCTGAACGGATCTCGGGAAAGAAGACTGGCGGGTTGAAGTGAAGACTATTGTTGTTCGAAAACACTCACTAATTCTCAGTTCGTTCACTCCACGTTACAATTAGAGGGGATGAGTCTACAAGGGTTAGGTTCGTACTTGACCACTTGACGAGACGCGTTACTTGTGAAGACTGAAGGCGCGAGGGAGGGGGCAGCCCCTTTTATGCCCTCGGCCCTCGTGGCCGTTGGATGGAGAAGGCCGCGATGGTGGCGCGCTCACTGTCCTCGGCCCACGTGTGGCGGACATCGGTCGTTGGGTGTTGCTGGCGGACATCGGTCTCGTGGTTGCTTTCATGGAAGTAATGGAACATGGAGTTGCGAAGTGTTGTCGATTTAAATTGAAATGTGCCTGAAGGGCATTGATGTTAATTCTGGCACATTACACTGATGGACATGTATATAGAAGAAACTCATGGTATATGAAGCCTTCCAAAAACCGAGCTTAGTATTTTGTGAAAAAGGGAGATGTCAAGAGGACTACTTCAGTTTTTGAATAACCCCCGTCGTTACCAGCTGGACCGCTTGTTATTGCGTAGTCATGGCAACGCCAATTCCGCGAGCCCGCGACTGCCACGTCACCGCTTCGCGATTCGTCATTCATCCCGATTTTAAAGCAAATAGTCAGTCTTATGTATTATCTTGAGAATCACGATTAATAAAACAAGTGTTTACCTAAATTCAGTATGAAGTGTTCATTAATTTAAATTCTTACAACTTGTAGCAGTTCCGCGAACTGCTACGCGGACTAGGCCTGAGGAGGCGTCCCTACTCTCCTAGACTGGGAACGAGCTCGGCATTCAGTCACTTTCCTGCCTTGCTCCTGGTAAGTGATCTCTCCACATATTTTAATATTTTGCGGTTTCCCTTGATACCCAAAATCCATTCTCATTTCATTTCGGACCTCATATACGATTAAAGAGTTAATCGATATAAACCACACTCCGTTTTGTTATTGAACCATACCCAATTCATATCTATATTATAATTATTTAATTAATAAAATAAATTTATATTTTGAATCATTGGGTAGAAATACGAGCTGGTTATTCCATCAGAATATTTCCAACTCTATTTCATGGTAGCGAGCTTTTCAAATCCACGCACCACTTACAAAACTTTTTTTTTGATTAAAAAAAAAAAATAAAAAATAAAAAATAAATAAATAAAATAATAATAATAAAAAACTTTGCAAATAGAACTGGACTGGATCACAACCCTTTTCTCATTCAACATTAATCAACAAGATCCATAATCCTTTTCTCTTTTAGGGCCCAGCATTTACAAAGAAATTAATTAATTACATATCATATTCAACTATAAAGTGATTAATTACAATTACTTCCACTACCTTAACTTACCTAACGTACCTAGGTATAAATAAAATCGGGAACGCGGGTATCAATTGAGCCGCCTATGAATTACCTATAATTAAGCTGTGTACACTGATTACCGTTGACAGATTTTAATTCAAGGTGACAAATAAAACTGACTTTACTTGACTTATCTCTGTGAGACCGACGATCGAGCGAGATAACGTTACATATAAACAACTCGGGTCGCCGGTTTTGTCAATAGCGGCCCCCTCGTCCCGTCCTAGTACAAAGAATCGACACAAACAACACTCGGATCCCCGGTGGTATCAACAACCTCGGCCTTGGGATCATCCAATCAAATCATTTGAGAAATAACTTGAATCAGGAAGGAACTGATTCACATCTGTTTAGATAGAACGTTAGTAGCAGAGAACGAAATCGAGCGTAACAGCTCACAGCTACAACATTCCTATATCTCACTAAACATGCAGACCCCGAGCCCCATCAAATCCGATCCAGCAATTGTAGCATTAGCAGAGTCCATGACCAAGATGATACAGCTAATGCAACAACAAATTTTAATCTCCCAACAACAATATGCTGCAACAATAGCTCAAATGCAGTCACAAATTGACAGCATAGTTGCAAGAGACAGGGTAATGGTTTTGTCTGATATCCCCAGATATTACGACGAGGCTATAAATAGAATCCCCTTCTTCGCACCCACTAATCCGACATCGGTAGTTCGTTTCCTCATTGCAATGTCGGAACTTAATGATTTGATTCCGACACATATGCATGAGGTAGTTCGCAGACTTGTTTTAAAGCCTCAGTTCAGCTATCTCAAAACAATGCTGAGAGATACTTCGGTTATCAATTATGATACAATTTATCAGAGGCTAAAGAAAGAATTCTTACCTCCTATAACCATACCAGAACTGACCTTAAAACATCTACATAGGCCTCAAGGTCAACATGAGACTCTGCGAAATTATGTAGAGGATATTTTTCGGTTCCATGCGATCATAAACTGTTTTGAACAAGCAGAAATTATCCAGATCCTCCTAGCAAATGTCAACACAACGACACGTCAGTGTTGCAGTTTCCAAATGGCACCTACAAATAGGGAAGAGTTGAGCTCGCTGATCCAAACTGTGGAACACACTTTAAGGATTCAGCGATGCGCTTACAAACCAACTCTTCCCTCAAACCACTCCAAAAATCTCCAAAAAACGTATAAAAATATTGCATCAGCAAAAAACGGAGATAGAAAGAGTCCCCAGGGCGTAACACCAGAGGCATCTCCTCTAGCTAAACAATCGTTCAGCACAATGTCACGCCAATCCAAAACTAAGCAAAAAACTAAAAAAGCAGATGAAAATAGGAAAACAGATCTAGTGAACTTCAAACATAAAAAAAGTTTATCCGACGATAAACATCTTAAACAGAAAAACAACCACAAACATCATATATCTTCAATTTTCAAATATGTTTCGGGATGTAGTAGTCCTATGGTACCAGTAACGTTACAAGGACAGCAGATTCATGCACTGTTAGACACAGGTGCTTCGATCTCGGCATTGAACACTGAGTTTTACGATACCCGAATACATAACAAATCAACAAAGATTACAACGTGCGAAACCCTCAGTTTGACAATGGGTGACGGAAAAATTGTCACCAGCAACCAAAAGGTCGCATTGACCGTCCACATAGGACATAAATCATGGGTGCACGATTTTTACCTGATTTCAAATCTAGCACAACAGGTGATCTTGGGCGTCGATCTCATTAGAAAGGCCCAGATCATTGTTAACATACCCGAAAATGAAATACATTTCAATTTCGACCCACAACAGAAGATCAAGCTGGTAGAAGCCTCCAGAGAAACAAACATGACCCTTAAAATAACCACAGTGCAACGGAGTAGCAATCTAGCAGATAAGTTACAACGAGAATTTCCCCAGGTGCTGACCAAAAATTTGGGACAAACTTCATGTATCATGCACGAGGTAAAACTGTTACCTGGCAAAAGTTTGCCCCGACCCCCTCCTGTGTATCAAACTTCCCCAGCACTTCAACAAATCATGAAAGATGAAATACATAAACTGTTGAAGACGGGAGTTATAGAACGAACCACAGCACCAAGTACAGCACCCTGTTTTTTAGTACCAAAAAAACCAGATTCCCCTGACACTCCTCCTCGATACCGTCTGGTGACGGACTATAGAGCTCTAAATCAATTAATCGAAGGAATTGATTTCCCACTTGCTACCATACAATCGTTATTGACGCATTTGCATGGTGCAAAGTACTTCAGCCTAATAGATCTGAATAGTGCATACCATCAAATCCCATTAACGGCATCTAGCAAAAAACTAGTTGCCTTCAAAACACCGTTTGCCACCTACACGTGGAAACGAGTACCATTTGGCCTTAAAACTGGTGGTGGTGTCCTTAGTATATTGATGGAGCAAATTTTCCACGATTTACATGGGAAATATTTGGTATGGTATCTCGACGACCTCCTAATTTTCTCCAAGTCAAATCGAGAGCACCAAGACCATGTACGGGAGGTACTCAACAGACTAGAGAGGGCAAATTTAACTGTAAACCCAGAAAAATGCAAATTTGGAACCAAAGAGATCCAATTTTTAGGGCATGTGGTCTCGAATGGTAAGGTTACAATAGGAGAGGATAGGATAAAGGAGTTACTTGCAATTCAAGCTCCTCAAACTCCAAAACAGGTATCTCAGTTCATCGGTGCAGTAAATTTTTTTCAAGGTTTCATACCGGACTATGCTAAAATTGCAGCACCCCTGAACGCACTCAGAAAGAAAAATATACCATTTGAATGGTCGCTTGAGTGTCAACAGGCCTACGAAACCCTCAGAGCACGACTTACTACGCCTCCAGTGCTGCAATTACCAGATTTTAATCGCCCTTTCCACCTGTTCGTTGACGCGAGTACCGCAGCAATAGGATCCTGTCTCGCACAGCAAACTGACAACGGTTTTACGGCTGTGTATTATAGCGGGCGAAAGCTCAACGAACAAGAAAAGAAATGGAGTACATATGAGCTGGAGACGTTTTCCCTTTTATACGCCATAAGGAAATTCGGACCCACCTACTTAGCTCATAACCATTTCTACGCATACACAGATGCAAAAGCAGTAGCTACGATAAGAACGCTACAACATGCATCACCAAGAGTACAGCGGTGGCAATCGGAGCTGATGAATTACAATTTCACCCTGAAACATCTCAGTGGCCGAGAAAATTCGATAGCAGATTACTTGTCACGCGCTGGGCCAACCCCCGCCGAAATCCCATTCAGCGAACTTGCGAAATGGGCCGGCGAAATGCCACTAAAATCGAAGAAAAAAGGAATAACTTCCCCAGCCTCACGGGAACACGGCAAACTCGTGAAAAGGAAAATACCGCGAAATGAGACAGAGAGTGAAAGAGCTACTGTCCGTCTCGCTCCAAAGGTGAGGCGTTCATCGCTTGAAAACAATCCTTCTCAAGTGATCCCCACTTCGTCACCCTCCTTCCTATTACTCGATCAGTACCCTGCCTTTTTTGCAGGACTGAGTAAACATCAACACGCTGATGAAACGTTGGGGCCGATAATAACGCGCATTCAACGAAAGGAAACAGTGCCAAATTACTCAGTCAAACAAGGCATTCTGTTTTATACTATTCCAGGCAAACAACCAAAACCATGCCTACCCTCTAATCTAATAGATTTGACCTTCTCGTATTATCACGATTCCGCCTTAGGCTCACACATGGGACAATTAAAAACCGTAGAAAACATCAAACAACACTTCTATTACCCAGGAATCGATCGCGAAATAAGAACAAGGGTAGCAAATTGTATCATCTGGGCGCGGGCCAAACACCATAATAGAACGTATGGCAGTATGTCCGCAACAATTACGGAACGCCCGAACCAGTTATTGTACTGTGACGTGGCGGGTCCTTTGCCGAGAACGAAAGGTCAAAATGTCTACATTTTGATCGCTGTAGACGCTTTCTCGAGGTTCTCATTTTTCATGCCTATGAAGAAAAACAACTCCGATACAATAATAAAGGCATTACAAACTAATGTTTTTAGTAAGTTCGGATATTACAAATATATGTGCACAGACAATCATTCTGTATTTCGCTCCCACGCATTTAACAATTTCCTGCTCAGCCATGGAATGTGCATGAAACCCCTACATGTACACTACCCAAACCCAAACTTGGCTGAAAGGCAAATTAAAACATTAAAGGCAGCTCTGACGTCATACCATGCCGACGACCATACCCAATGGGATCGGAATCTTGAATATCTACAACTAGGATTCAACTCGGTAAAACATACCAGTCATGGCTTTACGCCAGCAAAATTGTTTTTAGGCCGAGAAACCCCGACTCCCATTCAGTTGGTTTGGGGATTACAACCCATTGACGAATACCCATTAACTGACCAACAAGCAGTATGGGAACAAGCATGCCACAACTTGCAACGGGCAATGGAAAGACGAAAGAAATATTACGATCAGATCCATACCCCACACACTTTCAAAGAAGGAGATCAGGTTCTCATCCGCCAATATGTCCTGAGCTCGAAAATAAACAATGTAAACGCGAAGCTAACTTACAGATACAGTGAACCATACATAGTTGACAAGGTTCTATCGCCGGTCACATACAGACTGGTAAACAAAATAGACAACAACGATGTTAAGACACAACACGTCAGTCAGTTGAAACCATTCCCACAACCAACATGATGTGACATAACAAAAACAAAAAACGTATTAATAAAAAAAAAAAAACATTACCTAAGTTTTATTTGTAAAAAAGGAACTACAATCATAATATTAATCACGTATATCAAACTGTGTTACATGCCCAAGAGACGTAAACGGGAACATGGAACAAGATTGGAAGGCCATCCAGCCGAATGACCCACCCAAAGTCATCAAGTACGCCGGGAGCCTCAAGCAACAATGTTAACAATTTAAAAACAATCACAAAAAAAAAAAAACAAGAATACAAATGTTAAATACAAAAATGTTGAAAACAAAATGATTGTTAATACAAATGTTAACAAAAATTAACATAAACGTTTGAAAAACATTCAAACAAGAATGAGAACGTCTACGACGTCGCCAGCAGGTTTTGTCCAGCTTGAACGCGCACCTTCCATGGCAGCCAACCAAAGCGCTACGGGTGCGCGTCAGGCAAGGTTTCCCTGCCGAGGGTCCCTAGGATTGATTTACCGAATTATTTTTGTACTAACCACCATCCAACCTCTACCTATCCTACCACCCGCAAAAATTTTGTTCCAAAATTTTTAAAACCCAGAGGGGGAGTGTAGCAGTTCCGCGAACTGCTACGCGGACTAGGCCTGAGGAGGCGTCCTTACTCTCCTAGACTGGGAACGAGCTCGGCATTCAGTCACTTTCCTGCCTTGCTCCTGGTAAGTGATCTCTCCACATATTTTAATATTTTGCGGTTTCCCTTGATACCCAAAATCCATTCTCATTTCATTTCGGACCTCATATACGATTAAAGAGTTAATCGATATAAACCACACTCCGTTTTGTTATTGAACCATACCCAATTCATATCTATATTATAATTATTTAATTAATAAAATAAATTTATATTTTGAATCATTGGGTAGAAATACGAGCTGGTTATTCCATCAGAATATTTCCAACTCTATTTCAAACTCATGCATCCAAATTTGAAAACAGTTGAGTGTTACCTAGGTAATCAATGCTACCCAAGCATCAAAATATGAAAATAGTTGATTGTTGTCTACGCAATCAATGGTTAGTGGGGTTAATGTACTGTCATGTAGAACATATAACATACCGTTATTTTACTACCCACGACGATATATGTATGGATGTAAATAACAAATAAAACTATGAGTTTAATTTTTGTTTTCTTTATATTGAAAAAAATGTAATTCACAGAGGAAGACAAGATTGCTAGAAGATGGAAGGGAAGAAGGAGGGAGGGGAAAGACATGAAATGTCCTAAAATTGCAGACTTGTATGCAAGCGTTTTTTTCAACTTTTTCTTGAACTGGTAGGGCGGGAACCCAGCTCAGCAGGAACGCAGCTGATGAGATGCGCACCCACCTGGAGTGGATTACAGCTCAACGATGTCGCCAGGCGGGTGAATGGAGGGCGTACAACATCTTTACTTCTCGTGTCGTGTGCGTGAATCTCCGAGCCATTTATCACCTTATCCTGGTTGAGATGTGTATATTCAAGACAGCTGAGGATATACAAGCTGGGAATGGTCAGCACATTGAGCTCTCTAAACATGCCACGACACTCTCGTTCCAGCCCAATCTTTTAACTACTCTAATTGCTTTTTTCTGGAGAACGAATATTTTTTCAGCATGAGAGGAGTTTCCCCAGAGAAGGATACCGTACCAACCCCTGGGGAAACTGCACCAACCAATCTTCTCAACATGAAAATACATGACGATAATTTCGCCGAGAGCACCTCCACAGTTTGGCCCATGAAAGCCTGTTATCAACTTCTATACCCAGAAGGCTGACAGAGTTCGCCATTTTTCCATTTAGCTGGAGCATAAGACTCTGAGTTTTTTCTTCATTAAGGAGTAACGCATTTATGTGACACCATTCAGCAATTCGAGAAGTACACCGGAATACATCTTCCTTGACTTCATACTCAGACAGACCGTGGGCAACGTTGTTATGTCGTCAGCAAAAAGTGACAGACAACCCCCGTCGTTGGCATGATATATGATCGTTAATATAAACGATAAACAGGCGTGGCCCTAACCCCGACCCCTGCTTGATTCCACAGGGAATAGGAACCCCCTTCGATTTCACCCCGTTATGGAAAACAATTTGACGCCATCCACTCAAGTACTGTTCAAAGAATGACATTCTGTTTCTTTCGTTTTGATTCAAAACTTTTGAAGAGATTCAGTGAATCTTTTGCGAGTTCTTTATCTTCGGAGTCGCGGTAAAGTGAGTTGAAATTGAAGAATTGATCTCTTATACATTTCGCTTGAAGTGAATATTGCTCCCTTATACATTTCGGTCTGTTGCAGCGTCTGAAGTGTGGATGGCGGATGTTCGATCTCGATGATATCAGTTGGACGATCCATCTCAATTTCTTCCCCATTGAAGGCAAGTTTCCTCTACCTTTTTGAACGACTTCGTATTTATTTTAGTTCGAAATGGTAATATTGGAATATAATACGAAAAGATTGATTAGTCCGAGGTCGATCATAAACTACCAATCTCGTTGAATTCGGTTGTCTGTCATCTACTCCTCAGACAAGGGGATGGACTGTAGTGCACGATTAGGTGCTCACATTCATTTTTCATTCATTTATTTATACTTTTACGATTATTTTGGGTAATAAACGAGCGTACTTCATTGATTTCCTTATATTTTCCTTCCTGTTTTCCTTCATCACTTCAACGAAAACAAAAACTGCGGATTGAGTTGACGTTACCTATGGAGTGTTGAAAAATCTAAAGCAACGTCAATCACGTGAGCCTCACAGGATGGATGTGAGACTCACGTCGGAAAGTTAGCATCCACTCGATGCTCGCCCAAGCAGCTTCTCACGTCTAAACGGTTCCAAATGTTGCTGTAACTCTCTAATATCTCTACGCCATCACATGGGAGAAACTCGCGTAGAACAACCACTTGGGGCGGTAAATGCAAACGTATTTATACACACCAGCAAACATGGGATTTAGGTGTGTTGAAGTTGGCTTTAACGTTGTTTAGATTTGATGTCACGTTGTCATTCCTTTTCTCATTTTACAATCCAACATTAACTTATGAGAATATTAGTACATACTCACAAGTTTCAGCTTTCAAAACTATTTATGTGACTTTCCTGTGCGATTATGTGGTCCTTTCCCTTCAACCAATATAGTAATGGAGCGTCGAAAGGAAGTAAAAGATGGGTTTTCGTAGTCACAAGGAACCAGCAAGAATATCCCGTTCATAGATTATGTAAAGATTGATGTTACACGGATTATGGACAATTCGGATTTTAGAAAGAGTGAATCGAGTGATCAGAAAAACAAGGCAAGTTTTGAATTTAAGTCACTATCAAGTTTGTTTGCTGTTATCTTAACTGACACTTATTAACCAACTCAAATTTTTCTTGTTCATGAATCAACCTACTAAATTTCCATGACACTTTTTTGAACAGTAGGTACTAACACCATCATTATGCTAGTTTTTATTAGCTTAACGATCCAACTGTAAAATTTAAAAAAAAATCTTGATTGGGCATTGATAATATAACTTGTCCTGCATCAGATTATCTAGCACACCCAGGAATGAAACATTATTCTTTCTTATCGTACTTCAGTAACTTTTTTTCACTCATTGTAAATACAACACCAGGCAGCAAATTCGATGTGAGGCGAAGTAAATACGACATGCAGTATTGAAGAGAAGTACTGTCCACCGATGAAAAGAATGAACGCGAGGCCCGACAGGGAGTTGGGTATCCTCAACATAGAACTACACCCTTTTCTACAAATATACGTTCACAGGTAGTAACTGACCTCATCCAATACCCCTGAACCTGCCGCGAGTCATACTTTCTTCCTTTCCCCTCGTTACCCGTTACTTTCCCTCTCATATTGTCGTTTAGGTCATCTCTCGAATTTCTACTGTGACTTCTGTCCAATGATGTTTGGACGAGAAAAATATATTACGAATTCGCGATCGGGAAAGAATAGTAGTGACCTTTCATATTACGTGATAAAATCCTAACTCATCTCAACGGCAAATTTTTCAGGAGAAACTACACCGTTAGTTGGCCTATGTTATTTCCTTCCAAATTATCTTAAAAACTTCATTCTTTTGAGTATTAAGTAATCGAATCTCAAATAATCATACGGAAGATTAATGTCGAATCGGCACAATTACATAAAGTGTCGATATATTTCATGAAAGGTGTTTTTAATCATTTCCTATCGACATTTTATACGTTTTATTAATTTATTTTAAATTCTGATTTATTTTTTTGGTTGAAGTGCTTTGCTTGCGAAATACCTTACTCATAAATATCCTAATTTTTAGGTAGTAACTTCAGGGATTTTTCCCGTGGGTATGAACGAGGAGAACTAGTGGGAGGCAAAAACATTTCCTCCGTTTTCTTAAAATTCTGATATGAGTGGTTTCACTAAATAACGGTAGAATACAATGAGTGATTCTATGACAATGATTATAATGACCTTGTGTAAAACGCTGCAAATCGTTACACAAAGGTTTATAATTTTTCTGTTTAGATAACTTGCTTGCAAAGAACTCAGCGTTGCCATTGTCACTATTTATTTATTTTTTACCTACCAACCATTGGTACCATTGGTAGTATCTATGGTTGGTTGGTGGTGACAATGGCAAAGCCGAGTTCTTTGCAAACGGACGGCCAAATTTTATTCGATTTTCGGATTCTAAGTACCTTGAAACGCAAACAAACAAATTTTGAGGGGGTGTTAAAAAAATTGTTATTTGGCAGATTCCAAAGGTTCATTATTGAAAATTATAAACCAAAATTTGGGTATTGCATAGGCATCAAATTTTTAGGAAAATATTTTCGAAACGTTCCTCTGTAGAAATCCGTTTTGGGGCATTTAGAACAATTCTTAGATTTCACCATTTTTAAAACCAAAAATTGATTACATTTCAAAAATATGCTTTACAAAATCGGTAAAAATATCCAAGAAGATGAAAGATTTTAAATTTTGTTATGGAAGCAAAATTCTAAGTGAAAAAGTTTCTAGGCCAAAAATTAAATCATTATAAATTAATGTGCGCAAAAAAATGCTCAAAAATATTGAAAAATTGCTAAAAAATGGCTTAAATTATACCAAAAATCTCAAAATTCATAATGAGTGCATAAGTTCGTGGGCTATAAACAGGATTGTTTCACATTTTCATGCGCTAATGTGTTTTCACATAGCATAAAATGGCTCTATACCCACTAAAAACGTTGGAAAATGGCTAAAAATTCAAAATTAGTTTTTAATAACGTTTTAAAACAATTCGCTCATGAGGTCATTCTGCACGACTTTGAATATTCATCACAACATTTTTTCTTATCGATTCATTTTCGTTATCAAAAATGAATGAAGTTCACATGTAAGGTTGGCATACTAAGGACTTCAAACTAATCTTTCGATTTTTGGTGATTTCTTAGACTTCTTGCCACTTTTATTAATTTTGCCGTTCACTGCCTGCCGTACGTGATAATCCATCAATAATCACCCTCAATCTCCTTGATGTGGCCCAAGTAGATTTCCAGTCATATTTAACAGCTTCCATTGTAAATTCCTGAAGGCGTTTGAGTGATAAAACACCACCCGTATTCCTTCCCTTTATGAATATCTTCATTTTCACCCAAGCCTACCTAGCGGAAAGTCAGGTAAAGGATTTGGGGGGAAGTGACTAAAACGGGATTTCCTGGACAAGTGACAAGCTCGGAGGAGGCCGAACGGATGTTTTTAGTACAGGATTCGGTAGGGTCCTCGCGTTCATTCTTTTCATCGGTGGACAGTACGTGGAGGAACAAGTAAGTAAGGAGTGAATTTGGGAGGACTGAGTGGGAGAGAAAGAGTGGAGGGCATCGGGGGTCGAAGGGAAGCCTTCCTCGCAGTTATAAAGGGGAGGGAACTTGTTCGAAAGTGTACGGAAGTTTTAGGTGAGATGGATTTTCACAATGTTGGTAATTGCGCAACAGTCAGCCAATCATATACTCGAGGTATTTTAACGTTGCGTTTGGCAGGATAGGTAAACTGATAATTTTCCTTATCACCTGTAATTTTTTGAGAGCTCTATTTTTGTGTGGGACCCGAATTCTGTTTCTTTTCAAGGCATTTTCTTTAAGAAAAAACCATATTATGATCAAGAACAAGAAACGATTACTAAAAGAAAAAGAAAGTAAAAGTAAAGTAAACAATCTTTCAGGTTGAATTTTCGTCTGACTGCCATTCTTGGCATCACAGACGTCATTAGCTGTCTTCCAAAGGGAAGATCAGAATTGGTTCTAATGATTTTGCTCAAGGTTGCCTCACCCGCTCAAGGAGACCAAAAAATTACCAAGATCTGGGATACTGCTCTCGAGCAGTCACCAATTGGGGGCGACCCACCTTAACTTCAGTGATCTTACGGGAACTGGTTCATTAAACCAGCTAACGGCGCTTGGTATTACTAAACGAAGTAGGTACTTAGCTCATGGTCTACTCACAGAGGAGCAGTGGGGTGTAGTTCGTTATCCGCCCCATTTTGTTCTCTCTTTTGCAAGCACACCCGACCTCCTTTTTCAATTTTTGAGGAGTGTTCCGTAAACTAGATTTCATGTACTGTGTAGTCTGATCTTCCTTGATTTATCAATCTTCCTTCTTCCTCCAATAGCTGTCCATTTACGAATTCGTAGGTGACTTTTGGAGTATCTATGTTGTAGAGTAGATTTATTCCAGAGACCACGGCTCCGTAAGACGATGGCAAAGATGCGAGAAGTGTTGAGACTACTTCCGATGGTGACATTGTTCCGCCAGCTGCGCGATAATCGTTCACTAGAGTGTCGTAGGCCTCCAAGTGTGATGTCAGCGAGCCTTTCCGATATCGGAGTTCTGATATTCTATTCCTCAAGACGATTTGAGTTGACAGACCCGTACGATCGTAAATTCTGTTTAGTGCTTCCATCATCTGTTTAGCTGTTGCTCTTTCTTCCTCGATCATGTGCAGAATTCCGTCTCCAAGCCATTGCGTGAGAACGTTGCGAGCTTTTCTGTCCTTTTTGCAATACTCGTTTTCGTCCATTTCCTCTGATTTAACTGAGAGCGCTTCTTCAACTTCAAGGTCTTCTAGGACGCTTGTGATACGCATCTTCCAGGTGCGAAAGCCTGTGCCGTTAAATCGAGTGACCGGTATGTTGGAAGGAGTGGCCATTTTGCTTGATTCGTGGTGGTAGACAGCGTGGTGTTGCAGCTAATTTCCACTGAATACCTATTTCTGCCGCAAAAATTCCGAATTTCGCAATTAGTACACGTCACTTCTAAATCTGAGCCCACAACCTGTTTATTATTGAAATGAAACACTGGTTCACAAAAAGGAATTTATTCAAAGTAAGTAAAGCGCGATAGAACTGAGGACGACAAGAACATGAGAGAGAGTGAGGCACACAATTGGGTGGGGGATGAAAAGACAAGTAGGTAGATGAGATATAGGAAGAGCAATTAAAGCTAATTGTGGAATTGGCACTAACATACTGTATGAATAATATACCGCACTTATGTTTTCAAATACTCCAAGCAATGAAACTAGACATTGAAAAACGTCTGCCAAGTTGGGTGGGCAGTATAGCTTCCTCACTCATTGTAACATGGACGTATAGAATCAGTTGGCGAAAAACAGGAGAGGAAATGGCCTTGGAGCTCACTCAGCTGATCAGTGACCACTCAGGCACCTTCAGCATTCTCCATTGACCCTGCCTCTCAAATTTCAGCTTCCTGCGTTCAACAGGAGAGAAAATGGCCTTGGAGCTCACTCAGCTGATCCGAAGGTGCTGAAATTTATAGGGGACCGTCTAGGACCTAACCCGCACAATCCCTGAAAATTTCATCAAAATCGGACCACAGGTTAGTATAGTTTTGCCCGGGACAAGGATTGACCACAGACAGACAGACAGACCGACAGACCGACAGACAGACAGACAGACAGACACGGAACCAAAATTGTTCGGGAAGCTCTAAAACGCAAAAAGCAAGTGGAAATTTTGATTTTGGAGGACATTTTTTTTTTTCACTTCTTTCACGAATACAAAGCTTCCCTACCTTCGGTAGTGAGGAAGCAAAAGTGGGGGGCGTATACCGAACTATTTCCCTAGAGAAAAAGAAAACCGCCCCCACGACCGAATTGCATTGATTCGGCCTGGGACGTTTTCTTGGGAGAGATAACTGGTGAGGCAGAGAATAACTTTGATCGAAAGTTAAGAGGTTGAGATGCGATGCTCATAAATAAAATAAAAACGATGTTGACTGTAGCGGTGAAATCACTTCCGACCGTAGGTCAACGTTCGAGAAGCGATAGGGTGAGACGTCATAAGGTCTTGAAGCGAAAGACGTTCTGTTCTAACATGTCGTGGCAATTGGGAGGGACTTCCTTATTTCAATTGCGTTCTCAGTTAGTTACTGGCTTGTACGAGTGCGTTGTGAAAAATGTTGTGTTTTCCATTATTAACTATGTGGGGGCGCATACCGAACTTTTTCACTAGAGAAATAGTTCGGTATTCGCCCCCCACTTTTTTCAACACCTAATTTCCCAATCTTAACCAATCAAAAATTATAATTCGTCACGATTGTGCTCAAGAAGAAGAAATCTAGTTTACGGAACACTCCTCAAAAAATGAAAAAGGTGGTCGGGTGTGCTTGCAAAAGAGAGAACAAAATGGGGGCGGATAACGAACTACACCCGAGCAGTGCAGTCCTCAATAGAAAAAAATTTACGATATTCGATTTTTTCTGGCTTTTAATGTAAAAGCCAGTAATGCTTACCCGGAATGTTTGAGTTTCTGGGCGATCATTGGAACTATTTTAAAGGAGTGCATCTTCTGACTTCTTTACTTACTTAGAAGGTGTTTCAATATCTTTTGAGCAGCTTTCCACGTTCTTCATGTGCGGTGATTTTCGCAACTTTTTCGGTGTTACCCTTCGACTATTTACTTCAGCGTACTCTGACATTTTGGAACAGGCTCTTGTTCGACGCAAGCTGGGCGATAAAAGATCCATCTCTACATCTTCAATTTGAGACCTAAGACCAGAAAAAAGATTGAACTTTTGTCTTACAAGTAGATTAACAATTTTGTTGGTAGATAGGGAACTTCAAGCTCCCCAGACGATGTTTCATCACAACCCAAAATTTAAAAAGTCCACTCATGCAGCATGAATTAATGAGCGAATTTTCAAAGAAATCTTTCAGTTGAAGGTATGGTTAAGAAAAAGAACTATGGTGTTGCAATTTCTTTTAAAAAATTGGTTGCCTGTAAAGTCGGTATACGGGCGAAAGTTTTATTACGTGACAACGACTTTGAGTGGTAAAATAATTTTAATGTTAATAAAAAAGAACAAAGGCAAAAAGGCAAAATTGGTTGCCTGTAAAGGCCATTTAAACAAATTATTATTGGTTGAGAAACGAAATAAACGTCATTTATTTCATCATGTTATATTATCAGTCTGAAATTATTTACCTTTGCTGTTTGAATTGTTGCGATGGACGAAACTACCTTCACATTATCACTACACAATCGTTTTACAATTAACTGGCAACGTGTAAAATTGTATGCAGGCGCCTAAATAGAAGCGCAAGACCGGTGTGTATGCCTATCTCTCTCGCTCTTAGGCTTCGGCTACGATAGGAGCGTCGAGCGTCGAGAGCCGAGCGTCAAGCAAAGAGGGGTGGCTACAGTACGAGCGGAAGGGGAGCGCAAGGTGACTACTGTTCGCAGATTGAAAGAATGCGGATGGTTTGGTGAGGTGTCCATGTGTATTACAATCCCAAAAACATCATCCTTCTTCTACCTGCCACTCAAGCCAAGGAAAACGAGACCGAGATGAAGTGAAAGGATTGAATATGCAACTTTTGCTCCTTGCACTAAGTGACAATTCAGCTGTTTCAAAAAGTTCTTTACTGATAAACCGTGTGTGTAGAAGTTTTGAAGTTCACCCTATTACTTCATGTGCTTAGGAATTGAGATGGAGAATACTACAAACTTTTTCACAAACTCGAAGAAGTCCCGAAAAGATTTTTCGAATACACCAGAATGTCCATTGTTGCTGCTATTTTATCATTCTTGTTTTGGTTTATCATTTCCAATAATGAACCTTTGGAATCGACGAAGAAAAAAATTTTACCCCTCCCTCAAAATTTGTTGGTTTACGTTTCAGGGTACCTAGAATCCAAAAACGCTGCAAATTATTACACAAAGATATATTATATTTCTATATAGATCACTCGTCTGCAAAGAACACGGCTTTGCCATTGTTACCACCAACCAACTTGAAGAAAAACTTCAATCGTATTTCGGTCAGCTTTAATTTGAACGGAGATTAGGCTTCTTTTGCGATTCACACTCGTGTTTCCGATTTATCGTACGTCCAACCCTTAAATTCTCGTAGGGAGCGAACGGTTTGTCCTACAGAGCTCCGCGTGGTCTCAAAAAATTTTAAAAATTCTCTAGAATCTTAAATTGAAGGAAAAACAATACGTTTATATGAAAATTTTTTGAGTTAGGGCGTTTTCAAAATTTCAAAATTCATTTTTGAAACCTTATAAGTGACCTACATCAACCAAAATCTTCGGGACACAACTAGACCCCAAATGGAGCCTACATACCAAATTTCATTAAAATCGGTCCATAATAACATTAGATAAAGAAGTGGACAGGGAACGTTAGAAGCTGAGCGTCAAGAGAAAATATTACTCGGGACTGAGCGTCGAGCGTTGACCATTTTTTCGCCCAAGCGTCACCTCTCCAACCGTAGCCACCCTTACCTGAACAAGGGTAAACTATTGTTAGAGCGTCGATACCTGACCCTTTTCGCTCGCTCGACGCTCCTATCGTAGCCGCGGCCTTAGGCGGGCTAACTGTGCTCGAGTGGAAGGGACGCGTGCCTCTCACTCGCTCTCATTGTGAACGCATAACGTGAGCGGAGCGTAACGCAGTTTCTTGAAGTGTCACCCGGCAAACCAATTTATAAGACGTTGTCACGTCAAAAATTATTTTTTTTACACGATTCTTGGTTTTTTATTTATTTTTAGTATACCATATCATCATAGTGTATGCAAAGGGTACGCTTTGAAGATGTTAGGAGTCCGTATTCACGAACTCATGGAGTACACACACGGCTGTTGTTGGTTCCTTCGATTTTCAGTATAGGTACAATACCAACATATCGAAAAAACCAACAATAGCCGTGTAGTTCTACGAGTTCGATGAGACGAGTGGAGCATGAATATGGACTCCTAACATCTTCAAAGCATACCCGGTGCATACACAGTGTTGCCAACAAGCGGCTACCAAAACCCCCTGAGCCAACCTCGAAAAACCCCCAAATCCCCCCAAAAAAGAAAAACCCTAAAACTTAAGGATGAAATAACAATATCAATGAATACAATGCAATTTTTTTTTGTAGTAGATTGTAATTCATTAATGATTTGAGGGCGGAGTGTATCTTGAAGACAATGCAATTATTGTATTAGCGATATACGTTTCAGGTCATACAGGTTTTGAAAAAAAACATTAAAAAAATTTTTAAAAATAAACTAGTTTCTTCAGGTAGGGTACTTTTTTGTACAAAAAATCAAAATGTCAAACAGTGAGGTCGCATTCGACCCCCATCTCCAAAACCTTCTCAATTTCTTCAAAACTTCAAGTTTGCTAACAGTAACGAGCGTGAACGGACGAATAAACTTTAAGAATTTATCAGTGTGTGTGCTTGCGAAAGATCAAAGATCGAAAAAAGTTTGTCCTCCAAAACTCCAAAATTATAGTCCCATTGAGCCCACGATAGACATAGGTAAATTCGGTGAAGTTTTTCACTCCATTGAATATATATATTACCTGCTGCTATTTTAATTGCTGATTCATTTTTATTCTACCCAAATCCCTCCGAATCGTCGGTAAAAACCCCCAAAAGATTTCTCCCCCAAAAATCCCCCCGTCAAGAAAAAAAACCCAAATTTGGGGGGGAAACCCCCAAGTTGGCAACACTGTGCATACATTATGTTGGTATGGTAGGTATACTGAAAATCGAAAATGAATGAATGAACGAAGTTTTTTATTGAACAAAACGAATAATGGTAGGTCACATTTCGGTAGGTACCTAATAGGTAAATGTAAGTATTTATACAACAAGATGTGAAAAGAATAACCAGGTAAGTAGGTACATTAAACAATTTTTTGAGTGACTACGAGAATAAATACTGAGAAGTAACAAATTTCAAATTCAGCAATAATTACATATTGTTTAGTAATGCATGCATTCCAGGGGACGTCCCATTGGATAAGCATTAGGTCAATTAATACCACTTGGTAAGCGAAAAAACTGTTCACTCGATGTAATTTATTAGGCATTTTAGGCAAGAATTAGTGCCCCCCCCCCCCCCCCCAGGGGCGTCTCGTGAGAATATTCGTGAGGCAAACAGCTTGGCCAGTCACAGAGGAATAAACAATAATGAAAAACGCTGCACATTATTACACAAAGGTTTATTATTTTTCTGAAGATCAAGTGTCAGCTTTACCCTCGTCACTACCTACTACCAATCTTGTTTTCGTTTCAAAATTTTGTTTATTTAGATGAAATAAACCCTTCTCACTCCATTTGAAGGAATAAAGAATTCCTTGGTTTAGAAATTTGATTACAGATTGATTAAGGAAGCAAAACATGTACAACCCAAAGAAACGAACAGTGATTGCATTTTGGTCAGCTAAAATTTGTAAGGTGATAAGGCCTCTTTTGCGATTCACACTCGTGTTTCTTATTTATCGTAAGTTCAACCTTCAAGTTCTCATTGAGAACAGTTTATCCTATAAAGCTCTGGGTGGGTTCATTCGATTCTAAAAATTCAATGGTACCTATCTCAAATTGGTGAAAAAACAATACCTTCATAACGAGAGTTTTCGAGAGAGGGGGCCTTTAGAAGTTACAACCCTACTTAATGTTTCACCGCTCAGAAGTGACTGGCAAAACCTTCGGGGCACAAGTAGACCCCAAATGGAGCTCTTATACCAAATTTCATCAAATTCGGTCCATGATAATTAAGGAAAGTTGCGCAGACGGACGGATTTTTTTATATTCGATTTTCAAAATATACGTAGTACCTACCTCAAACGTAAACCATCGAATTTTGAGGACCATCGAGATTTTTAAATAATAAACCGAAAAAGGTAGACTCTGAATTGAACATAACTTACCTACTACCAAGTACTTTTGTTTAAATTTTTAAATCATTCGTTTTAATTTTTAAGTTATTAATTTTTTCGACTTTTATTATTTAATTTTTTTTTAATTTTACATAATTTACCCACTACCAAGTACTTTTGTTTAAAATCGGTATTCTTTGAGTTACCGACCGACCGTTAACCTTTTTTCTACATTTATCGCTATTTTTCTTTTTTAAATCTTTTACTTGTATTTTTTAATTACTAATGGTTTTTTTAATGTGGAATTAATTATTACTTTTTGAGGTTTTTTTTATGTAGGTAGTAGGTAACTTTATTGTTTAATTTTTACATTTTATTTTAGTACCTATACCTACAGTATTATTGTTTAAAGTAGTTATTAGTGAGTCAAAAAAATTATTAAACGTATTGTTTAGTAATGCATGCATTCCAGGGGACGTCCCATTGGATAAGCATTAAGTCAATTAGAACCTGTTGGTGAGCGAAAAAACACGCATTGTTTTTCGCTTCCTCCTGCACCAAACTGTTTCACTCAACGTAAGTGAAACGGGGCGATGATATCCGTAGAGGAGTATCATAGAGCGAGAGCAGAGAGCACTCGAGGGCAGTGTGGACACCTCCTAGAGCAGTTGCGCTTGCTCTCGTAGAGTGCTCTAGTGCTCTCGCGTTCCCTCAACACTCTCGACGTGGAGACACCTGCGCAACCACTCTCGGCAACTAGTCTCAGTGAGTTTCAACAACGTGCAACTAGTGCCTAGAGCAGGATGGCGAATTCCGGCCGTCAATGGACAAAAGAAGAAACCGAGAGCTTCATAAACGAAACCTGTCGATTAATTCGGGATTAATCGACCAAGAACAAACTCACCTTTACGAACGATTGTAAACAGCTGTTACAGTAGACCTACAGTAGATCGCATCACAACATTCGGGAATTATTTTCGAAATGGTTTGAATAGGAATCCTGAATAAATAATATTTTCATTTAATATTGTCGTATTATGACAACGAATAGTACGAGTCTCCTGAAAATTAAATAAAAAATATTTGCTTCTACATTTTCTTATGAATAAATTTTTTGCTTCCGAGTCTACCAAGGTAGCGGAAGCTTTGTTTTCACTTTTCAAGGACGAAAAAAAAAAGTTCTCCAAAATAAAAAATTTCACTCGCATTTTGCGTTTTAGACCTTTCTGAACAATTTTGGTTCAGTGTCTGTGTGTCTGTCTGTCTGTCTGTCATGATTTCCTTGTAACGCGCATAACTATACGAAGTTATTGTCCGATTTCAATGAAATTTTCAGGGATTGTGCGGGCTGGTGTGTAGACGGTCCCCTATGAAAATCATCATCCCCGGACTGATAGAAGCGACTGCGCATGCGCAAACGTGAATTCCTTGTAACGGCCATAACTTCTACATTTTCCATCCGATTTCGATGAAATTTTCAGGGATGTTACAGATTAGTATTTAGATGGTCCCCTATGAAAATAATCACCTTCGGACTAATAGTAGCCACTGCGCATGCGCAAACGTGAATTCCTTGTAACGGCCATAACTTCTACATTTTCCATCCGACTTCAATGAAATGTTCAGGGATGTTACAGATTAACTTGTTTTGATGTTTCGAAATTAACTACTATGCATCGGATCATCTATACAATCGGGTTATGGATACGAGGAAGCTATGTGCCACACCCACTTGGCAGACGTTTTTTTTATTATTCAACAATAGTTTGTTACGAAGTATTCACATGAAGCCAAAAATCTGAGGGTTACTGCTAATCTTTCTCCGGGTTGTTTGTATTACCTCATTGTAGTATCTAGTTTTTTGATTAGTGGAGAAATTTTGCTCAACAGTTCCTGAAAATTTGTGGCCGACATTCGTACGAAGTTCATGTACATCTTTGGATCACTTGCCATCAGCTCAGGTAGTAGAGTCGTGTACACACTGAATGGGGTGTGCGCCTTGTTTTTTTTTAGATTTTTAATCGAAAGTGGACTACATCCTGAGAATTTTGGTACCAACCGCGACCTTCTAGCGTGAGTAGATCTGTTTCTATGATTTTTCAAAGTTTCGACTGTTTATGACGTCACGCGCCCCTCTCGCCTGTGCGGGACCCCCAGCCCACTGTGACGTCATAAACGGTCGAAACTATAAAAATTCATAGGAAAAGATTTACACACGCTAGAAGGTCGCGGTTGGTACCAAAATTCTCAGAATGAGGTCTACCTTAGATTAAAAATGACAATAAACAGTTTTTCCTACCAAGGCGCACACTCTATTGCTTTCGTCGTGTACAAACCCATTCTTTCACCCAAATACGACGTTTATTTCTTCTTTCCCGTTTCCTCTTAATAACCAGTGCAATAGGAGTGCCTCGCTAGCGATATTTTGTTTAGATGAGACCATTGTGACGGTCGGAATGAGACTGAATGAATCTCGCGCAAGTGCAACAAAGCGATACTGTGTAGGCAGACCTGAGACTGCTCTCGCGAGATCAGCAGCGAGAGCGGTCTCAGACACTCGACTCTAGGCTCTCAGGGCTCATAGTGTAGACTCAGCTGGCACTGCTCTACGCAATTGGTGTCGCTCTAGCTCTCACCGTGTAGACCGGCCTTTACAGGGAATTCACATTTGCGCATGCGCAGTGGCTATTATCAGTTCCTCGGCAATGCTTTTCATCGGGGACCATCTATATGCCAATTTGCATGATCTCTGAGAATTTTCTTGAAATCGGATGGAAAATGTGGAAATGATGGCTGCTACAAGGAAATTATCGTTTGCACATGCGCAGCGGC
Organism: Apolygus lucorum; assembly: GCA_009739505.2. Lineage (NCBI taxonomy): Eukaryota > Metazoa > Arthropoda > Insecta > Hemiptera > Miridae > Apolygus > Apolygus lucorum. The sequence goes on along the minus strand of CM019181.2, from coordinate 3,994,752 downwards.
TATCAGTCCGGGGGCAATGATTTTCATAGGGGACCATCTACACGCCAACTCGTACAATCTCTGAAAATTTCATCAGAATCGGACTAGAACTTCATATTTTAGCCCGCTGCAACATGTTTTGGAAGATGAGAAGGCTATGTGCTAGACCCACTTGGTAGTCTACCGAAATTTGATGGTTATCGGAAACCCCCTCATAAAGCATCTTATTTTTTGTGGAGCTTAGAATCGGACCTTAAATTTGAATGTACACAAACATGTACAAAAAATGTACAATCAGTCGGGAAACTCGTCTTTCAATGAAATGTTAAAGTTGATTTCAAAGTTGAGTTCATTATCATTTTTTGAAATAAAATTTTGCTTCACTTTATCTTGAAGAAATACGCGTTTCACTCTAAATAGGGAGGATGGTCCCCAATGAATGAGAGGGTGGTCCCCTATGAATTAGTTGAGGGGCGGCAGGCGTCCGAGAATGCCGCAGGTGACGGGCGGGTGGTGATGGGCGGGGGGAGAGGATGCGGAACAATCTTCCCGAAAACCACGTTTTTTGAACTATTTTCACAAAATTTCGATACTTTTAACAAAGCAAGATGAAATCTGATTGAAACGGGACCACTATGGATACTTGTAGAACACTTTTCAAAAAGAATCAGGCAGATTGGTGCCCGAATAAAAAACTGCTAGTGTTACAAACATACAGAAAAAAAAAAAAAAATCGTCGTCCCATGACACACCGAACTGTATACCTCCTTCCTTCGGCGCGGCTTCGCCGCGCATAAAGTCGGTCAAAAATCGAAAAAAATCAAGAATCGTGTCAAAAAAACTGTTAAAAAGAAACTGCAACACCATTGTTCTTTTTCTTAATCATACCTTCAACTGAAAGATTTCTTTGAAAATTCGCTCAATAATTCATGCTGCATGAATGGACTTTTTTTCATTTCATAATAGGTAATGAAGTATACATAGAGTTGTTGCCAACCACAACTCTGACTTAGCCTATGTAGACTCGTAAGAAAAAAAACAAATCGATGTGGGTATGAATTTCTCATGAAATTTGACGTAGAATCCGAATCTGCAATAAAAAAGGGGGGGTTCCATTTGAAAAATCAAACGCTTGCATACGAGTCTGCAACACATTGAAACATTTTCATGCCCCCCCCCCCTCCCCTCCCGACACATGAACTACATCGCCTCAGCTAATCAGGGAGCTCGATTTTCGACTCAGCTGATCTGGGAGCTCGATTTTCGACTCAGCTGATCTGGGAGCTCGATTTTCTACTCAGCTGATCTGGGAGCTCGATTTTCGACTCAGCTGATCTGGGAGCTCGATTTTCGACTCAGCTGATCTGGGAGCTCGATTTTCGACTCAGCTGATCTGGGAGCTCGATTTTCGACTCAGCTGATCTGGGAGCTCAATATTCGAGTCAGCTGATCTGGGAGCTCAATTTTCGACTCAGCTGATCTGGGAGCTCAATTTTCGACTCAGCTGATCTGGTAATATCAAACTGTAAAGTACCTACCTACCTAACAACTTCACTTCTGATGGTCATAATCATCATTGTGGCGACTTGGGACAAATATCGTTGCAACAAATATCGTTGCATCAAATTTCGTGACGATTTTTTTTTTTATGTGCCATATGAAAGACATGAAAATGTCTACCTACCTACCTACCTACCTAACAACTTCACTTCTGATGGTCATAATCATCATTGTGGCGACTTGGGACAAATATCGTTGCAACAAATATCGTTGCATCAAATTTCGTGACGATTTTTTTTTTTATGTGCCATATGAAAGACATGAAAATGTCAAAAATTAAAAAATATCATGCAAGTTATTGTTGGTTTAGGTGTTCAGAATTCTTACAAAAACTGCAACTGAACTTGAAAAACATACTAAGTGTAACAACAAGTAAACTTTCTAATGCCATGCTAGCTAAAGGCCAGAAGGCAGACGATCTACAGGAATCCAGTTATTTGTAAATAGCTCAGGAGGCCTATGGTGCTCCAGATCATAATAATATTATGAATTATTTCATATTATGAAATTTGCCACAACAGTCGATTGGCTATGCTAGTCAAGTCTATGGCTGGTTCCGCACCAAGAACATAATTTAAGTTGTCAGCAAGTCCGTGGGATTACTGGACTGGCACGTGTCACTGACCCAGTGTAGAGGATCCCTCTATTGCTTAACAGAACTAGGATTTAAAGGCTACCAAAATTTACCCTTTCTTATTTTGCACGACATGTACCCACTTGATTGGTGTTGAATTGTTCATTTCCAAGTTTTCGGAAATAGTAGGAAGCTGGTGAGGGCTCACACGAGTTTTCTTTGGTGTCACCACTTTCAAGTGTCCAGAAAAAGATGGAGATTTAAGAGGGCTGGAACTAGATTTCTTCGACGTTCCACCATTGCTCAACGAACCTGCTGTCGAATCCAGTTTGGATGGAGTTCTCGTCCGAAGCACACGAGGTGATGGGGATGGAGTAGCCTCAACTCTGAGAAAAGAATGAATAATTATCGTGATTTCCTCTAGAAGAATTATTTTTTTCATAAAGTACAGAAATCTTGGATGCAGCATGTTTTGTTTGCGCTGCTAGCAAAATTCAGTATGAAAGCATCACGAAAGAACGTAAACAAATGGAAAGCTCGATAACCTTGCGTCAGGGTAACAGTGGTGCAGCGGTCTCTTGGCCCCCTTCACACTTGTGACGTAGCCCCCACCCCGCAGTGTCCAAGCCGTGTGTAGGTTTTCCCGCCTGAATCCGAAAATCCCGTTCTTTGAAAAATTCTACATATTTTTAGGATGCGTTTCAGGGAGTTTTATTAGCAGATACGTACTTCAATAGAGATTCAGTACACAGAAAAAATACAAAAAAATATCATGCAACTATCCCATTGGTTCTGTTGGTTTCGCTCATGGCTACTTACTGTCTCACCCTCTAAAATGGAGGGGTGTTCACCTACAGCCCAACTAGACAAACGACCTGAGATCCTACCGACGAGAGCAGTCACCAAACCAGATAATATCTCTCGACTGCGACAGCCAGCAGGAGGCGAAGTGTGCTCATTCGAGCTACAAGAGCAAACAAGACTTCACCACTGCAGTCCTGCTGAAACCCACGAGCCACCAGCCTTCCCCTTTTAATGACTTTCCCTTCACTGTGTTTCTGACGAAAGATCCATCTCGTGTCGATCAATTTGACTCCTGGCGGCTTCTCCACTATCTCCCAAGTCACGTTTCTTTCCATATTTTCAAGTTCTTCGTTGATAGCACAAGTCCATTCTGAGTTCTTTACCGCCTCTTCAAACGTCTGAGGTATTTTGACGGTAGACATCCAGTTGACAACGCTGCATATGTCAGGTCGTAGTCCTTCAGATGACCTGGAACACCACATTTCCTCGTAGAATTTCTCAGCTGGTCAGGGTTATCTCTTGTGTCTGCTAGTTCATTTGACGAAACGAATTCTTCATCCCTAACTGACTCATCATCCTCATTGCTTGTTCCATCACCACTCTCTTCATCCTCAACATTTTCATCCAGAGAACGCTCTTCCACCCGCCCTTGTTCCAAAACTTCACAGAAACAAGGCTTCTTTGGGCTTTCTTCAAATACCCCACTTTTAGCTGTGATGATCTTGTGGTTTTGAGGGTCCCACAGGCGTTAACCGTTGTGGGTATATCCTATCATGATCAGGGACTTATGTACTTCTTGGTGCTAACTTCCCAACTCGATCCTCCTTAAGTATGTGATGCAGTCGATCCAAATATACGGAGTTTCTCTATATATAGAGAAACTCTATATATAGAGTTTCTCTATCGATATATCGATCTTCTGACTGTACCAGATCTCAGCTGGCATCTGAGGTGGACTAAGTGCTCTGGTCGGAAGGCGATTCAGGAGGTAAACAGCTGTCGCAACAGAACAACCCCACGTATTCCTGTTCAGCCTAAAATCATACAACGAGCAATATTCATTATTGAGCGATGGTATCTCTCGCAGACTCCATTTTGGGCAGAATTTCGAGGAATATTCCACTAGTTATCAATGCCTCGACTCCGGCAAAAAGCGACAAATTTTCTATTCTTGTATTCTTCGCCCTGGTCCAAACGAATACGGGAGATGCGTGAGCCAAACCGTGCAGTAACAAGGGCTTCATAGCAACGAAATTTGTCAAATACCTCGCTCTTTTCCTTCAATAAATAAATATGAGCGAAATGAGAGAAGTGATCGATGAACACGACGTAGTAACGAAAACCGTCGTAGGTGGCAGGCGTAATTGGCCCAACAACATCACTGCATACCACCTCCAAAATACGCTTCGGCTTTCGATCGACACATAAGGTTGCTTGGATAGTTTACCTTTCATACATATCTCACATAGATGGCCAGCCTTTGAAGTGGTCATTTCTCTCGAGCAAAGTAACAAGTTTCAATGATTTCAGCGTTCATTCTCGGGTTTTTCGAACAATCGAAGGCGAAAAGAAGCCTTTGAAGTGGTTGTTTCTCTCAAGTAAACTAAATGGTTTCAATGATTTCAGCGTTCATTCTCGGGTTTTTCGAACAATCAAAGGTGAAAACAAGCCTTTGAAGTGGTTGTTTCTCTCGAGTAAACTAACAAGTTTCGATGAGTTCGACGTTCAGTCATTTCTCTCGAGTAAACAAACAAGTTTCAATAAGTTCGACGTTCATTCTCGGTTTTTTCGAACAATCGAAGGCGAAAAAAAGTCTTTGAAGTGGTAATTTCCCTCGAGTAAACTAACAAGTTTCAATGATTTCGACGTTCAATCTCGGTTTTATAAACAATCGAAGGTGAAAACAAGCCTTTGAAGTGGTTGTTTCTCTCGAGTAAACTAACAAGTTTCGATGAGTTCGACGTTCAGTCATTTCTCTCGAGTAAAAAAACAAGTTTAGATAAGTTCGACGTTCATTCTAGGTTTTTTCGAACAGTCGAAGGCGAAAAAAAGTCTTTGAAGTGGTCATTTCTCTCGAGTAAACTAACAAGTTTCAATGATTTCGACGTTCCTTCTCGGTTTTTTCGCACAATTGGAGGTGAAAACAAGCCTTTGAAGTGGTCATTTCTCTCGAGCAAACCAACAAGTTTCGATGATTTCGACGTTCCTTCTCGGCTTTTTCGTACAATCGAAGGTGAAAAAAAGTCTTTGAAGTGGTCATTTCTCTCGAGTGAACAAACAAGTTTCGATGAGTTCGACGTTCATTCTAGGTTTTTTCGAACAGTCGAAGGCGAAAAAATGTCTTTGAAGTGGTCATTTCTCTCGAGTGAACAAACAAGTTTCAATGATTTCGACGTTCCTTCTCGGTTTTTTCGCACAATTGGAGGTGAAAACAAGCCTTTGAAGTCGTCATTTCTCTCGAGCAAACCAACAAGTTTCGATGAGTTCGACGTTCATTCTCGGTTTTTTCGTACAATCGAAGGTGAAAACAAGCCTTTGAAGTGGTTGTTTCTCTCGAGTAAACTAAAAAGTTTCAATGATTCCAGCGTTCATTCTCGGTTTTTTCGAACAATCGAAGGCGAAAAAAGTCTTTGAAGTGGTCATTTCTCTCGAGTAAACTAACAAGTTTCAATGATTTTGACGTTCCACCTCGGTTTTTTCGTACAATCTAAGTTGAAAACAAGCCTTTGAAGTGGTCATTTCTCTCGAGCAAACCAACAAGTTTCGATGAGTTCGACGTTCATTCACGGTTTTTTCGAACAATCGAAGGCGAAAAAAAGTCTTTGAAGTGGTCATTTCTCTCGAGTAAACTAACAAGTTTCAATGATTTCAGCGTTCATTCTCGGTTTTTTCGAACAATCGAAGGCGAAAAAAAGTCTTTGAAGTGGTCATTTCTCTCGAGTAAACTAACAAGTTTCAATGATTTTGACGTTCCACCTCGGTTTTTTCGTACAATCTAAGTTGAAAACAAGCCTTTGAAGTGGTCATTTCTCTCGAGCAAACCAACAAGTTTCGATGAGTTCGACTTTCATTCACGGTTTTTTCGAACAATCGAAGGCGAAAGAAAGTCTTTGAAGTGGTCATTTCTCTCGAGCAAACCAACAAGTTTCGATGAGTTCGACTTTCATTCACGGTTTTTTCGAACAATCGAAGGCGAAAGAAAGTCTTTGAAGTGGTCATTTCTCTCGAGCAAACCAACAAGTTTCGATGAGTTCGACTTTCATTCACGGTTTTTTCGAACAATCGAAGGCGAAAGAAAGTCTTTGAAGTGGTCATTTCTCTCGAGCAAACCAACAAGTTTCGATGAGTTCGACTTTCATTCACGGTTTTTTCGAACAATCGAAGGCGAAAGAAAGTCTTTGAAGTGGTCATTTCTCTCGAGCAAACCAACAAGTTTCGATGAGTTCGACTTTCATTCACGGTTTTTTCGAACAATCGAAGGCGAAAGAAAGTCTTTGAAGTGGTCATTTCTCTCGAGCAAACCAACAAGTTTCGATGAGTTCGACTTTCATTCACGGTTTTTTCGAACAATCGAAGGCGAAAGAAAGCCTTTGAAGTGGTCATTTCTCTCGAGTATACTAACAAGTTTCAATGAGTTCGACGTTCCTTCTCGGTTTTTTCGTACAATCGGAGTTGAAAACAAGCCTTTGAAGTGGTCATTTCTCTCGAGTACTAACAAGTTTCAATGATTTCGACGTTCATTCTCGGTTTTTGACTTTTTCATGTCTTTGCTTTGGCACATAAACTGAAAAATCGTCACGAACACTAAGCGAACGTCACGAAAACGATATTATGGCGAGAATTGAAGAAGAAAGTAAAAGAAATCTTCTGATTCGCAAAACCAAAACAATGTAATATCTGTTATCAGTGTGTAACCTACCCAAAGATTGCATCTTGCGGTGGCAGGAACCCGACCGCGGGAGGGGACCGTGTGAAGAGTGCTTCACACGGGCGAGCTTCGAGAACGCGTAGCCACCGCAGCAACTTCGGGAAACTTCGCACCTTTTCGGTCATCATTGGACCGCGTTATTTCCACGGACGGTGCCTCCCGCAGTGGCTCCGTATGGAGCAAAAACTCTCTAAAGACTTGGACCTGAATACAGTTCAACTGCCTGAAGTACAAGTAATTCCCAAATCTAAGTTTCATCAACAAATTCTACCTAGCATCTGGACCATTTTGTTATACCTTCTGTTAATCACGTTTTTGTTTACATTAGTAGTTCAGTTTAAAAAACATAAAAGTAGATCCTACTGTATGATTTTGTGGCGTTGAGTAGATGTTGCATTGTTTGCGTATCGTCATCCCGTTTGTCCCTAATAACTAATAGTGGTGCAATCATGGTGCCAGGGCACCATAAACTGTATATTTTATGGCTTTTTTATAGTTTTTTTTTTTGTGTTTCACCTTGAATACGGAAATGAACTTCAACGGACTGCCTACCAAAACAAATAAATGTAAGTTCAACGTTAAGAAGTATTTCCGCTTTGGTGCCAGACTGGCACCATTGCTGGGGGGGGGGGGGGGGGTGAACTCGAATTCGCATGTTGGGTGTCGTAGATCATGGTTTTTAAAATGCTCTTCAAATTCGAGGCTCCCAGGCAGTTAGAAATGATATGGTGGATAATGGTGAAGAGGGGGGGTTCACAATTTCTTGCTTATGATTCTAAATAAATTACATCGAGTGAACAGTTTTTTTGCTTACCAACTGGTATTAATTGACCCAATGCTTATCGAATGGGACGTCTTTGGAATGACCTGTGTGAAATGGGCCATAGACGCCCAGCCATAGATTTAAGGCGCGCCTAGACTAACCCGCAACACTTCCCGAGCCGCGCGGCCACATCATTCCGTTACAACAGAACTTCTTATTCGCCCAACTTCTCGAATCCATCAAAAAACGAATCTCCACTGAAATTTTCTTGAAGTTCTGACATGAATGAAGCCTGTAGAACTATGGACAACCATTTTCAACAGCATTAATTCGTGCATTCAACAAGATAGGTAATAGGTAGGTACAATAGTACGCAGAGTTGAACATACTGTTAACTAAATTACTTTTTTAAATCGAAATTCCCACCCACCATTTTTTAGTACAATGTTGAGGATATGTTACTCTAACATTCACTACAGTTTGGAGAGATTTGAAGATGACTATTTTTTGTAAAGTGCGAAAGTGTTCGAAATTTCTACTGAAATCAGCTATCACCCAAAATCGGGCGTTCATAACTATTCTCCTATTGATCCGGAATCTACCAAATTTCAGTAAAATATCCACCAGTTATATAAGAAACATATCCCAGAATTTCGTGCATGTAGCTCAGTCGTAAGTACTCAGCCATAGATGATTTGTGCGAGAAAACGTGTGTTGCGGTATCAGAACAGGTGGCACACCAAATTCTTACATCCATTACTTTTTTTAAACGAAATTCCCACCCACCATATTTTAGTCTAATGTTGAGGATATGTTACTCTAACATCCACCAGAGTTTGGAGAGATTTGAAGATGACTATTTTTTGTGAAGTGCGAACATGTGGTTCTGTAGTAGTTGTGATTACAGAACCTCGGCAACTTCTATGACCGATTACTTTTCCTATTCGAAATTCCCACCCACCATATTTTAGTCTAATGTTGAGGATATGTTACTCTAACATCCACCAGAGTTTGGAGAGATTTGAAGATGACTATTTTTTGTAAAGTGCGAACATGTAGTTCTGTAGTAGTCATGATTACAGAACCTCCGCAACTTCCACGACCGATTACTTTTTTTAATCGAAATTCCCACAAACCATTTTTTGGTATAATGTTGAGGATATGTTACTGTAACATGCACCAGAGTTTGGAGAGATTTGAAGATGACAATTTTCTGTAAAGTGCGAAAGTGTTCGAAAATTCTACTGAAATCAGCTATCACCCAAAATCGGGCGTTCATAACTTTTCTCCTTTCGATCCGGAATCGACCAAATTGCAGTATATTATCCACCAGTTATATAAGAAACATATCCCAGAATTTCATGGATGTAGCTCAGTCGTAAGTACTCAGCCATAGATGATTTGTGCGAGAAAACGTGTGTTGCGGTATCAGAACAGGTGGCACACCAAATTCTTACATCCATTACTTTTTTTAAACGAAATTCCCACCCACCATATTTTAGTCTAATGTTGAGGATATGTTACTGTAACATCCACCAGAGTTTGGAGAGATTTGAAGATGACTATTTTCTGTAAAGTGCGAAAGTGTTCGAAAATTCTACTGAAATCAGCTATCACCCAAAATCGGGCGTTCATAACTTTTCTCCTATCGATCCGGAATCACCAAATTTCAGTATATTATCCACCAGTTATATAAAAAACATATCCCAGAATTTCATGGATGTAGCTCAGTCGTAAGTACTCAGCCATAGATGATTTGTGCGAGAAAACGTGTGTTGCGGTATCAGAACAGGTGGCACACCAAATTCTTACATCCATTACTTTTTTTAAACGAAATTCCCACCCACCATATTTTAGTCTAATGTTGAGGATATGTTACTCTAACATCCACCAGAGTTTGGAGAGATTTGAAGATGACCATTTTTTGTGAAGTGCGAACATGTGGTTCTGTAGTAGTTGTGATTACAGAACCTCCGCAACTTCCAAGACCGATTACTTTTTTTAATCGAAATTCCCACCCACCATTTTTTAGTATAATGTTGAGGATATGTTACTGTAACATCCACCAGTGTTTGGAGAGATTTGAAGATGACTATTTTCTGTAAAGTGCGAAAGTGTTCGAAAATTCTACTGAAATCAGCTATCACCCAAAATCGGTCGTTCATAACTTTTCTCCTATAGATCCGGAATCAACGAAATTTCAGTACAATGTCCACCAGATATATAAGAAACATATCCCAGAATTCCATGGATGTAGCTCATTCTTAAGTACCCAGCCATAGATGATTTATGCGAGAAAACGTGTGTTGCAGCGTCAGAACTATATAATACATTACTAATATTCTAGTATAAGGTTGAGGATATGTTACTGTAACATCCACCAGAGTTTGGAGAGATTTGAAGATGAAAATTCTCTGTAAAGTGCGAAAATGTTCGAAATTTCTAGTGACATCAGCTATGGGTACTTACGACTGAGTTACATGCACGAAATTCTGGGATATGTTTTTTATATATCTGGTGGATAATATACTGAAATTTGGTCGATTCCGGAACGATAGGACAAAAGTTATGAACGCCCGATTTTGGGTGATAGCTGATTTCAGTAGAAATTTCGAACACTTTCGCACTTTACAGAAAACAGTCATCTTCAAATCTCTCCAAACTCTGGTGGATGTTAGAGTAACATATCCTCACCATTAGACTAAAATATGGTGGGTGGGAATTTCGTTTAAAAAAAGTAATGGATGTAAGAATTTGGTGTGCCACCTGTTCTGATACCGCAACACACGTTTTCTCGCACAAATCATCTATGGCTGAGTACTTACGACTGAGCTACATCCATGAAATTCTGGGATATGTTTCTTATATAACTGGTGGATAATATACTGAAATTTGGTCGATTCCGGATCGATAGGACAAAAGTTATGAACGCCCGATTTTGGGTGATAGCTGATTTCAGTAGAAATTTCGAACACTTTCGCACTTTACAGAAAATAGTCATCTTCAAATCTCTCCAAACTCTGGTGGATGTTAGAGTAACATATCCTCAACATTATACTAAAAAATGGTGGGTGGAAATTTCGAATAGGAAAAGAAATCGGTCATAGAAGTTGCCGAGGTTCTGTAATCACAACTGCTACAGAACCACATGTTCGCACTTTACAAAAAATAGTCATCTTCAAATCTCTCCAAACTCTGGTGGATGTTAGAGTAACATATCCTCAACATTATACTAAAAAATGGTGGGTGGGAATTTCGAATAGGAAAAGAAATCGGTCATAGAAGTTACCGAGGTTCTGTAATCACAACTACTACAGAACCACATGTTCGCACTTTACAGAAAATAGTCATCTTCAAATCTCTCCAAACTCTGGTGGATGTTAGAGTAACATATCCTCAACATTATACTAAAAAATGGTGGGTGGGAATTTCGAATAGGAAAAGAAATCGGTCATAGAAGTTGCCGAGGTTCTGTAATCACAACTACTACAGAACCACATGTTCGCACTTTACAAAAAATAGTCATCTTCAAATCTCTCCAAACTCTGGTGGATGTTAGAGTAACATATCCTCAACATTAGACTAAAAAATGGTGGGTGGGAATTTCGAATAGGAAAAGTAATCGGTCTTAGAAGTTGCGGAGGTTCTGTAATCATAACTACTACAGAACCACATGTTCGCACTTTACAAAAAATGGTCATCTTCAAATCTCTCCAAACTCTGGTGGATGTTAGAGTAACATATCCTCAACATTAGACTAAAATATGGTGGGTGGGAATTTCGTTTAAAAAAAGTAATGGATGTAAGAATTTGGTGTGCCACCTGTTCTGATACCGCAACACACGTTTTCTCGCACAAATCATCTATGGCTGAGTACTTACGACTGAGCTACATCCATGAAATTCTGGGATATGTTTCTTATATATCTGGTGGACATTGTACTGAAATTTCGTCGATTCCGGATCGATAGGAGAAAAGTTATGAACGCCCGATTTTGGGTGATAGCTGATTTCAGTAGAATTTTCGAACACTTTCGCACTTTACAGAAAATAGTCATCTTCAAATCCCTCCAAACTCTGGTGCATGTTACAGTAACATATCCTCAACATTATACTAAAACATGGTGGGTGGGAATTTCGATTAAAAAAAGTAATCGGTCTTGGAAGTTGCGGAGGTTCTGTAATCATAACTACTACAGAACCACATGTTCGCACTTTACAAAAAATAGACATCTTCAAATCTCTCCAAACTCTGGTGGATGTTAGAGTAACATATCCTCAACATTATACTAAAATATGGTGGGTGGGAATTTAGTTTAAAAAATTAATGGATGTATGAAGTTGGTGTGCCACCAGTTCTGACGCCGGTAAGTGTTGCGGGTTAGTCTAGGCGCGCCTTAAATCTATGGCTGGGTACTTAGGACTGAGCTACATGCACGAAATTCTGGGATATGTTTCTTATATAACTGGTCGATAATATACTGAAATTGGTCGATTCCGGATCGATAGGAGAAAAGTTATGAACGCCCGATTTTGGGTGATAGCTGATTTCAGTAGAATTTTCGAACACTTTCGCACTTTACAGAAAATAGTCATCTTCAAATCTCTCCAAACTCTGGTGGATGTTACAGTAACATATTCTCAACATTATACTAAAAAATGGTGGGTGGGAATTTCGATTAAAAAAAGTAATCGGTCTTGGAAGTTGCGGAGGTTCTGTAATCATAACTACTACAGAACCACATGTTCGCACTTTACAAAAAATAGTCATCTTCAAATCTCTCCAAACTCTGGTGGATGTTAGAGTAACATATCCTCAACATTAGACTAAAATATGGTGGGTGGGAATTTCGTTTAAAAAAAGTAATGGATGTAAGAATTTGGTGTGCCACCTGTTCTGATACCGCAACACACGTTTTCTCGCACAAATCATCTATGGCTGAGTACTTACGACTGAGCTACATCCATGAAATTCTGGGATATGTTTCTTATATAACTGGTGGACATTATACTGAAATTTGGTCGATTCCGGATCAATAGGAGAAAAGTTATGAACGCCCGATTTTGGGTGATAGCTGATTTCAGTAGAATTTTCGAACACTTTCGCACTGTACAAAAAATAGTCATCTTCGAATCTCTCCAAACTCTGGTGGATGTTAGAGTAACATATCCTCAACATTATACTAGAATATGGTGGGTGGAAATTCTGTTTAAAAAAATTAATGGATGTATGAAGTTGGTATGCCACCTGTTCTGATACCGCAACACACGTTTTCTCGCACAAATCATCTATGGCTGGGTACTTACGACTGAGCTACATGCACGAAATTCTGGGATATGTTTCTTATATAACTGGTGGATATTATACTGAAATTTGGTCGATTCCGGATCAATAGGAGAATAGTTGTGAACGCCCGATTTTGGGTGATAGCTGATTTCAGTAGAAATTTCGAACACTTTCGCACTTTACAGAAAATCGTCATCTTCAAATCTCTCCAAACTGTAGTGAATGTTAGAGTAACATATCCTCAACATTGTACTAAAAAATGGTGGGTGGGAATTTCGATTTAAAAAAGTAATTTAGTTAACAGTATGTTGTATGTTGTGTATTGTACCTACCTATTACCTATCTTGTTGAATGCACGAATTAATGCTGTTGAAAATGGTTGTCCATAGTTCTACAGGCTTCATTCATGTCAGAACTTCAAGAAAATTTCAGTGGAGATTCGTTTTTTGATGGATTCGAGAAGTTGGGCGAATAAGAAGTTCTGTTGTAACGGAATGATGTGGCCGCGCGGCTCGGGAAGTGTTGCGGGTTAGTCTAGGCGCGCCTTAAATCTATGGCTGGGCGTCTATGGCCCATTTCACACAGGTTTTGGAATTCGTGCGTTACTAAACAATATGTTTGTGAATGAGTTTTTAAATGATAGTGTTTAACAATTAATGTGTTTAAATGATTTTTTTATGATGATTTTTTGTAAAACGACACGGCATGCTCGTACAGTCAATTAGTGAAATTTTTGGGTCCTTCCCTCCAAAAATCATCTTAGGGGGGGAGGAGTTACGTACGTCACCTTTCCTTCCCTCCACGCTACCTTCCCATCCACTGAAACGCTGCATATTATGCAGTTGTCCTCCTCTAAAAATATCCCACATCCCTTTCACTCATCAGTCAGTTTCACGTCTTCATCCCACTTACGTCGTGCCACGTCGTTCCACAATTTCCGTGGTTGTCAAATAAAGTGTTTTTGAAAACTCATTTTCGTCTTCCAAACACGTTTCTGGTATGTATCAATTGTATTTTCATGATGATTAACATCAGCAAAACCAACTACTCACAATAGGTAAAATGCACACACGCAACTGGGAAACGGAAATATCTGAGATGGTATAACGAAACTTGTTGGCTGGAATAGCGACGTCCTGCGATGGGTTTGTTTGAGACGACGAATAATGAAATGGTTCACGATTTCGTTGTCCTTTCTCATTCCCGTATGATACCTACGAGAAGGTGCGCACCAAAGCTCGTGACATGATAAAAACTCCAGCAAAACGCGAACGAAAAAATTACAGCTTGAAGGGATTGGGAAAACAACAATGGCGTCCATCGCTTGAAACGAAGATCAAACCGATTAACCAGCCAAAATTGAGCGATCAGCGCCAAACGCCGGATGAACCGAGGAAGGCGTTGATCGCCTCTGGTGAAATCCATTTTCTCGGTTCAGTAATTAGATCGGCCCTCGAACGTCGATCAAAATGTTGGTGAAAACGGCCCTTAATATTCTTTGGTATTTAATGCGTCTCAGCGGAATGTTTTATAGGCGCTCACTAGACTCATGGCGACTTAATTTCTCAATCAACTCTTTGGATCTTGTACGAAACAAATGGACTGGGAAGAACTGTGGAGGAAATGACAGATTCACACTTACTTAGTGGGCGTTGTTGAACATGCTAACTTCCTTTTCTTGGCCAACGGCGAATGATTTGAGGGTCTAAAAGGCGTTCCTTCATTTCCGTCCACGACTGAAGAGTGGAATGTGAGCTTCTTCGGAGTATGACCCGTCGTTTTAGAGGGTGTTCTCATGCGAAGTGTTCGAGGGGATAAAAGGATGCTGGAAGGTCTAAACAAAATAAAAATATTATTTCAACGGGAGCTTAAGACTTCTAAAATCCAATAATAAAATCACAATTTCATCCTACTCACTCAATATCTTTATCATCTTCAAGCTTTCTTTTTCTAGTTGGGTTCGTCATTTGAGTACCAAACGAGTAGGTGTTCCTGAAAAATGAAATCGAACAATGGAATGATGAAGACTGTCAAAACTTAGAAACAGCAAGATAATTTATTAGGTAGGTAGTAATCATTAATGCTCCTAGTATCCCGAGAAGAATCCTTTCTATTTATATTTCAAAGTAACTGCATATAATCACTCAAGAATCAGCATAGCACACCTAAGAATCGCCTACTTTTCAGGAGAGCAAAAAACTCATTTGTACTTGTACTTCGAGTTTTTTTAAATTCCTCTTCTTTCCGACTCAATTTATTCCTTTCCAATGAAAATTTAGCCCCATAGAGTGTACAAGCTTAAGACACTTCTTCAAAGTGATTTATATTGAAATATGCACGTATTCCAAAAAGAACACATTTTTTTCAAGTTTTGGTTTTAAGATTGGACTTATTGACGGACGTCTCAAGAACATCTAACAGCAAAACATAAAATAGCGTTATCAGCACAGCGCATGTACGTCCCTGACATCAAATGATGATTTTTTTAAATAAAATAATTTAAAAAGTAATTTTTTAAATAAAATAATTAATATTTTAATTTTAAATAAAGTGTTTTTGAGAAGTATACTGCTAATATGTAGATCGACTCAACAAAACACACTAGGTACATCAACTGATTGGAAGAACCGGGAACTCCTGATAGTGGGAGCATTTGAAGATGCTAATCTAAAAGTGATTCCCAGTGGGAGACTTTAGCCTGGGGTCAAAAAGGCTATACATTGTGGTTGTGACATCTGTGTCGTTTGAGCAAAGGAGGATGCTACAGGTTTCCATTTTTTCTGAGTAAAACGTCCTTTGAGCCCTGAAGAAGGTAATAAATTTACAGAAAGTTTGACAAATAAGGAGTTTAAAGAAGAATTTGCCTCATATTTTTTTTAAATCCGGCTGCCTATACTCTTGCCTTTATTTAAAGAGCTCTGGGATTTTTGAAGGCCCCGAAGGTTCGGCATCGCTGCAAGAATCCGAGCCCCAGTGGAAGGTCGAGGTATACCTGCGCGACCCCTCCGCCCGTGAACCCCCCCAGCCCCCCAACAGTTTACCCTCTTCTGCAAATGCACACTTGATTCACAAATTATTTCGATCATCCCATCACCAAAATCGTGATCAGCGAGAAAAATTGAACATATCGAGTATAAACTCGAGGCAGGTACGATTAAAACTCAGCAGCCCTCTCCCGGCCAATCCACCCAAACGAATTACGCCCTCTTCGCCGAATTACAGGAAATTTGGACTCATTTTCATCGGAATAATTAGTACGTTACGAATTTAAATTACAAAAAATGTTCACCGAACGATAAATAATTAAATTGTATGTTGATAGAAGAGGAAGAAGGAAGTGGGATGATGGGTTTTGACCGCCAAGTGACCACCCGTGTCCTGCTCGGCTCATATTTGAACTGGTGGTCGTTTTATAGAGGCACTTCCCTTCATCCCTCTCTCCCACCCCCACCTTCCTCATCTTCCCTCATCCCTAGGGCCGGCGTCGGGTGAGTCCTGGGCGTCCTCCGCATTATTTAATTATTTATTTATTTATTTTAATTTTATGGCGTGCCCCCTCCGTCAAAAAAGACATTTTGTCTTTGAGGGGAGTTGGAAAAAAAAAAAAAAAAAAAAAATACTTAATAATAATAATTGTGACCGTTTTCACCCCAAGGTTTCACTGCAACGGTTTTCACCGCAAGGTGAGCACCTTGCAACGTTGGCACCTCTTGGCAGGGAAGGGGTTTTGGAACCCGCGGTCCAGAGCTCTTTAAATAAAGGCAAGAGTATAACCAATCTGATTCCATTCATGAAATGAGTATTACCTAGTAAGAGTTGTGGTGTTCCCAAAATTCAACCTTAGGATAAACACTAATTACTAGAAATTAGAACAGAAAAGAACACGTAATCATCTTTCACCAAGAACTCAATTCTCTTTTTATTAACTTTTTAGATTTTAATATTGTATTCTGGTTGCTAAGCAACATATAACAACGTTTCCACAATCATTATTGAATGCACGTTACAAGAACCACTTCATAGGGCAATGTGTGCCACTTACTAAAATAGTGCTACCCCTGGAGGCATAAATTAAACTATTAGCTTATTTGGTTAAACACAGGAGGGAGCGAAAGTGACCAAAAGAAGAAATTTTACGCACTCTTGTTTACAATACGATTCTACTTATTAGTTTATCAAACATGAATAGTCTTCATCATCACTTATCTAGTTTCTATATCAGTTAGTTTCGTTATTTGAATCACATCATTCGAGTTTCGTGTGGTCACAAGGGCGCCTACAACTCCAACTGTTGACGATACCATTTGCTGAGATACTTCTTTTACACTTCGCCAGAGCGCAGCAGAGCGAATTTGGTCAGTTTTTGATCATTCTGGTTCACCCCATTCCCAATCAGTTGACGTAATTACTTATACAGCTTTCAAGTGAATATCAGAACCCTAAAATTTGTATAAAAACAAATTCACAGAAGAAACAAATTGAAACATGAAAATAATATTAATAGGAACTGCACTAGGACATAATGAAACTTCTTCGTCCAAAATACCCTTTATAGACTAAATTTCTTGAAAAGTCGTCAAAACTAACCAACTCAAAATGGACCTCCTCCTTTACATTGCCCAAGTTTTCTTGTTTTGGTTGATTATTTTCAATAATAAACCTTTGGAATCAACCAAGAAAAACATTTTTACCCCCCCTCAAAATTTGTTGGTTTACGTTTCAAGGTAAGTAGAATCGAAAAACCGAATAAAAATTTGGCCGTCCTTCCGCCATCTGCGGCACTCAGTTCCCATGGACCGATTTTTATGGAATTTGGTATATGGGCTCCATTTGGGGACTAGTTGTGCCCCGAAGCTTTGGTTTGATGTCAAGTCACTTGTAAGGGTTGACATTTTCAAAACGCTCTAGCTCAAAAATTTCGATATTAAGGTAATATTGCTTTTTCTTCAATTTAAAATAGTAGTGAATTTTTAGAATCGAATGAGACAACCTGGAGTTCTGTAGGATGAACCGTTCGCTCCCTATGAGGACTTCTGATGAATCAGAAACACGAGTGTGAATCGTAAAAGAGGCAAAATCTCCTTTCAGATTGTATTCTGTTCGTTTCTTCGAGTTGTACTCAGTTTTGCGTCCTTAGCAACCAGTAATCAAATTTCCTAATGAAGGCACTCAAAATTTCCTATTTTTCGGATTGAGTGTGAAACGTTTATTTCTTCAAAATATACTTGATTGTGAAGCGAAAATATGTTTGGTAGGTCTTTGCTGCCGAGTGATCTACGACTATACAAAGAAATAATAAATCTTTGTGTAATAATTTGCCTTTTTTTTTAGAGGAGTCTCAAAGATACACAGACAACACTATTTTCAAAAAGGAATTACAAAAGGTACTTATAAGTAAATATATAAATCAGTATAAAAGGATGTTTACCCCCCTGGATCCAATTTCTCGGCTAAAACTCCAACGTGTTCTAAAGGGAAAACACCCCCATTTGAAGAGTCTCTGCAACACAAAAAATATCCCAACAATTATTGTTACCAGTAGGTACCCATTCGTTCAATAGGTTATTTACTATAAAAATTCGCATCCCATAGAAAAGCAATGAAATAAGTAATATCAATTAATGAAAATACAATAATAAATCATCCAGTACTTGATTATTGGAGTTCCCGGATTCGTTACTGGTGGCGGACTGTTTTCATCCCTGTAGAATAAGAAATGTGATCAGTTACACAATCTTTAAATTTAAAGATTGTTCCAACATGCCAAACAAATTACGCGAATGCGCAAGAAGGAATGAGGTGTTTAAGGATCTCAACTGCGCCTACCAATAATACGAGGGTGGATCAAATATAAACGGGACTTTATTTTTTTTTTAATTTTATTTGTTAGAAAATAAAAAGCGGGTACCTATATGTCACTTTTCTACATAGTCTCCTGCTTTTGTGACACATTTTTCCCAGCGAATAGGAAGTTTTTTAATCCCAGCATCAAAAAACGATGAAGGTTGCGTCTGAAGCCAATTGCGCATGACCCCTCGACCCCCTCATCATCCTCGAATCGCTGTCCGCCTAGGACTTCTTTAAGTGGCCCAAACAAGTGAAAATCACAGGGCGATAGGTCAGGGCTGTAGGGAGGATGATCAAGTGGAGTCCAATGCATTTCTTCCAATTTTTGAACAGTTAGAGCTGCAGTATGGGGCCTTGCATTGTCGTGGAGGAGGATGACGTCACGAATTGGTTGATTCCGTCTTTTGCTGCGATATGCAGCCCTCACCTGAGTCAGCAGCTCACAATAGTAGGCAGCATTGACTGTTCTTCGCTCATGCAAAAAATCAATGAGCAAAACGCCTCGATAGTCGAAAAAAACAGTTGCAAGGAACTTGCCAGCAGACAGTCGAGTTTTTGCTTTCACTGGGGCAGTCTCCCCCTTCCTCCGCCACTCCATACTGGCTTGCTTCGATTCGGGTGTGTAATGATGGACCCATGTTTCGTCGCAGGTGACGATGCTAGCCAAAAATGCTTCCCCTTCTTCCCCAAACCTTGCAAAAAGCCTCTGACAGACCTCCAAACGTCTCAACTTCTGATCTGAAGTCAAAAGGCGAGGGACCCATCTGGCACACACTTTACGGAATCCTAGGTGCTCTGTAATGATCGTTTGGCAGCTCCCGTAACTTACCCCTACCTGCTCAGCGATTTCGGAGACAGTCACACGTCGATCATCTTCAAGAATGTCACGAACCGCTTGAATGTTCTCATCCGTAATGCTGCTCCGGGGACGACGATCGTGTTCCTCATTCTCTACTCGTTCTCTTCCCTCCTGAAACTCTTTGTGCCAGGCAAACACACGGGTCCTAGAGAGGGTTTGGTCCCCGAACTGGGCAGTCAACCTTTGAAAAATTTCCGAAGGTTTGACTCTTTCACGGGTAAGAAATTTTATGATAATTCGTTGCTCAATGGAAACGGGCACCTTTTGTTCAGACATCGCGATAACTACTCATGAAAGGTTGTAAAGGGGGAGACGCCCCCCTCATCCACCTTCTAATGAACCTGTTCAAACAATCTCGAAGTGACGGGCCCGCTTCTGTCAACCGTCGGCGCTCAGAGGTCAGAGTCCCGTTTATATTTGATCCACCCTCGTAGTTCATGGAAATTGGTAGACGTGAAGATGATACGGGTTAGAAGAGTCGAATGGATAGCCCTAAGCTGGGAATAACAAGGGATTAACAGAAGCTTATCAAGTTGAGCGTATTTCTAACGTTTAAGGTAGTTATTGATTGTCCCAAGTCAAGTCCAAAAACCATTCTCAAATAAATTGGTCTGAGAATCTTTGCATGTCACAAATAACTTTACTTTTGTAGCAAAATGCCATAAATAATGGTCAAAGAGCGTCCAAGGTAAAAATCAGAGAGCGAGAGAAAATTAAGCTCAGCTCCTACTGATTTACCCTAGAGAGATACTGAGGTTAGCCATTTTTAAAGTTAGTAGCATTGAAAACCCAATAGTAGAACTAATAACTACCTCCTAACAGCTGATGTCTTTTCACCAGTTGGATACCAACTTTATAATTGAGAAGATTATATTTTTTCATCGCTCTAACAGAGAAACTGTCACAATCTTGATACATAGAAGACCCTTCCAGAGCCCTTACCCTTCAATCCCTGAGAGTATCAGCAAATTCGGATGAAAACTGTTGAAGATTTGCTAGTTAGGTACCTAATTTGGCGCATGCGCAGAGGCTGATTTTCTTCTGGCGGAAATTTAATCGTTAATAGTTTTACGCGTTACAAGGATCACAAATAAATCGACTGAACACCCAAAACCAATAAACCTCATTAAGATCTAGGACGAAAAATGCAAGTTAATTTTTTCTTCGCCTTTCAAAAAAGGCAATAGGCTACCTTCGTACAAAAAACTCAAAATTGACTAAACACTTTCATTTCAGTTTTTTACATAAATTTAACCCTGGAGAGAATCTGAACTGAACGTGAGAGTATTTTGCCACGTCATTCTTGACAACCGTAGGCGTGTAATATGTTGGTATCACTGACTCATCCCCGCCAAGTGACAGATTTTACAGTGTCCATCTTACCTGTCCTATTCTACCTGCTCTCTCGCTGATTAAAGTCGTTCAAGTTAAAGTCAAACCGGTATTCTTTGTTCATACCCTTTTAGGTTATGGGTCCAGTCGAGTTTTTTATTTCGGATTATCTCGCGGAAATTGTTCAGTGTGCGACTCTGTGGGGTTTGTGTGACGATTGAGTCGATCGGAAGAGTGCGTTTATTCGGTGACTGGTGGCGAGCTGGAAGTTATGGCTTCGTCCACCATGAACTACGTTTTTATGAAACCATTTGACGGGACCAACTTTGGGACATGGTCGTACCGAATGAAGTTACATCTCGAGAAAAATAAAGTTCTGACTGCTTTGGATGAGGCAGATGCTACAACCAAACAAGATGAGGCATGGAAGACCATTGATGTGGCAGCTCATGATCACATCGTCAAATCGCTGGACGATCGGATCATTGACGTCATCAAAGAACGGAAAACAGCCCGTGACATGTTCGGAGCTCTTGAGAGGGTCTACGCCAAGAAAGGACTAGCAGCCTAAGAGTCAATTCAGAAAAAGCTACGAGAACTCCGCTACACAGGAAGAGAGCTTTCCGAGTAACTGTCAGAGTTTGAGAAAACTGTCTCGGATTTGAAGGAATGTGGCGGAAAAGTCGATGATGGCGAAGTTATCTGTCTTATTCTCGCATCGATGCCACTGGAATACCAAGCCCTCACAACTACATTAGATGTTTTGTACGACAACGACACAAATGAGATCTCCTACGAATTTGTTAAAAATCGACTCCTACAGGAATATACGAAGTTGAACAGTGCTTCGGACTTAACAGTTGAGGAGACTATGGCTTTCTGTGGACGTTTGAAGGAGGAATTTCACCGAATTCTGTTTGCATTTTTCCTGAATAGTAAATGGTGTGGGATAGATGAAAATCGGGCTGATTTCGGAAAATAAGTCTTCTGTTATTTTTGGGAGACAATCAAAATTTTTGATTTCAAAACTAACCGGGAAAACGGACGTGAAGCGGGAACGCTCGCTGATAGGGCTGTTCGGATCGCCATCTCCTCCCAGTGTTGCCCATTGGGACGACGAAATCGTGTTTTCTAAGAGAAAAGTTATCAAACAAAAACAGGGGAAACCTAATTTTCCCCATCTTGCTTTTTCTATTTTTTTCTTCAGTTTTTCGATTTCGAACTTAACTGTTTCATGAAATTTTGCATCTGGGGACTATAGATTTCTCGATCTCAGCTCTTCAAACGGCCATAAATGAACTATTCCAGGATGACGTCATTTTCCCAGTTTTTTTTAAACATTCGTATTTTCTACACTGTCTTGTTTATTCGTAAATTAGGAAGTTCGGGCTGAAAGTTTGCCTTAGGAGGTTTTTCGAGTAGCTGAATCCGATTTTGGGGTCAAAAATAGGAAATTCCGACACGGTGAAATTCCTCATTGTCCCAAGAATCAAAATCGTCGCGATTCAAATAATGGAATACTGGTGGGAGCCATTTTGTCAATCGGAATTGGAGTGCAAATGCAAGTGTTGCCAACAAGACAAAAACTGAAGAATGTAGATCTCGAGTAGAAAGAGACGTTTATTTCGTTGCAGCTTGTCCTTCGACTTCTGACTCTAGTATCCATGTCGATGATCGTGGAAGCAGCGGAAATACTACTAAATACTACTACCTACTTCCATAATGAAATCTCCCTGTTTAAATGAAACCCCCCTGCAAAGTTTATAGTGACTCTAACGTTGTGCGTTGGATTGTTGACAGTGGTTCCACTCATAATCTTGTCAACAAATCGACGGGACGTTTTCTAACGGAGGTTTGCGATGCAGATTTTTTCTATTGCAGTTGCTAAACTCGGTCAAACTCTGAAAGCACGGAAACCTGGCACTTTGTATCTCGAACAAAATGGACTTGGAATTACAGTTCGGAATAACGGTATATCGTTAAGGAATATGCTCTTTTGAAAAAAAAAAATGTTTAAAAATTGACTGAAATACCCCATTCCTGGAGGCAACTAACGGAATCTCATCTGTTGAAAATAAATTGGACAAACTAAAGCCAGGAAGATAAGATGGAAGCCCTGAATGGGAATGTTATCATCGTCAATTTGACATGATCGCCAAACATAATAGGTGGAATGAATCTTCCGAAACATCGGCTCTTGCTGCAGCGTTGCTTGGACCAGCTTTGGAAGTGATAACAGTTCTCGACGACTCTCCATCTTACAAAGATTTGGTTACTGCTTTGGTCAGTCCATTTGGCACTCAACACCAAGCCCAAAGTCTAACTAACTAACTACACAGCACTACAGGACTATGTGGCCCTTGGCTTCCCGAACTCCCTTACGCCACTGGGCACAGTCACCCGCCTGAGACCTCTGTATTTCCCACCACCCAGAGGTCCCTCAAGACATCATCAAGCCAGCGACTCCGAGGGCGACCTCTTCGTCTTCTAGTTTCCATTCTAGCTCGCAGCATCATTCTCGGGCAGGCCTCCACCGGCATGCGGTAAACATGTTCAATTGATGTTAAAGCGTGATTAACAAGACTTTTAAACTAGTTTGAGATCAAGATAACAAAAAAAAAAAATAATATCTATAATTTGCCTCTGCTGCACTGCTGCACTCTCGGGGCTGTCTTGTTAACCCAGTCTGAACTGACGTCCTTCTGGAAGGACGGCGACCATTGCCGCAGATTTTCACTCGTGGGCGTTGTTCATGTTAATTCCCATAAATTGTAGCATAGTATCATAAATGTTGACATCTAAACTAAGGGAGAAAAGGTCATTTGGTTCCTGTTTCTCATTCTCATCAGATGTTTTTGCGGTTAAAAGATCCGACCCATGCACGATGAGTGAACCTCCTGATTTTTATGTTGATGGGCAAGTACCGCTTCAATTTTACTTCTCAAAAACCACTGAAATTCATTGCTAGAAGGTTCTAGTAACTTAATATATCCGAATTAATCGTTTACCTGTGCTCATGAGACTTCAACGGTTCAGGAAACAGGCGATCCTTCTGGGAGGACGTCAGTCCTATGTGTACTCACTTCGGTTCCTACGGTCTTCTTTTGGATGTTTATGAATTGCTACCTGATATTGATTATTATTTCGTACTACCAATTGCTTGTATTTTAAATAAATATAAATTTTGGTGTGGAGGTTCATCATCTGGTTACATACATGGTGCGAACCTTGCCAGAAAAATATGCTTTCTTTGGATCGGGTTACGGAGTTGTCATGACCTATGCAGATCAGCTGCCTGAGGATTTTCCCTATAAGCTGTGTTTGGACAACTTTTTTTACGAGTTGTGACTTGCTGAGAGATCTGGAAGAAATATTTGCGCTACTGGATAATGAGAATAAATAGACTTGACCTCTGCAAGATAGACATGCTCTAAAGAAGGAAGACAGGGGAACGTATGTCTTCTGCGGTGATAAGACTCAAAACATGCTTTTGTCCTGGAATGACAGCATCTTTACCCTTGCAACGAATTTTGATTCAGTGGAAGCTATCAATGCTGCAGCAAGATTTTCACGCCATTGAACAATCTCATCTCAGATTATAATAGGTCCATGGGAGGAATCGATCGTGCCGATCAATACATATCTCTGTACAAGACCTCAATCACAGGAAAAAAATGACACTTTCCCATTACAGCTCATGTTATTGACGTTGCTGTACAAAATGCTTGGCAGCTATGTAGATATAATGGACCACCTAGCTTTTCGCAAAAGGAACTCATCAACTATAATGGAGTCTAAAGGCCGTCCATCCAAATTTGAGAAGATTGACAGCAGATTTGATAAAATCTAACACTACGTTGCCGTACTCGAAGTTGATCAAAACACTGGAAAAGGCAGACAACTAAGCTGCAGAAATTACAATAGAAAAGGAACCACAAAATGTTTGAATTGTGAGATCCCTCTTCACGTGTCTTCTTTTTTTTATATTATTATTATCACACGAAATTATAATATTAAAAAATTTATAGATACACTGTTTCTAAAAACACAATGCATGTGTCATCAACATGCAATGTGTTTGTATAACCAGTTGAAATACAATGTATTATTCTTGTTATTTGATAAAAATGGTTATACAAAAAAAAGGATATTCCATCCTTCCAAAATTGTCTATTATCCTAATAATCATACATATAATATTTATATTTAATTTTGTATAATTTTTTCTGGTCCTATTTGAAAACTAAAGTAAATTTTGCGAAGAAACGGCGATTTCGTTCTAATTCTGTGACCCGTCTATTGGTGTGTGCACATAGGACTGACGTCCTTCTGGAAGGACGGGCTTCTGTGACGTCACTAAATGATGAAGATCGAAATGAATATTTTTCTCTAGTTCAGAGAGGTCCTTAGAGAGGGAAATCATGATTAAGATGTATGAATTTCGATTTTAGAAATTCAGTCTTATCTGGGTTAATCACTCATCAACGTCAAATTATCGGTAACGTCGGTCATCCCAATTATCCTACGCTCCCTGTTGGGCCAGGGAGAACTAGCACCGATATGACACCTATCGTCTATTATGTACATTTGCGAGAAAAAGAACAATATGTTGGTGAGTAGAAGATCTTGAAGAAGTTTGTGTCTACAGATGAGCACAGTGGCGACTTCAATGCATACCTACCTACCTATCTGGTAGGCTATTAAGTACTATTCACATGATCTGGTGGAGATAATTGTGGAGATAAGTGTTCCAAAACTATTGGGTAGTACGTCACTGTTATCGTATGATGGAGAATATGATTATGACAATAAGTGTGAATCACACAACAAATAATTGTTGGTATTTCAACATACCATCTGTTGACTAGATATTTATGTCCAACAACCTACTACATCAAGTATGTTTTCGCTGAGACTATTATTTTTCCCTTTTTGGTGTTTACAGACATCATTTTTGAGATCGATTCATTTTTTTGTTAAAAAGGTTTTTATTTTTAGCAGTAATTACTGTAATAGCGTTCACTGCTTTCCCGTAGAATCTACTCTAAATCCTTAGAGGGAAACATTTCCTTCAAGTCCTAGAAGGATGTTTAATTTTTATTGTAGCATCGGATAGAGCTTTCCAAGAAGATTCGAATGATACACAGGGTTCCTACACTAAGGCAGGGCAGAAATCTAGGGGTCAATTCTACAAATAATTTGCGACACTTTTTGTCCTATAAGTTTTTAGGAGAAGAAAATTTAAAACTCTTTCCACGATATCCCCATATTTCAGTCACTGTTGAAGAAACAGACAGCCTCCTTTCTATTATTAATGGTTCAAATCAACAACGATGTTGGTTCCCCTAGACTAGAAGAATCACCCGTTTTGTGTTGAGAAAAATCATCATTCAATTTCATTCAAGGGCAGCATGAGAATGGCATCTCACAGTAGGTAGAACACAATTTTAAGACTTTACCTCTTTCCTGAGTTATCAGGAGTCTTCATTCGCATTCTGGGAGTAGGATTTTTCTTTGCTGACTTAGGCGACATTTTACGACCAGTAATTCCTTCAACGAGGCTTTTTGAAGCCGCCAGCATGGCGTCCGATGTTGAAGATTTTTTATCACCTGAGAAATAATTCAAAAATACAGGTAGTTTGATAGATGCCAGAAAGAAAGTAACGAGAAATCAACACTTGGCCTAGGTATATCCTCACAGTGAAAAAACTGCGTTCCAAACGCTTAACAATAGAGAGTTATTGCTGACAAAAGGCGACG
Organism: Apolygus lucorum; assembly: GCA_009739505.2. Taxonomy (NCBI): domain Eukaryota; kingdom Metazoa; phylum Arthropoda; class Insecta; order Hemiptera; family Miridae; genus Apolygus; species Apolygus lucorum. The sequence goes on along the minus strand of CM019181.2, from coordinate 3,968,060 downwards.
TCAGCTCAATGAGCCCATGAATGTCAATCTAGAGCGCGCAATCACGTTGCTAACCACCCACAGCGAGTAAGCCAGCTGGAAAAAGCGTTGGTCCATTGTCAATAGAGAGTTTTTGCAGCCAACAGGCAACGTCAGCTCAATGAGCCCGGGAACGTCTACCAAGAGCGCGTATTTACGGTTGCTAACCGCCCCCAGCGAGTAAACCCAGCTGGAGAAGATGTTGATCCGTTGTCATTGGTGTCCCAAGTGATGCAAAGTGCTGGAGACACGCTTTGTTTATGTTATGTTGCCTTGGTAACGGATGGTAAATGATGAAAATTGACAATGAAAATTGTACTCTTATAAATAGAAAGGGTAGTCAGTAGCAGCTTGATCGCCACCAATTGTCAACGTTTCGACAAGTTCATGGGTTCTGTGGATACTGCGCTTTGTGAAAAGGTTCCACAGGCACGTCAGTGGCCTGCAACAACTCTCTATTGACATCACAATGGTCTGTTCGGAAAACCAGTCCCAAACGAGTTCAGAACCAAACTGGAACTGAAAAGGGGAAGGGATAAAGGCGCATGGATTCCTCCGAACTGTTCAGGACTGCTTCTCTGAATGAACCTCAAGTGAGGCAAAGTACTAGAGCCACGCTTTGTTTGTTTATGTTATGTTGCCTTGGTAATGGAAGAAAAATGATGACAATTGACAATTTAAAAAAATGTACTGTTATAAGTAGAAAGGTTAGTCACGGGCCAGCCATGTTTAGGGACTCTGCCGAAATTGGAAGCTGGATCGACACTAATTGTTAACATTTTGTCAAAACCACGGGTTCCGTGGATACACCACTCTTTGAAAAGGTTCCACGGCACATTACAACGTCAGGTACAGTGCTACGATTGAAAGAAAGCGGCCGGCCAATTTCCCCCAGGGTATACCTCCTAACATAGACGACTACCTGTTCCAAAATCTTCGGTAGCTTGGTGAGTCAGACCAGACTGGGAAAGGGTCGAGCCTCCGTACCTCTGACCTTCGTTACCTGCGTATTGAGCAAGTCGAGTCATAATGAGGTGCGTTCAGGCTGGGGAAACCCCAAGCCTCTGTATCTCAAACCTCGAGTCTTGATGAGGTAAATAGCCCCCCCTTCCCCCCACTACCAACCTACTGCACAATGAAACTTATTTAGAAGAAACAGTGAGTTTCATAAATGAACAACGATCGCATTTTGGTCTGCTAAAATTTGAACGGAGATTAGGCCTCTTTTGCGATTCACACTCGTGTTTCTCATTTTACAACCCAAGTTTTTTCCAAGTCCAACCCTTAAATTCTCGTCGGGAGCGAACAGTTTGTCCTACATGGCTCCGCATCGTCTCAAAAATTCAATACTATCTTAAATTGATGGAAAAACAATACCTTTATATCCAAATTTATTGAGCTAGGGCTTTACCTCGTTTTTCGACCTCGATTTTTTAAAGTTTCGAAGAAGTGACCTACATCAACCAAAATCTTCGGAGCACAACTGGACCCCAAATGGAGCCCACATACCAAATTCAAAAAATTTGTATTTAAAGGTATTGTTTTTCCATCAATTTAAGATAGAGTTTTTTGAGACCACCCCGAGCTCTGTAGGACAAACCGTTCGCACCCTACGATAATTTAAGTTTTGGACTTACGATAAATCAGAAACACGAGTGTGAATCGCAAAAGAGGCCTAATCTCATTTCACATTTTAGCAGACCAAAATGCGATAGATGTTTTTCTTCAAGTTGGTTGGTGTTAACAATGGCAAAGCCGTGTTCTTGGCAGACGAGTGATCTATATAGAAAAATAATAAACCTTTGTGTAACAATTTGTAGCGTTTTTGAATTCGAATTACCTTGAAACGTAAACTAACAAATTTTGAGGGGGAGTAAAAATTTTTTTTTGGTCGATTCCAAAGGTTCATTATTGAAAATAATAAACCAAAAAAATTAGTCAAAGTCAAAATTTTCGAAATTCTCCCGTAATAAACAACGCTATCGAGGTGCACATCGAGATTGACGCGAAAAAAACAGGATTCTTTAGGCATTTATCGCTTTTTAGTCGACCAAGTATAATACTTTTCAAGGATTATAATAAGAATACCTCCAAGATCAAAATTTCACTCGAATTTCAAGTTTTAGACCTTCTTGAACAATTTTGGATCCGTTTCTGTCTATCAAACAGGTCTGTGTGTCTGCAAATCCTTCTAAAATGCAAAAGTAATACGATGGTACTGTCCGATTTTGGAGAAAATTTCAGCGATTATGCGGACTGGAGTAATGCGAAGGTAATCCTTGAAAATCAAAGTCCAAGTATAAGGTTTAAAGTCAAATTTGAACATTTTACAGTTTTTTTAAAACCACAATTTTTTAGGTTTATTCTTTGCCCATGAGAATAGCGCACGAGGGGCTCAACGGAAAAATTCTACCCCATGGAGTAGTATTGAGATGTGATGATCACCTCTTTCCAAGGGTAATAATCAGTTTTTCGTTAAATTTGGATAAACTTCATAAAATGACGCTTTGAAACAGAAAAATAAGGATTTTCATTTTTTAAAACCTTTAAAACTGACAAACCGTTGGCAAGCTCAGATCTTGGGATAGTTTTTGCCATTGAGTGCACCTCGATAGTGCTATTTAATACGAGGGAATCATTATCATGAAATAATCATTATAAAATGAAGGTTTCCGAAAATAATGGGGGTGCTCCTCATTTTGTTTTAAATTTTCAATTTAAACAAGATCTCATTTTGAGAAATTTCGCACCGACCGCGACCTTCTAGCGTGAGAAGACCTTTTTCCACGATTTTTCAGTTTCGAATGTTTATGACGTCACAGTGGGCTGAGGGGTCCCGCCCAGGCGGGAGGGACGCGTGACGTCATAAACATTCGAAAATTTAAAATTCGTAGAAAAAGGTCTTCTCACGCTAGAAGGTCGTGGTTGGTGCTAAAATTCTCAGAATGAAGTCTTGTTTAGATTAAAAATAGCAATAAACAGTTTTTCCGACCCACGCGCACACCCCATTATAAATTTTGACTTTGACTTTTTTTTCACTTTCACAAATGGCTTCCAAAAATTGGGGTTTCCACAAAACGGATAAGAAATTCAACGCTCTTTCCAACGGTGTAATCAGATTTGAATCTGCATGAGAAATAAGGGAGTTATGACTTAGTGCCACAAGATCGAAAACACGAAAAAAGTTCATTTGCAGAAATAAGGAGTTGAGGAGGATTCATTGGGAAATTTGAATGCTGGTTGCTAATGAAAAAAGGATAGGAAATTTAACGCTGTTTTTCAACGTTGTAATCAGGTTTGAATTTGCATGAGAAATAAGGGAGTTATGTATTGTGATGTTCGGTAATCACATTGATGCCAGAGTGGTCAGCTGATCCTGGACGCTGGGTGGGGAGGGTGCCCCCGCTCTCTACTTCCTCGGGCAGTCTGCATGGGAGAGCCAACCAGTCTACCAGCAAGTGGTGCATTTCCTGCCCTTTTGAAATTCACCTCATCATACCTCTTAAATTTTGGATCCTCGACAAACAAGAAGATCGCCGTCCGGAGACTTCAACCTCAAGAGGAATTGGTTCCGCGGAGAAACTGCACTTCCTGGTCATCCACCCTGGTGTCTAGCTACTGGGAACTCCAAACGCTCCAATTGAATTCTTGATGCCAATACCAACTTGGTGGGCATCCGCGGTGAGTGGCACTCCTTCTTCCTCTCTCTCTCTCGTCACGAACTTTCTCACCTAGTTTAATTTCATATTCCAGAAATTTGAGGCCCTTAGGGAATTTGGTTGAGGTTATACCAAATAAATCTCTCATAATTACTACAATTTATTTTGTTTTTATTGTTAATCATTCCCCTAGAGCTCCTTAAAGGCAAGTATGCCCCCATTCTCTGAGTAATTGATTGAAGTAGGTAAATTCATAGCACAGTATATTGGTAAGAGGCATTTTTGTTGAAAATTAGTTGTAGTGCTGACACTTGAAGTGTGGTCAATATCAATAGTAGATATTCTGTATATAATTGGGAACCACTGCCTGGAAGTCAATCCCGAAACCCTGGCGGACCACGAACGGTCTGTAATAAACACACCTTCCACTTCGTCATTGGTCGGTAGTCAACACCCTCGGTCTCATTTTTCCCTGGCGCGAGTGACAGGTAGAAAAAGGACGACGTTTTTGGAACTGTAGTACACATGGACACCTGACCAAGCCAGCCGATTTCTTTCAATCGTAACACTGTACGAGGGACGTCCAGAAAGTAACAAGTCAAGGCCTGTAGCTCAGCGTAGGGAGATCGGATTTCCAAAGTTGGCACCACTGCTTGAAGGGTGAAGCCTAACGAACAGATTGAGAGGTCCCGCAGTTTGGTACGACCTTTTTCACGAACACACGAGCGGTTTGAAATGGACCCTTCAAGTTCGGTTCCCTCCACCTCCAAAGTTCCTTTCGAAAAGTGCGAAATTTGCGGTGTGATCCGTTTTCTCTCCTTGGAGGGTCTCCCAGCTTCAGAGATTCATCGAAGATTAGTCAGTGTGTATGGACCACACGTCATGAATCGCTCAAACGTGATTAGCTGGGTGAAACAATTCAAAGAAGGCAGGACGGCTGTTCATGACGACAAGAGAAGTGGGCGCCCTTCACTGGTCACTGACGAGTTGGTTGACCGAATCAACGAAAAAATTCGTGAGGATCGCCGTTTCACCCTTGATGAGCTTCATGATTTGTTCCCAAGTGTTTCAAGAAGTGTTATCCACGAAATCCTGACGGACAGACTGCATTATCACAAGCTTTGTGCGCGTTGGGTGCCGAGATGACAATGCTCGTCCCCATACAGCGAGAGTCACTACTGAATTGCTCAATTCTTTTGGGTGGGATGTTTTTGAGCATCCACCACACAGCCCAGATCTTGCTCCAAGTGACTTTCACCTGTTTACAAAGTTAAAAGAACATTTGTCCGGAACAACCTACTCCGATGATGAAGAGTTGAAAGCAGGCGTGACACAGTGGTTGAGGGAGGTGGAGCAATCAGTGTATGAGGTGGGGATACAAAAACTCATACCTCGTTACGAGAAATGCATAGAGCGTAATGGCGACTACGTAGAAAAATAGTTTACATCAGTAGAAACACGCCCATGTAATTTTTTTCCAATAAAACATTTTTTTCGATTTTTCCCAGGTCTTGACTTGTTACTTTCTGGACGTACCTCGTATTTGGGACAATCCATACAAAGTTACTCTCAAATTATATCAGCACCTGATGTAATTCAAACCTGCATTTCTGAAACTGTTGACTTCGAGTGTCGAGAAATACCACATCATCTTAAAACTGGAAACTTTGTGAGCAGCTCTTAGGCAACATGATATCAGATGAATGGGGAATTTGCCTCAATTTTAGATTCTGGAATTTCAAATCCTATAATAGGGCCCTAGAATAACGTTTAACACCAGGAGTACCCAAGTGGAAAAAATTACTGTAGAAGAAAATGCCTAAACAAGTGAAGTGGTGTCAAAAAACACCGCGAAGTTCGAGGAAAACTGATTACGTCACTCCCTGGGGTTCCTCACGCAAAACTGTGACCTGGCGAGGCGTAAAACCAATTCTCGGCAAATAGTGTCAGAGAATGTCAACAGGTAGAGTTGTAGGCGCCCTTGTGACCACTTAAAACGATCCACTCAAATAATATGATTAAAGTATCAAAACTAACTAATATAGAAACTAAATAAGAGAAGGTGAAGACTATTAATGCTTGATAAACTAATAGGTAGAATAGTATAGTAAAAAGGAGTGAGTAAAATTCTTTACGTCACTTTTGTGTCTGGGTTCTTTCAGCCAGTTCACAGCTCTCGAGTGTTTGATCACATAAGCTAGTTGTTTAATGTACACTATCAGAGGTAGCACTGCTGTTGTAAGGGGAAACTCGTCACGTCACAGACTCCCGGTACATTCAAAATTTCTATCTTCCTTAAACTCTCTAAATTTTTCGAGCAGCACACTATTGTTTTTTTCCACATCAGTGAACCCTCTTTGAACGAAAAAAATTAAAAAATTCCCCATTCTCTCTGATGCCTTGTTTAGATAGGCATTTCAGAAGTTAACTGAGTCGATTATAACTCTTACCTGCAGGTGAATTCAAAGAGGCTCTCCACTTTTCGGCGGTGGCCTTGAAGAGTGGACCAGCAAAGGTCTTGAACTCTGGGTCAGTCATTCTGATTTTGACGGCTTTCAGCGCGTTAGACACAGCCCACAACATTTTCTAAAAGAAAAACTATATTATAGAGTAAGTTTTTTACTTCATTTAATCGTTACAAACGACATTGTACCTGGGTAAACTTTATTTACCCACCCAAGAGGGTGTGGCATGCAGCTTCCATTGCAACTAACAACCAGATTGCATAGATGATCCGATACACGGTAGTTAATCAAAACTTCAATGCGTGAAGGCTCCAGATGATCAACTGACGATTAATATTTATGTGGAACAATCTAGAGTATCAACTAGGGATGGCATATCGAATGAAATATATCGATATATCGATCAAATGATATATCGTCAATGAGATATCGATACCTCCGATATATCGGAGAAAATATATCGATATTTCGATATATCGGAGAAAATATATCGATTTTTCGACGTATCGGAAGATCTACTGTAAAATGTCACATGTGAAGTAGGTAGGTGAATTTAATAGTTTTAAAACAATATAAAAATAATTTAGGATGACATTTATGGACATATCGGAGTATCTACTTGGAAAAACTTGAAGAAGTAGGTAAGTAGGTAGGTGAATAGAAAAGTTACTAACATCATTTTGGAGGAAACATTATCGATATACTCGACATATTGGAAAATCTATTTGGAAAAACCGTGTGAAATAATATTACACATAATAATACATAATATTATTATGTATTAACCTACTTTCAAAAGTTACTGGGTATGAATGATCAAAATTCGTTGTTTAAAAACTGGAAAAAAGTGCGAAAATGTCATTGCAATGTTAAATTAATTTATAAATTGACAGGGGTATAGGTACTGTGGACGATCATGATCCTTCAAAATTGAAAAATTTTCTACGAAGTGAAGCAGGTTTTCACAACAATTATTTAATAATTGTTGTGAAAACCTGCTTCACTTCGTAGAGTAGGTAGTTTTAAGCTGGACGAGCCTCCATTAACTTTGGCTTAAGTCAAGTATTTGAGCCTTGAGAGCTACTGTAGGCGAATACTATGAACACAATCATATCTGAGCTGAAGTCAACAGTCTGAAATCAACCCATCAGTTGGTGCCTACAAAATTTGGAATAAAATTACTTGATGTTTTTACAAGTACAGGCGTCCCTTCTCGTCCATTTATTTCAATATTTAATTTTTACTAAAAAAAAAATTTTTTTTTTACTTACTTGAAAACAGGTCGCGATATATCGTTAAATATATCGATATTGACCGATAATATCGGTTCTCTATATCGATATAAATATATCGATATATCAAACGTAATATATCGATATTTCATATATCGATATATCGTTGCCATCCCTAGTATCAACCACACAACCCCTGTAAACGTTATCAAAAACTTTCAAGAAAACCGGTTTTTTGTATCTCCTGAAAAGTTACAAAATGTTTGATACGTTGTGTTGCTTTTTAAGCGATGCATTTCAACTTGTCAATGAATTCGTTTGTTCTAAATTGGATGACTAAGCAGAAATCATTATAAATCGAAACTTCTAAACGAAGAAGAACCAACTATTGGTAGGTACTACCTACCACACCATAATGCCTTCACACCTTCACAATCAAGTCTATTAGAAAGAACTAAACGCTTCACACTCGATTCGAAATCATAAACTCAATTTTAAATGCTTGCATACGAGTCTGCAACATATTGGGAAATTTTCATGTCAACCACTACACAACAAGTTAGTGAAGTAAGGTTGTTAGGTCATGTACCCAAGCATCAAAGTTTTCGTGACGATTTTTCAGTTCATGTGCCAAAGCAAAGACATGAAAATGTCAAAACGAAGATGTAAACTGTAAAAGTTGTTGAAACATTTCAAGGATGCGCATGCGCAATGGCCTTCTGATAATCTGTTCACGATGAGTTTGTGGGAGTCCATCGTACTGACCCAACCACTCAACAAAACATGTCATCGAAAAAATATGGAAACAATGGAATTTGAAGGAGATCGCGATTAGGTATCTTGGTAGACACGGAAACAAAATTACTCAAACTTGGGCATGTTTTGTAAAACAAACAAATTAAAATTAGGGACAGGTTTCAGAATTTTCTTTGTTTTTTCTTCAAAAAAATCAATTTAATATGTATATATATTTTGTAAATATTTACTCGATTTCCTATAATTTTGGAGGTTTTTTAAAATAAACAATAATTTCTTGGCTCTCTTTTCAAAAACTCCATTAGAAAGGGTCAATTCACAGTCAAGGCCTCTTTAAATTCGAACACAATAATGATTCTTGTTAGCGATTGGAAGAGCTACCCACTCGAAACATTTCACTCATAAAATCACTTTGACAGATGAGAAGGTACTAATGTAGACATGTGGGAGTGCTGAGGTTGTTTTTCTACTCACCAAGACTTCAAAAATAAGTCCATTCATGCAGCATGAATTAATTAGCGAATTTCAAAATCTTTCAGTTGAAGGTATGTTTAAGAAAAGGAAGAATGGTGTAGCAATTTCTTTTAGAAAGTTTTTTGACATTTTCATGTCTTTCATATGGCACATAAAAAAAAAATCGTCACGAAATTTGTTGCGACGAAATTTGTTGCAACGAAATTTGTTGCGACGAAATTTGCTAACGAATGATTATGGCCATCAGAAGTGAAGTTGTTAGTTACTTTACAGGTAGGTACTTTACAGTTAGGTAGGTAGGTACTTTACAGTTTAAAAAAAAAACTCGGCGCTTTGCGCCTCGGCGGGGGGCTCCGCCCCCCTGCACCCCCCGGTTTATTTCTTTTTCCATACTCTGTATGAAATCATAGGAACACAGAATGTGTTTTTGCGATACTAGTCATCCGTTAAATAAATAACAACAATAATAAATGTGGAGTTGACATTAACATGACAACCAATAAACATATCACCAGATGTTTTTTCTGTCGCTTTTTCGTGACGATTTTTTTTCGGTAGGTCATCGCAAAAACACATTCTGTGTTAAAAATCGTCACGAAATTTGTTGCGACGAAAATTGTCCCAAGTCGCCACAATGATGATTATGACCATCAGAAGTGAAGTTGTTAGGTACTTTACAGGTAGGTACTTTACAGTTAGGTAGGTACTTTACAGTTTGATATTACCAGATCAGCTGAGTCGAAAATTGAGCTCCCAGATCAGCTGAGTCGAAAATCGAGCTCCCAGATCAGCTGAGTCGAAAATCGAGCTCCCAGATCAGCTGAGTCGAAAATCGAGCTCCCAGATCAGCTGAGTCAAAAATCGAGCTCCCAGATCAGCTGAGTCGAAAATCGAGCTCCCAGATCAGCTGAGTCGAAAATCGAGCTATGTAGTTCATATGTCGGGAGAGGAGGGGGGGGGGGGCATGAAAATGTTTCAATGTGTTGCAGACTCGTATGCAAGCGTTTTTCATAAATATCAGTGATATTGGTAAAATATCGAAAGAAAAAGATTGATATCACTGTTTTTACACGATTCTTGGTTTTTTCGATTTTCAGTATAGCATACCAACATACTGTATGCACCGGGTATGCTTAGAAGATAGGAGCCCATATTCATCCTCTACTCGTCTCCACGAACTCATAGAGTACCCACACGACTACTGCATTTATGGGTAAACCAAATATATGTACGTTTTAAATAAATAGATAATTAAGAAATTAAGATTAAATAAATATATAGATAATTATTTAATTTTTTGACAATTTTCATTTTCGGAAAATGCATTGTTATCAGACATTTTGTGATGAATCCGAATATACCAAATATTACTATGATTGTGAAGGTAATAACCACAAAAAACTGGAAAACCCCGTTTTTCTGGACTATTTCTGAAATTTGGACCACTTAGGGTTGTCCAAAATTTCTGGCTAACGTACTCATCTTTTTGTTTGTTGTTACAAACATTTGGACGAAAACTTTAAAATTTTTGCTAAACTTTTGGAGTGACACATACATATACACATGATTTTTGGAAAAACTTCAGGGATCGTTTCAGAATGTTCCAAAACGGATTTCAGTGAAAAATTTTTAAAAGTAGGTACATTTTAACAATTTTGAGGCCATTGCAAAATCTTCATTTTTCTTGAAAATTCGCTAAATGTTCGACCTATCGAGTTGCAAATGTCCCTCGAATCCCCTCGCAAATCCTTTGTAGCTCGAGAAAATAAGACTTCCTAGAAATAAGACTCTATTCTATTTTCGTTGGTACAAAATATTCACCTGTCGATGCTGAGTGGACAATGCGTTGCCTTGTTGGTTTTGGGTTGGCGTCGACGACCGATCACAGTCTTCCTCAGTCTTACTGGAAAATAAACTGCGGGAGCATCTTTTCTTTTCCGAGCTCTTGGCAGACCGCAAATCACTGCTACAGTTACTCTTGTCGCTCCCTTGAGGAGATGAGTGTAATAACAACCTCCTCACCAACTTTTTGTCTTTACCCCTGTAACAAATAATATTATACATCGCATCACCATCACTTTAATAAGCTAGTTTCAAATCAGAAAACATATTTACTCCTGCGTGATGCTGAATTTAGTAGGATGTCTTCAATGGGATCGCCTATGGCATACACTATGTAAAACACTCGATTTTTTAGTAAAACACACGTTTTCTTGCATTCAAACTTGATGTACTCTTCCAATTTGAATTTAAAAAAGAAAAATTTATATACCGTTGGAAAGCTGAAAATTTAAGCATATTTTTTCTGAATGGGCATGCGTTTAAAGGAAAAACTTTAATTTAAAAAGAGTCATACTTCGAAAAAAAATTGAAGTTTGCTTTTGGACTCGATTTTTTAGAAATGGTTCAATTACAAATGATTTTGGTTTATACTAGGTAGCTTGGAAATTTAAAGCTCTTTCGAACGATATCCTTAAATTTGAATTTACTTGGTAAATAACAGGTGTTATGGCAATTTTAATGACGTAAAGTCGAAAACGCGAAAAAAATGCATTTTGAGTGGGTTAAGAACAAATGGCTGGGAGAAATTTTTTGTAGCAAATTAGTTGTACAATCGATCTTTGAAGTTTGGTCCATCCAAATGGTAGACACCCTGTATTGGTAAGACAGTATATCAATTTTTCTTTTTTAAATTGAAATTGGAAGAGTACATCAAGTTTGAATACAAGAAAACGTGTGTATTACAAGAAAATCGAGTGTTTTACCCAGTGTATGGTCACTTCGGATGACTTGACGAGTTTGGTATCATTTCCTACGTTATTTTCCACGCCGAATCCAATAAAGATACTTCTGAATATTCTGAGTCCCAGAAAGTGGATTTTTCGAAGAAAACCTTCGTTTTTCGTACATAAAATACCTACGCAGTATTCGTAGATATGGTAGTGAGCATGAAGTAACATCTTTCTATTCAATAAAAACATTAATCAGCTAGAAATTTGATGTTTTTATTGAGTAGAAAGGTGTTAGTCCTCTCTACTACTTACTTCTTCTCTGTAAGGGAACCGCCTGCTCCTGGAATCACACCCATACGTTGACTCACCCTTCCAGCTTCCCATACCGCATCTGCCTTGGGATGTATCCAGAATAAGTAAATCCCAGATTCTACCATTGAATTTTTACCATACCAATAGAAGTAATTATAGTATGGTAAAAATTCAATGGTGGAAATAGGGATTTACTTATTCTGGATAAATCCCCGTATTATAATTGTTATGTCGGCGTGTGAAGGCGATGGTCTTCATGTCGGCTTGTAGGTTTATATTGGTCCCTACTCAACGAAGGTGAAGGATGGGACAGCACTTTCTGCCCGGCACGGGTTACCACCTACCACAGGCAGGAGTGCTTAAGGATTTCAGCTCACCTACGATCCTCGGCGCGATTGCTAGCCGACCGGAGGGAGTCAGTACATTTAGGCTGAATTCACACTGCCCGCGATGCGATGCGATGCGAAGCGAAGCGAATGGAGGCGCGAACTTCCAAGCGATGCGATGCGATGATGTGTTCACACTGCTAGCGATTACAGGCGAGCGAGTAGACCAGTCGAGTATTTGGTGTCCCGGAAAGATGTTCCCATTTAACTCTGTTAATTCCTTTTTATTAGAGTCTAGTACGTTGAAAATTAAAAGAAAGCGTAAAAGAAAGTGGGTTCATGAAGTGAATCAGCCAAGATGTGCGTTAGGTGAATATCACCATTTGTACCCTCAACTGCGAGAGGATGAAGAGCGGTTTTGGAGGTATTTCAGGATGAGCTCAAACACTTTTGACTATATTTTATCCCAGATTTCAAATGCAGTGCAGAAGCAGGACACTAATTTCAGGATGGCCATACCGGCAGAAGAAAAGCTTATGGTCACAATTAGGTGAGTAAGAAATTTTTAATTATAAAGTTTAGTCAATGTATTTTTAAGAGCGGAAATGCAACAAGTTCAAAAAAAAAACTCGGCGCATTGCGCCCTCAACCCTTTCTACACCCCCTAGTTGATTCTTTCTCCATACTCTGTATGAAATTACAAAAAGTCCATTCATGCAGCATGAATATTAATGAGCGAATTTTCAAAGAAATCTTCCAGTTAAAACTATGGTTAAGGGAAGAAAAAATTGTGTTAACGATTTATTTTAGATACCTAGGTTTTTTAGTTTTAAATCAAACCAAATGCGCCCCCATTTGCACAACAAACTGGAGAGCGCGAAATCTATTACTCGCACGAATCGCTCGCTTCAAATCGCAACGTTCCTTGCGATTGTGAGAGGCCACTCGCACGAAATCGCTCGCAACCGCCCTCTACCGCTCGCAGTGTGAACACCCGTCGCCTCCTCCCATTTAAAAACCTTACTCGCGCGGCGTTTTGTCTTTCTCGCGCGTAATCGCATCGCTTCGCTTCGCTCAAATCGCGGGCAGTGTGAAAGCCGCCTTATCTAGGCCTAGTTGGGGGCAGACAACTTCTAAGTGAAACTAACTAAGTGAACTTCTAAGTGTGCTTATCGCCTACCGAGACCTCTGAGGAACTTTGGGCTTCTGAGAGAAGGCGAGGTAGAGCGAGAAATAATCAAGTCGAGTTTTCGAAGACGAATGCATGAAGGGGAAGCCCTGAGTCCTCCTTTTATATTGGTTAAACAAGGTAAAGGGAGAGTGGAGGAAGGTGACGTCAAGTGATGTGCTCGTCCCCTGTACTTCACCTTACCTACCTAGCACAATGAGTCACTCAGGGTTTCCCTTGTGTCCTTTATTGGAGAACTAACATAGCTAAGAGTATGAGTCATTACAATAATTGAAAAAAATCTTTCGTGGAGGATGAGAAACTTTGGGAAAACTTTTGAATGCAACACTAGCGCCATCTCCTAAAGAAGAATCAAACTAGAGGGCTGTCTCCTTTAGCCTTAAAGGTGCAGCAACACTGCAACCTGACCAGACCCAACAAGACTGGACCCATTCCAGATCAGTCCAGAGGGGGATACGACACTTCCACCTAACTCGACTGTCCAGTTGTACCTCAGAAGCTAGATTTTGAATCTATATTGGGCAGTACCAGTGGGGGGGTCCCGAGGATAATCTGCGTCAATACTGGAATTTCATCATCTTGAACTGAATAGGTTTGATCTGCAGAACGAATACAATGCTTCCTCATCTTCTATGATGAAAACGCCAAAATAAAATAATATTTACTCACTGTTCAGGAGTACGGTATTTATTTTGGTTTTCTGGGCTCTGGAAGAGTGCTCGTTTCCCTTTGAAGTCACATTTTCCGGATGATCCTTTCTTGTTGTCACCTCTGAAAGCAAACAGTACACGTTCAAGAACAGGTAAGTCATTCCTATTGATAAAGACCTCCAAGATATTAATAGTAAACTCATAATGTGGCTAATGATATATAAAAGTGAACTCAGAATAAATATTGTGAACCTACTTAGCAATAAGAATCTGAGCTGTTTTATTAGAAGCTACTGCTGCAGCAATGTTGTCTTTCTGGAAGGTTGTCATTCTTCGGGTCAAATAAGATATCCTTGTCCGAGGGCTCAAACCCCAACCATTAGCTTTCCGTCTCTTTTTAGCCGATTGGGTTAGTTTAACGTAGACGCTGGAGGTGACAGCGCTTGTTTCGCTCCAAATAAATCTAATCAAAAATCTGGTTAGTTATAATCGTAAATCAAAAGGCTCTTCACTATTCAATATTTTCATATCACCTGAAACAGGTGAAATCCTGCCTAATTTACGACAGCTTCTAATATACGGACTTCCAAAGATTACCTTTCGCAGATTTGGCGTCCCAATAGCTCCAATTCTTCGCAAGAATCATCCGTGTTCAGACTGTATTAAATTGAGAACAAATTAGGCTTCAAGACTTACGACTGGAGGATTAACATCTCAAAGCTCTGAAGTAGGAAAATCTATCAAATTTGAATACACGGATCTGGAACCATTTTTATCGCAAAAATACTTATAATAAATAGAATGCTAACTTACCAAATCCCGAGTGTAGAATTACCTTCTTCACTACAATCACCACTAATTCGGTTTCCTGGAACAAAGGAAACTTGTGAAGGGCTAAGAAGGTACTTTGTGCACGTCGATAAGTTACCTACAAACGTCATGTTATCAATACAGTACCAGGTACATACCGTTATGCCAAATCAGGTTTTGATTGTCTTTCCAATGAGTCAACATTTTGTCGAGGTTAAAATCAGGGTTGGTGTAATCCGGAGGTGGAGGAACTCCTACATGGTAAAAAAATATGGACACTCAAGCATAATATCAATAAAAATTAAAGGAAAAGTAGACATAACTCAATTAAAACATACTGGGGTGTACATACCAGTGAGCATACGTTTGAATGAGTTGACAAGTCGATCTTTACACCCAGGTTGGTTTACCGTTTGGACGATAGGAGTTTCAATTTTACAACGATTCTTCTTGGGTGAAACTACAAACATTTAAGCAGGACAGAAATTATTTATATTTTTCCTACAAGTAAAGCAAAAATCTCATTCGAATTCGTTCGATAGGAAATAGTCGAAGTCGTTGAAAAATAATTTTATCGCAATAGTATCATATCTCAGTCGTTGACTTTGTGGTCAACTGAAATATGACACTGTTTCCACTAATATTTTACAGATGGTGGAAAGGTTAATACATTATATTAATAAATAATAATTATTTAAATATAAATCTCTCAATGAACATGCACTTAAACGTAATACTTGAGCAATAAAATTACTGTAAGATCCATGTGTGCCTAATTCCCTCCTACCCTCTCCAACGATGTTGGTATGTGAGATCAAGTCTTTGTCTTCGTATTTACTTACTGAGGAACGAGATTTACTCAAGTACATTCATGTAACTGATTTAAGCTAGGGAGTTGCTTCCCTACATACGCAAGGTTCAGGTACTTTTTTAAAGTACGTAGATTGATGTACCGACAAATTAGATGGTCTCCAATTAAGTACTAATAGATTACTGAGACAGATCGGTGGACCAAAACGAATTCTTATTTCATAGGTTTATGGTACATAAGGCTAATGCCTTCCAGTGTAGGTACTTTATTATTTATAGCAATTTAATTACTACTCTAGCTAGGTAAACACCAACTATTAGGCGATAGATTAAGAAAAATGAATAAAATCAGCAACTCACACATATCCTCGTCTGAACCATCTTCATTGTCGTCAATGTTGCTCATCCTACCTAGCTACTTAGCTAAGATTCAAGCAACTTTCGTTCCAAGCAACTAACTTCAAATTAATTGGATTCTGATTCAATTATCATTAGTTATAGTGACAATAAACAGAATTTATGAAGACCCCGAAAAATGGACAAAACCCCAAGCTAAGTAGTAGTTATCAGAAGAATTTGGAGAGAAAAATGGAAAATACATAAAATAAATACATTTTTTGAACCTTATCTCCTATCAGCTCGAACAGATGGCGATGGTTGGCGGGCAACATTGAGTAGTAATCCGAAGTGAGACCTCTATAAATTAAATTTAGTGGTCAAGTGAATTCAATTCCAAATATAAAAAAATTGTTAATCATAATTTTAATGATTTAATGAACTGGAGATTGAATGGGAAGAAGGAATTCCTTCCACAAACCAGTTTAGCTTCCATTCCAGTTACTTCCATTATTAATTAGTTAGTGATGTCGGCACTGTTAAACCAGAAATCCACCACCACCACCACCATGATGACGTCACTAGCAAGCAAACGTCATGCGTGGAAGGAGCTAATCACCGCTGATACGATGATAAAATTAATTTATATTCTTCAACGTTCAACCCAGCTCGCGGTCGTCCCTTCTCTTCTCTCGTGCATTCTCTAGTGGTCGGACGTGACATAACACCGTACCCTCGTCATTCAATTTTTGTTTTCTCCCACTAATTAACGGAGGAGCTGCTGTGTAAGTTAGGAAAAACCCCCGTACTCAAGTTCTCCTACCAGTAACGCAAAAATGGTGAGTGAAAATTGTATTATTCCACCGGCAGTTTTCTTTATTGCTACATTAATTGGTACATACTATCCATGAATTGATAATTTATGTTAATTACTTCGATGTACTTGCCCGGCTACTGCAGTACGATAATTGACATTGGCCCTTTCATGGTAGAGCCAGGCTCACTTCATGGAGCCGGATGGTTCAATTTAGAATTCTTCAATTTTGTCTTTGTTTATTTGTGGTTTTATTATTTTATAATCATGAAAATAATACTCCACGTAGTTCAGTAATATGCCCATCTTAGTAAGTATTCAATCGGTAGTTGTGTCAAGGGCGATCGCTGTGCCGAAAATGAGCCCCCAGAATTTTTGCGTTTCCACCTACCTATTACACCTATAATTATTGTCATAATTTGATTCAAAGGGGACCTTATGCTTTATATATTCCGAGATTTCAGATTTACCACAGTCATTGAAGGTATTTATCTTATCCTGACCGAATGATTATCCTGCACTAAAAGTGGTTTATCTCGGATTGTCAAGGCCGAATTACACAGTCATTCGCGTATCTCTCGTCCTTGGAGACCTTTTCAACGAGAAATTGAGCTTCTAGGCTGGATCCAAAAATTATCCCAGGCAGGATCGCATGATTATATTTTCATTCATCATGTTCGAGAGAGCCGCTTCGTTCCAATGCCAGTACGTCATACCTACTTGTCGAGTCTGAAGAAAAATATCGATATTCTTGGTATTTGGTACCCATCGGCGTTTTCATGTAGTATGTCTAGCCAACTAAAGTTCTGCCCTCTGAGTGAAAAATTAGGTAGGTATTCTATTCCTAAAGAATGAGCAAATTATGGTGTCTTTAGAAAATAAAATGTGGTTTCGAATCGTCAAACATCTTTTTCATTTTGTACCTACAGTGAGAAATTGAAAAGTTGAGGAAAAGATTTCGTTTGGGAAGTACCTACTGAATTAATCGAATGTTTTGACATATTCATGTCTTTGCTTTGGCACATGAACTGAAAAATCGTCACGAAAACTAAGCAAATCTTGCTCACGCGACCAATGAATAAAATAGACTCACTGTGTTGCGTAGAGAACAATCAACAACCTTACATTTTGCTTTGGCACATGAACTGAAAAATCGTCACGAAAACTTTGATGCGTAGTGTTGTCAACAAACTTTTGTGTAGTGGTTGACATGAAAATGTCCCAATGTGTTGCAGACTCGTATGCAAGCATTTAAAATTCCAATGATTTCTAATAAACTTGATTGTGAAGTGTGAAGCAGTATGGTGTGGTAGGTAGTACTTACCAATAGTTGGTAGGTAAAAAGTGGGGTAATGGCACAATATAATGAGGTATTTCGTTGGGTTGGAAATTCAGGTTTTCGGCCTCAAATTTGGATTCAGCACCCTTGAAAACCTATATACTCCAACTTTAAGCCCAATGATACTACCATGTGGTCGAAAAATTAATTAAAGAGATCACACGTTTAATCTCAGGAACTTCAAATTATGTTATCAGTTAAGGTATCAGGGTACTGGCTGTGATGATGTCATGGCGCGGAGTGTGGTCTGGAAAAAGTGCCATGGAGTTACTCGAGTTAGGCATCTCAGCAGGCGTACTCCGTGGAGTCACCACTATAACATGTGGTAGAAAAATTAATCAAAGAGATCACACGTTTGAAAAAGAGACAGGCCTCCCTTAACGCACACACATTACGTGAGAGAATCCAATCGTAACTTTAGTTTTGGTATAACAAACAGACGATAAATAGAATTTCTTCATTTTTGCCCGAAGGGCGGTATGCTGGATGTTCTTGAAAAGTTCGAGATTCTTAAGAGTGACAGATCTGGTAAATGTCTGAATGAGTTGGTCTCTCAACATGTTTCACCGTTGATGGGTTCATTCCTGCAATAGCATCTCAAACTTGAGAAAACTGAGCTTAACTTGGTGAGTTTTGCTTCCGAGTCTACCAAGGTAGTGAAAGCTTTGTTTTCACTTCAAGGATGAAAAAAAAAGTTCTCCAAAATCAAAATTTTCACTCGCGTTTTGCTTTTAGTCCTTTCTGAACAATTTTGGTTCCGTGTCTGTCTGTCTGTCATGAAATCCTTGTAACGCGCATAACTATACGAAGTTATTGTCCGATTTCTATGAAATGTTCAGGGACTGTGCGGGTTGGTGTGTAGACGGTCCCCTATGAAAATCGTCATCCCCGGACTGATAGAAGCGACTGCGCATGCGCAAACGTGAATTTCCTTGTAACGACCATAACTTCTACATTTTCCATCCGATTTCAATGAAATTTTCAGGGATGTTACAGAGTAGTGTTTAGATGGTCCCCTATGAAAATCATCACCTTCGGACTGATAGTAGCCATTGCGCATGCGCAAACGTGAATTCCTTGTAACGACCATAACTTCCACATTTTTCATCCGATTTCAATGAAATTTTCAGAGATGTTACAGAGTAGTATTCAAATGGTCCCCTATGAAAATCATAGAGACTAGTTTTTCATAGAGGGATTCATTCATAGAGGGATGGTCCCCTGTGAGAATCTCAAATCCTATTCATTACATCACTAGGCCTCAATAGCTCAGAGGTAGCGCATGGAATTATCCCCCAGGGGTAATCCCAGCCGAGGCTAAGTATTTTTTTGATCCAATGACATTCATCTACTCACTTAATTTTTCGTCCGAATTTGATGAAATTTTCTGGGATTGTCCAGATTAGCGTGTAGATGGTCCCCTATGATGGTAGTGAAAGTTACTTAGAGATTGGTGTTTTGAGATTATCTACTATGCATCGGATCATCTATACAGGGTGTCTACCATTTGGATGGACCAAACTTCAAGGATCGATTCTACAACTAATTTGCAACAAAAAATGTCTCTTAGCAATTTTTTCTTAACCCACTCAAAATTCTCTTTTTTCCACTTTAAAGTTTGTATTCGTATTTTCGATCTTGCAGCACTAAAATGGTCATAACTCCCTTATTTCTCATGCTACTTCAAATCTGAGTACACCGTTGGACAGAGCGTTAAATTTTCTATCCATTTAGTGGGAAACCCAGTTTCTTAAAGCCATTTGTAAAAGCAAAAAAATTAATCAAAGTCAAGATTTATAATTTTTTTTGAAAATCGAAATTTTTCAGGCTTACGATTCTCCTGTAAAAAATACCGCTATCGTGGTGCACTCGACGGGAAAAACTATCCCAAGATCTCACCTTTCCAACGGTATGTCAGTTTCAAGGTCCAAGAGGAGAGTTTCTTTGAAAAAATTGAGTTTTATGCGAAAAAACGTGCTTTTTTAGACATATTCCGCTAGAGAGTCGACCAAGTATTATTGCCTTCACTTTTCAAGGATTGCAATAAAAAGTCCACTAAATTAAATTTCCTCTCGTATTTTACGTTTTAGACCTTCCTGAACAATTTTGGTACCGTGTCTGTCCATCTGACAGTCGGTCTGTCTGTCTGAAAGTCCTTGTAGATGGCAAAAGCAATACGAAGCTACTGTCCGATTTCGATGTAATTTTCGGCGATGTTCTCCATGAAAATTAAAGTCAAAGCAATAAATTTTCAAAATCGAATTCAAAACTTTTAATTTTTTTTTTAGAAATTACCATTTTTTGGTTTATTATTTTCAATAACAAGCCTTTAGAATCGAGCAAGAAGAAAAAGTTAACCCCCTCTCAAAATTGTTTTATTGCTTGCCCGTAATAAGTAGCGCTATCGCGGGGCCACTCAATGGCCAAACCTACCCCGGGATCACATCTTTTCTACGATAAGAATCAGTTTTTCGTTTAATTAGAATAAATATCATGAAATTGAGTTTGTAGCAGAATGAAGAGTTTCATTGACAATAATACTTTATAGTGGCCCACGATAGCACAACTTATTCCAGATTAACAATAAACCTAAAAAACGGTCATTTCTATTTAAAAAAAAATAAAAGTTTTGAATTCGATTTTGAAAATTTATTGCTTTGACTTTGATTTTCATGGAGAACATCGCCGAAAATTACATCGAAATCGGACAGTAGCTTCGTATTGCTTTTGCCATCTACAAGGACTTTCAGACAGACAGACCGACTGTCAGATGGACAGACACGGTACCAAAATTGTTCAGGAAGGTCTAAAACGTAAAATACGAGAGGAAATTTAATTTAGTGGACTTTTTATTGCAATCCTTGAAAAGTGAAGGCAATAATACTTGGTCGACTCTCTAGCGGAATATGCCTAAGGAAGCACGTTTTTTCGCATAAAACTCAATTTTTTCAAAGAAACTTTCCTCTTAGACCTTGAAACTGACATACCGTTGGAAAGGTGAGATCTTGGGGTAGTTTTTCCCGTCGAGTGCACCACGATAGCGGTATTTTTTACAGGGGAATCGTAAGCCTGAAAAATGTCGATTTTCGAGAAAAAAATTATAAACCTTGACTTTGATTAATTTTTTCGCTTTTACAAATGGCTTTAGGAAACTGGGTTTCCCACTAAATGGATAGAAAATTTAACGCTCTGTCCAACGGTGTGCTCAGATTTGAAGTAGCATGAGAAATAAGGGAGTTATGACCATTTTAGTGCTGCAAGGTCGAAAATACGAATAAAAACTTTAAAGTGGAAAAAAGAGAATTTTGAGTGGGTTAAGAAAAAATTGCTATGAGACATTTTTTGTTGCAAATTAGTTGTAGAATCGATCCTTGAAGTTGGGTCCATCCTAATGGTAGACACCCTGTATAATCGGGTTATGGATACGAGGAAGCTATGTGCCACACTCACTTGGCAGACGTTTCCAACTTAAAATGTAAATCATTAGTTTGAAGACACGGTGCAGTCCCAATTTTCGGGATATTAATCCTACCATCTTGAAGTAAGGCAATTTGCTAGAGGCCTGTCAATTTGCTGTCAGAAAGATCGCGGCTCTTGGAAGTACAAAAAAAAAATCCTATCCGACTAATTTTCATTGAACTGAGGTAGTAGTCGGCTGGGGTTCTGTAGACCATATTTTGGGGAACTATTTTGCACAACAACAGACGATTTCTGTAAATTATTCTGAAACCCTTCAAATGAAAAACCAACACTTATATTTTTATTCCCATTGTGTGACCTCGATCTCGTAGGAAACATTGTAGAAACGAATTCGTAAGAACCATGATGAAGTGCGTAGCTAAATCTTGCTGTCCTGTATTATTAGCTCAAACTTTTCATTTTTCTTTGACTCCTGAAGTGGGTTGAATTGATGTTTTAGGATTTTCAACAATAGCCATGGATACCTTGAATTGAGTCTCCTGTGCCTGCTCTTCAAGAGTGAAGGATAAGAAAACCTGTTCCAAAGTAAGATCGCTCAAGTTGAAGTCTTCAACGGTTTCATGGGCGCTCTGGATGCGTAACATCATCTCAAACATGTCATGAATTTTAATAGTTTCTGTGCTTATGACATAGTTTAAAAGACCTTGCTGTTCATCTTGCAATTGAATGTATGGAGAGAATTTTGACTCAATTTCACTTCGAGCAATGTTAGTGTCTGTTACTGATGGTGTCGCCTTCAGCCTAACCTGCAATACGCAGCCTTTGCCAAAATTCTTCTTCAGACTTGGTATGGGTCCTATGCATTTCATGACACCCTTAACCATTATGGTTATCCTGCCGCACAGTGCCTCACATTCATCCATGCTGTGAGACGTGAGTATGATCGTTTGTTTATTTGTTTCCAAGGAGTACCGAAGAATCTCCCATATCCTGCGTCTATTTACCGGGTCTACCCCTGTAGTAGGCTCGTCAAGAAGAATAACGGGAGGATTGCCGATCATAGCTATTGCAAGACTTAATTTCCTCTTGTTCCCCCCACTGTAGTTCTTGCATGGTATATTGCTGATTTCAGTCATGTCCAATGCACCGATCCACTGTTTTGTGATCGTTTTCACTTGGCGAGGTGGTAGACCTCGCAAATGTCCAAAAAAAGTAATCATTGATCTTGCCGAGAAACGAGAAGAAAGTCCGTTTTGTTGAGGACAATACCCTAGACTTTTCAAATATTCAGTATTGCAAACAGGCTTCAGCTTGTTCCCCATTATTTCTGATGTGCCTTTGGTCGGAATGGTCAAACCTGTCAGCATCTCAAAAGTTGTGCTCTTTCCTGCACCGTTAGTCCCCAAAAGCCCAAAACAGTCCCCTTCTTGTACACCAAACGTTACGTCATAAACGGCTGTCTGTTTTTTGGAATATTTTTTACCCAAACTATCACAAATAAATATTGCGGGTTCTTTTTCTTCAGTGTTTTCTCTTTCGGATTCTCCTTTTTCTGTTTCTACTGTGTCATTGCTTTTCTTCCGAATATTCTTGATGTATTCTTTTTCAACTAGGACATCAGGATCGAGAGTATCGTCATTGGTTATAATATTACCAAACATTATTCTTTTCAGGAGAGCCATGATAACATTTCCAATACCATATTCCATACAAAGGATTAGGATTGTGTAGATAAACATGTCAATTAAGAAGTAATTAATTTCTTTATCGAGAACCGAAGGTTTCTTAATTTCGTCACATGTTGGTAACTCTGGATCTTCTGGGCACACTCTGCAAATGCCTTCTTTGTAGCTCGATTCACTTATCTTATAAATATAAACGGAGAGTATCGTCCATGGGAGAAAATATGCATATTCGCTTTTCCATTTGGACCACATTTCTTCTAATATGAATGTGAATACAACAGCGAAAAGTGATACAAAAATGTACGTCAGTACAGCAGAGGTATACTTTTTGAAGAAAAAACTGAAAACGTGTGCCATTAAAGTACTGCTAATTCCATACAGTATCAATCCCAGAGCTATGAGACCGAGCTGAGAATTGAACAAATTATATGAATCCAATAAAACAATAGTGAGCACGACTAACGCTGTTAATAAAAGGATGATTAACAAATCTACTGCTAGTATCGGCAGCCAGTAACAGACAGGCCAGACTCCAGTCATTATTTGCAGATGTTTGAAACCACTAGTCCTTTCTTTGTGAGGAAATTGTATGAAGTATGAAGCTGCAATCAACATTACAATCAAGAAAATGAACCACGGTGAAAATATTTCACCCGGATCTGGATTAATTATGCTCTTCCGGCATATTCCTTTCTCAATATTATTTATGGGGGTGCTGAACGTGATTATTTCCGAATTGAACGCTTTTACCAAGTAATTTACCATTACTCCGTAAGCGATTGGTAAGGAATGGATAGCTAGTGTAGAAGTCAGTGCCTTGGGTTTGGTCCCTCTTGTGTCAAAAGCAAACACCATATGCTCGAAATAATCTTCCAGGTCTTTCAATGCTAAAGATACAATAAATTTGTCCGGGTTTTCGCCTGTTGGTACATGTACGAATGAAATTCCATTACTTGTCATTGCTGATTCGACAAACGTTGAAACTGGATCGGTACTTTGGTTTTTCGCAACGTAACCTCTTTCTCCTGCGTAAGTGTTCAAAGTAAGAGCCACAGTAATGCCTTCTTTCGTTGTTTCTCTTGCATTTCGTGCATGAATTGATTCTGATATATGAATTGCAAAATAACAGCTAGCATAGGGGAGTATGATCATAATAAAAATATAAAACTTCCAATCATAATACCACCACTTCATTCTCTTAACTAAAAGCGCTATTTGTTGTACTAGTTGAAGACTAAATGGATGTTTTGATTTTACATCTTCCTCATCTTCCTCCGCTTTTGGCATATCGGTCACGGTAGTAGAAACTCCTTCATCTTCTTGCACCTTGATAAACACATCATCCATTGTAGTATATGACAGAGTAACGTCAGTTTGCTTGCCTATTGTTTTAAGTAGTGATGGGAACTTTTTCTGTTCAGTTACCGGTAACGAAATCGAGCACGTTTTTCCAGTTTTGCGGAGCAGCTTCGCCGAAGGAACAAACCCATGTACTGTATTCAATATTTGTTCAGCATCTTTGTCCGCCGATGCGCAGTTTAGCAAGTAACCTACTCCATAGTGTTGTTTCAAAAACATGGTAGTGCCGTAGCATTTGAGTTCTCCGTACACCATAAGTGCGACGTGATCTGCCAAAACATCGGCATCTTCCATGAAGTGGGTTGTGATTATTGTGGTGGTGCTACCTCGAGTTCCTATAAGAACATTCCATATATCTCTGCGGGACTCGGGATCTAGGCCAGTAGTCGGTTCATCCAATAAAAGGAACTTGGGTTTTCCAGTCATTGCAATTGACAGACACAACTTCCTCTTCATTCCTCCAGATAGCTTCCGCGGTACCTTATCCCGACTGTCATAAAGTTTGAACTCTTTCATCCACCGATCACTCTCTTTTTTAGCTTCCGAGTACTTCAGGCCTTTCAACATCCCGAAAAATATTATATTTTGTTTTACTGTCATATTGCTAAGTAGTACATCGAATTGTGGACAATATCCTAATCCCCTTCTGAACAACTTAATATTTTTCTTGCTTTCGAAAATATTGTAATTTTCCGTGAAAACCTGGCCACTTGTTGGAGAAAACATTCCGCTTATGATTGAGAAAAACGTTGTTTTCCCTGCACCGTTGTGACCTAGAAGTACAGTGATTTCGTTCTTCAGTATGGTGATGCTCAAATTTAAAGCTTGGATTTTCCCAAACATTTTTACAAGCTGTTGGGTTTTTAATCCTATATTTACCTGATCAATGGTCTCTAAGACTGTTATAGTTTGGCTCCTCATTTGTTTTGGAACCGGTTTTGAAAAAAATGGCAGATTGAATCTTCTTTTCTTTCCTATCCCCGAATTGGCCCCTTTTCCACGATCGCCATTTTTATGATCATCAGTCTTTTCGGTCACATCTGTTGTTCGATCTGGCTTGTTTTTCCCGATAGGAAGGATGAAAGACCAAGGTTCAGCCCTTCCGTACTTACCCGGCTTGATCCTGTCTACATACAGCATGAAAGCAAGATAAATGATCATGCTTGCTGTCATGACAACAAGGGTTACCCCTACGGGCAGCAGGTTCTTTTTGCTTGGAGGATCAGAAAATAAGGACGAAGCGGTCAGTCTCACAGCTTTCGTTTCATAAGCAGAAATAGCTTCCAAACATCCACGCAAACCACCAGCTGGGAGGAGCGCCAAAAGAACGAGCTCAAAATTGTTCATAGTGAAGTCCAAAAACCAATAATATACTATGCCAAAGCTTACCACCCAGTAACCTATCACGATTAGGATTCCCCATATTGGGCTGCCTATTAATGACGATATAAAAGCTACGGAACATAATTCGCTCCAATAAAAAGTTAGAAGCACGAAGAAGCAAATGTAGCTTTGGGTATAAGACATGAGGGCTTCTCCTTTGTAAGTTATCTTCCAAAGTATGGTTATTAATATTGCCATGACCAATGTTACGAAACCGAATGGGACGAACCAATTAGCGTAAATCATCCACATTTTGGCGCCGTTGATCTTCAAAATTTCTCGAACTCCATTCGCTTTTTCAAGAATTATTAATGTTGCGAATGTAGCTAAAATAAATATTATTCCAAACCAAATCGCGATATTTGTGAAAGGGAACCCCGACGGTTTGTTGCTTCGGTAATTTTTAGCATACGGTAAATCCTGAAATATAAGGTTTGCATGGGGAGTGACCAGATCGAAGTGTTGGTATTTCCTGATATAAGCTTCGTTTATTGACATTTCTAATCCAAGGAAAGTTAAATACGTACTGTATAGAAATCCAACTTGAGGATAATAATCGGGATTTGGCTTGTAAGACCATTTTTCGTCTGTCATTTCAGCAGTTCGCATCTCGTAGATCAGCTTTTTACTGGTCAGTACTTCAAAATTTATTCCACATATTTTCTTATCTTTCCTTTCTTTTCAGGCTTTCTATACCATTGAGTCACAAACTTGGACACATCCTTTTTAGTGTTAAAGTAAATAGGTGGTGACGAAATGGCCGCATAACGCTGAGCTGTCATTATGTCTTTAACCTCTGTGTTGTTGGGGCTCACCACCAGAACGAGTTGCGTCTTTTTGGACAGGTTACCTACAAAGTTTAAATAATCCTTCAGAAAAAAGGGTGACCCAACCCTGAGATTATATGTTTCGTTTTGAGATATACGTTTTTCTGATTTGAATCTGACGTCCATAAACGCGATGGCGACAGGGATTGCTGTGAATAATATCATCCTGATCAGGTATCCGTATCTACCAAATGCACACAACACACGATAGGAGAAAGCTCGAATCTTGAGCCTCATTGCAAATGTGAGTGGATTCTCAAGATTGTTCAATTGATTTGTGATTGACGTTCTCTTTCAAAACACCAGGGATCGACGTTGTTGCTCGCCTCAGAATTTCATCTGCAAAAACATAACAACATAATCATATTATAAAACATAAACATTATTATCATATATAACATAATCCTTACACAAAAGTAGAGATACCTAGCTTCAGAGTTAGAGTCCAGAATAGTTCTCGTTTCGAACGTACTTATGCTACTGTATAATGAGGAATTTCAACGAATTCTGTTTGCATTTTTCCTGAATAGTTAATGGTGTGGGATAGATGAAAATCGGGTTGATTTCGGAAAATAACTCTCCTGTTATTTTTGGGAGACAATCAACATTTATGAATTCAAAAAATAACCGGGAAAACGGACCTCTTCAACATGAAGCGGAAACGCTTGCTGATTGGCTGTTCGGATCGCCAACTCCTCCAGTGTTGCCTGATGGTACGACGAAATCGTGTTATCGGATTCTCGTATCTACGATATGGAGCGGGGCGAGGGGGGCGGTCATGGGCTGGGGGGCGAGGGGGGCGGTCATGGGCTGGGGGGCGAGGGGGGCGGTCATGGGCTGGGGGCGGTCCTGGATGGGGGGCGAGGGGCGGCGGCGGCGGCGTTCAAACGCCCGCCACCCGCGCGACCTTCACCTTCTCTTCGACATTCATGTTTCGATAGTTTGCACCCTCTCATCACTATTCTTTTTTTCCTGGCCACTTACTTCATAGGTACCATCAACCTTCCCATTTCCAACTTCTCTTCCTTGAGGTTGAACGAATGTGCTGAAATTGCCATAAAAAGCAAGATGATCATATAATTAACTTAAGAGCAAGATTATATTTTAATTTGATACTGATAATGGTTTTTACTACTAAATAGTTGGTTCTGAAATTGTGGTAATTTTAGTTCATTGTACATAGAGTAGGTAGGTACCTATTTGTTCAAATTTCAATGTACCTAGTTGCAAAAGTGATCTAACATCATTCTAGTCTCGGCCGTTTATTTAGTTGAACTAGCAATATAAGGTGTATGGGTTGCATTTTGAGGTACCTACTACCTACTAAATTACAAACATGACTGTCCAAAAATTACCATTACTACACAGTAAATACCCTAGAACTAGGGATAGATTCTCATATAATTAACTTTTGAGCAAGATTCAATTTTAATTTGATACTGATACTTAATGGTTATCATTAGCTTCTTATGCAGAGGCTACTTGATTGATCTTGGGGCGATGATTTTCATAAGGGATTATCAACACGTCAACCCGCATAATATCTCTCAAATTTTTTGAAAATCTAAATTGGACAATAACTTTGTATAGTTTTGCGCGTTACGGGGATTTCATGACAGACAGGCTCGGAACCATAATGGGGTATTTCGGTCAATTTTTTTTATTTTTTATTTCAAAAGAGTATGGCTCAGGAATAACGGTAATCGGGTCTGTTCGTCGAGAAAATGTTTTTAAAAAATCAGAGAAGCTAAGGAAAGTTGAAGATTTGAATGGTGTGACGTAGCTAGCCAATCATGACGTAGCTAGCCAACTCTTTGAAAAAAGTATCCATGCACAGAAACCCTTGGAAGACCTCTTGGATACTACAAAATAGTACTCACACACGCGCGCGGCGTAGTCCGCGGCGTTGTCCTTGTATTGCCTAGTGTGCGTGCATTTATAGCGGCCGCCTTTTTTTCAAACGTGTGATCTCTTTAATTAATTTTTCTACCACATGTTATAGTATCATTGGGCTTAAAGTTGTAGTATATAGGTTTTCAAGGGTGCTGAATCCAAATTTGAGGTCAAAAACCTGAATTTCCGACCCACCGAAATACCCCATTGTTCAGGAGGTTCTAGAACGTAAAACTGGAGTAAAAATTTTGATTCTGGATAACTTTTTTTAACGTTGAAAGGTGATAACAATACTTGCGCCACCTTGGTAGACTCGGAAGCTAAATTAAAATTTATGATTTCCCAAACATTGTACAGAGCACCAAAAAAGGTAGGTACTACGCATTTCTTATTTCCGAGTCGACCAAGCGGAAGTAGTTTTCACTTTTCAAGGTTGAAAAAAATGTTCTAAAAAAACTCTCCGATCGCACGTAATAATAATGTTGCTGTATTCTAGAAAACCTTGCTTCAAAGCTACCGATATGTAGTTATGATTTTGTTTACTGGGTATCCCGTTGCATTTTTGGTGGCAAAAAAAATGTCACGAAAAATTCCTTGACCCCCAGCCAAAAGACATGTCTATGTCAAAATGATCTCCAAAATCAAAATTTCCACTCTCGTTTTACGTTTCAGACCTTCCTGAACAATTTTGGTTCCGTGTCTGTCTGTCGTGAAATCCTTGTAATGGGCTCAACTATACGAAGTTATTCTCCGATTTCGATGAAATTTTCAAGGATTGATTGTGCGGGTTGGCGTGTAGACGGTCTTCTATGAAAATCATCACCCCGGACTAAAGCTGCCCGTCCACTAGGTCGACAGCGCAGCGCGACGCGAAATTCTTGAGCTCCGTCCACTAGAGCGGATAAAATTTTTCGAACCGCTGTTTTGCCACGTCGAGTGAATGTGCCTTCTCAGGAAAATGCTGGGCTTAGCTATTATGTTTTCATCGGACGACGAAGAAATGTTCATTTTAGTTGCAGCTTTGGAAGCAGAAGAAGAGGACCAAATCGATGGGAAAAGGAGAAGATTTGGACCTGGAAGATGGAAGAGGGGAAGGATGTACCTGGGGGAGCACAATCACCTGTTCCAAGACTTGCTAAGAGACGAGCAAAAGTTTATAAAGTATTTTAGAATGTCGAGGGGGAAGTTTTTCGAGCCTCGTATACAAAAGCAGAACACTGACGAAAATGACCGAGGTCGACAATTTTTCGCTTCGCCCTCCGCCCACTAGGTCGACAGCGCTCCAGAATTCAGGAGAGCGGCAGATTGCGAAAAATTTTCGACCCGCGCTGTCGACCTAGTGGACGGGCACCTTAAAATAGTAGCCACTGCGAAGTTATGGCCATTACAAGAAATTCACGTTTGCGCATGCGCAGTCGCTTCTATCAGTCCGAGGATGATGATTTTCATAGGGGACCGTCTACACACCAACCCTGAAAATTTCATCGAAATCGGACAATAACTTTGTATAGTTATGCGAGTTACAAGGAATTCATGACAGACGGACAGACAGACACAGAACCAAAATTGTTCAAAAAGGTCTAAAACGCAAAACGCGAGTGAAAATTTTGATTTTGGAGAACTTTTTTTTCGTCCTTGAAAAGTGAGAACAAAGCTTCCGCTACCTTGGTAGACTCGGAAGCAAAATGTTTTGCTTGGTCGATTCCAAAGGTTCATTGAAAATTATAAACCAAAAGTTGGGTATTGCATTGGCCTCAAATTTGTAGAAAAATATTGTCGAAACGTTTCTCTATAGAAATCCGTTTAGGAGCATTTCAAACGATTCCTAGATTTTACCATTTTTAAAGCCAAAAATTGATTAAATTTCAAAAATTTGCTTTACAAGGGGTTACAACTAGGGTCCTGTTGTTCATTCTTTTCATCGGTGGACAGTACCTACCTACTCCATGTACAATGAACTAAAATTACCACAATTTCAGAACCAACTATTTAGTAGTGAAAACCGTTATCAGTATCAAATTAAAATAGAATCTTGCTCATAAGTTAATTATATGATCATCTTGCTTTTTATGGAAATTTCAGCACATTTGTTCAACCTCAAGGAAGAGAAGTTGGAAATGGGAAGGTTGATGGTACCTATGAAGTAAGTGGCTAGGAAAAAAAGAATAGTGATGAGAGGGTGCAAACTATCGAAACATGAATGTCAGAGAGAAGGTGAAGGTTGCGCAGGTCACGGGCGTTTGAACGCCGCTGCCCCCCCTCGCCCCGCAGCCCATGACCGCCCCCCTCACCCTCCTCCATATCGTAGATACGAGAATCCGAAGGCTATGATCAAGTTAGAAAAATTCCGCAAACGGATTTGTATTTTTAATTAAGTTCCGCAAGTGGCTATAAGGTCACTTTTTGAAAATTTTCAAAATTTGGAAAAATTTTTGTTAAGGCAGTATGAAGAAAAAATTTGCACACTTTCTAAACCAATTAAGGCTGGACCCCACATGCCCGAGCCGAGCCCGCACCGAGCCCGACCCGCGACACGGCTGTGTGTACGTTACGGAGTAGGGAGGCCTCACATTTCCGAGTCAGGACCGAGCGCGGTCAGTCACGATTTGAAGCTCAAGTCGTAATGTTGGCGAATTTTAAAAACAGTTGCGGAAGCTTTGTTTTGTGATGTACCTACAACGAAATCGAGGATGTATTAACTTATGTTTGCCAGGGGGGGGGGGGTGGAGGAGGGCCACTTTGGCCATAATCCCTTCCTGGTTTTGTAAACGAATTCTTGCAATCAATCAATCAATCATCTTGGTGCCAAATTTTAGGGAGCTCAGGAACAGCCTCTCTGGCTCTCATACCCTCTAACTCATTATTAGCAAAAATTCAGTTGTTGAGATGTCCAGCATTCCATGACATTTTCATTAGTGCGCTGTTGTCACGAATACGATTTTAGAACTTTCAGTGGCCAATATCAGAGCGCAGGTCGATAGTTGAAATCCAATGTATGTATAGGATTTCCAAGTATAATTCGGAATTTTTCAGACCAATTTTTCTAAATTTCCAAACCATTTTCAGAATTTTTCAAACCATATTCAGAATTGTCCAATCCAGTTTCAGAACTTTCCAATTCAATTTCAGAACTTTCCAAATCAAATACAAAATTTTCCAAGTGCAATTCAGATTTTTCCAAAACAATTTCAGAATTTTCCATTTCAATTTCAGAATGTGATCAATGTTTGTGTGCGGTAATATATAGCATTTCCAAGTCAAATTAATCGTTTTCCAAACCAAATTAATCTTTTTCCAATCGGAACTAATCCTTTTCCAAACCAAATTAATCCTTTTCCAATCGAAATTAATCCTTTTCCGCGATTGCGAACCTCCTCAATTAACTTTTCCAGGTCCATTGCTATCCGAGGCACGTCCGTGCAAAACTAAACAAAAGTAGTTTGAGACGGTGCGGGCTCGTGTCGGAGGGACGGTGCGGAAGAGTGGGGACTTCCCCGAAAGATTTCCCATGATTACTTCCTATCCGTGTGTCGTCCGTCACTCGGACGTCGCACGGTGCGGGCTCGGCTCGGGCATGTGGGGTCCAGCCTTTACTCGCAATTCTACGGTGATCCTGAAGAGAAATCAGTTTGCGGAATTAAAATATCTTGATCCGTTCTCAAATGAGAAGTAAACGAAATTTGACCCTGATGGTGCTGCCATCTCTTATCTCAGAATCTCACTAAAACCTCGTGACATTTAGCCTTAAAAGAAATACCTTTGTCCGGCATGGCTGCGGCCAGGACAACTAACTTGAAAGTAGAAGAAGAAGAAGACATCAATGATAAGAGTTATCTGCGACCTGTTGGTGACTCCTTTATTACTTTCTTTATTTTTACTCGTTTCCTTCTTAGATTTTGTAGAACTGTTGTCGTTTTTCGGTCTTCCGTCAAGTATGTGTGAACGTTTTGCTAGAGCCAACCAAAATACTCGTTCTATTTTGTGAAGAGTGATCCCAGAACCCCTCGGAACTGTTTCTCCGAAAAACTTTCAGTAACACTGGTTAAGTTCCTATTCGTTTTTTTTCACTGCACCTATTTATCCGATCGCTGGTAGGTGATATCACACTCAGTTATCGGCATTACTACTTCGAGTGCTCTCAAGATTTATAAGATTGCGATTATCGAATTTTAGTTTCGGCGAATTCATCATTCTAGCGCGATGTTGCTTAACATGGAGAAACCATCGGATTCACCAAAGCTATGGATAACTGAATCGTCGGGTCCAACTTCCAAAGAAAATCACGTATTGACGAAACAATGGTTCGCTACATTTGTCGGTAAGTACACCTAAGGATATGCTAGTGTCTAATTAGTTATTACAATTGTAATTAGTAATTACAAACCTTCATACCACTTGGAAGGTTCTGATTCAATCGATCAACTTAGTCTCGTAAAATAGGTAGATTTTCATCTTCTTTATTATCAGGTACACAGATCTACAGATCTGTAATGTCCCAAAGTGCCCTTCAGGATATAATTATAAATGAACTTCGCAAGTTCGTTTATTCATCAATTATAATGCCTGTAACTTACAACCTACTGAAGCTTTGAAGAGAAATTTGAATGAATACTTCTCAAATTGTAAACAATAATTTTGTAGTTAACAAAACAGGAGATACAGTCTTTTTATGTTGGAGCTAACACGCATCTGACATGACCGTGGTTTTTGAGTGCTTCTAAGGGCTAATTTCGATTTTATGAGTAGCCTAATTTGATCGATTGTAATCGATGTTGAATCTCGATCTCTATTGATTTCTTATCGAACTGGTAGGTACCTTCAGTTAGACGATCAATGGGATATTTTTCGATTACCAATCATTTGAAGGTATATTGGTCTCTATACACAAGAAAGGCGACAAAGGAGACAGTGGAAACTATCGGGGTATTTCGATTCTGGATGTTGCCTGCGAAGTTCTATCAATCGCCATTAAAGAGAGGATACAGCAGAAGGCTGAAGAAATAGTAGGTGACTACCAAGCCGTTTTTAGAACACAGCGATCAACTATTGACCAAACTTTCAAGCTGAGAATTGAGTTGGAACAAGCGCACGAGAGAAATGTCACTAGGCCACATTATGCGAACTAGCGCGGATAGCCAAGCAAAAAGGGTGTTTAGACGGTAATCCTGGAGGACGAAGGGTTCGAGAAAAACCGCGGAAGAAGTGGTAAGAGGACATTGAGAGTCACCTCAACGAACTAAGTGTAGAGAAGGAAAACACAGGATTGTTTAGTGTGGAGACGGATTGCTGAACAAGCTAAGACTCTCAAAGGGTCGTAAAGCTACGATAGAAGAAGAATCATTAGAGTTGAATAATCGATTTTCTTGAATATTTTCGTCTGAGGCATTTTAAAAAATTCCTTTTATGGTTCTGCTCCTCAACACCTCCTGAGTAAAAAATAAATCGTTTCTATGTCTTTGAACTTTGGAGGAAGACGAAGAAACTGTCAGGAAAATAGGTGTTTTCTGGAGAGGTTTTTGCTGAGCGGGTTTAGTCTATAATATGCGCATTACGCATTGTTTCTGCAGGCGCCAAGTAAAATTCGAGATGATGAACAGGTAATAAAAAAAAGTTTTTGACGAAAAAAAATGCGATTTTTTTTTTGTC
Organism: Apolygus lucorum; assembly: GCA_009739505.2. Classification (NCBI taxonomy): domain Eukaryota; kingdom Metazoa; phylum Arthropoda; class Insecta; order Hemiptera; family Miridae; genus Apolygus; species Apolygus lucorum. Next base: position 3,933,925 of record CM019181.2, on the reverse strand, counting down.
ATAATGGGGTAGTTGCATATTTTGTTGTATTTTTTCTGTGTAGAGAATCTTTATTGAAGTACGTATCTGGAAATAAAACTCCCAGAAACGCTTCCTAAAAATTTAGAGATTTTTTCAAAGAACGGGATTCTCGGATTCAGGGTCGGTTTATCAGTCACCAAAGTTAACGGAGGTTTACGTATACTACTGTTAACTTTAACGATGGGATAACTTATGGATACTATAAAGGTGCCGTTTTTCAGTGCGAAATTTACACTCGGGTAACTATTAACTGGCTAGTAACTGTTAACTTTCTGTTAGGCCGAATAATCGATTATGCATGGAAGAAATACTTCTTCCATGCAATAAAATCTAGTTTCCTCCACATAAAAAAATCGTTTTCGCAGTGTGTTTTGCACCAGAAAAAAGAATAAATTAGAAGAGGATGAAGCAATGTGCTTTGTTTTTGTGTTTTCTTTTCTCGATCTCGGTACCTATTTCCTTCTTGGCACGGCAGAACCTATTGTTTTTTGTTGAAAATTGTCTGGTCATGACAAGATCCCGGCCACCGAGCCATTATGTCCAGAACTTTCAAATTTGCAGACGAAATATTATGTATGTTAATAGAGAAGTAGGTACCTATCCTTTTCTATTTCGAAAATTTTCGGCGTGTGACCCTCCTGATGACTGAATTTACACATGCGTGCAGTCCATAGCACCCACAGCTCCAGGAAACCTGTTTTTTTTTTGTTTTTTAAATAAAATTCCATCCGAGATTGAAATAATACTTCCTCGGTTGCTGGTATTCTGATAAAATGGGCGGATAGCCTGGCAGTTCCCAGGGACACCTGCTTGACAATTTTACAGGCAGAGCTTTTACTGACGCCACTAAAGTCGCCGACAGACACCAACAAGGTTTTTTATTCTTTTATCCAATCAAAATCTCATCAAAAAATCGCAATCGTCCTACTTTTCCAAATGGTCAATCCGCGATCAAACTATGTTGCCGCCTTTCTTCCTTCCGCCTTCTTCCCCACTGCAGGGGAAGACCATAAACACACATCTTCGTCGCAGCTGTCTGAAAAACAGCCCCACACATCCATTTTCGATTGTAGCATAATTCACTAACAATCAACAACGCAATTTGCAAAAACGAACGTTCTGGGAAACAAAAACACGAGAAGTGACTCTTTGAGGTTAAAAAGCCTTGCATAAATCGAGTTACCACCCTGTAACTTTTTATCCGGTCATCCGACGACCAGTTAACTTTAAACTACGGGTAACGGCTATCTGGGGACTGATAAACGCGTACGATTGAGTTACCCGATGACCATCGGATAAATCTGCTTTACCGGGGGGGTAAAAAGTGACTGATAAACCGGCCCTCAGGCGGGAAAACCTACACATGGCTTGGACGCTGCGGGGTGGGGGCTACGTCACGGGTGTGAAGGGGGCCAAGCATGGACCTAGTATCCATAGTGGACCTAGGTCCATGGCGCCAACGTTGCAACAAGAAAAACATCCAAAATATGCTTCAAAACTTTCAATTTAAACGATTAATTCAAACATGTAAAGCTTGGAAAATATATTTCAAAGTTTTTTAATCATCACCATTATTTTGCAACTATATTTCAACGTTTCTGACTCGAATTGTCCTCGATGGCAGTGATCTCAACGCACTCTATTGTGAGATTCTCGTTTATGGATGACGTAAGAGTAGTGGCCCGCCAACACTAAAAAGTACGGTACTTCTTTATTGAAATACGGCTAAACTAAATGGAATTTCGAACTGAAAACTGGTGCAGACACGTTTTTAAGTGCGCTAAATTCGAATCTGAAGTCAAAAACACAAAATTCCGACCCATGCAACTACCCCATTATGCTCAGAAGCAATGGAAAACCTGCATTAGGCGCTGATTTGCTCAAAACGTTTCAGGACAGGGCGAAATTCAGGAATGGGCTCCCGCAGCCAACGTGTTAAGGGGTTAAGGGGGTCGAGCATTCCGGGTCAGTATTTCTCGAAATTACTGGTGCGCAAAATTGTACTTGAATTCGAAATTTTCAAGGATTTTCGAAATTCATTAGTGCAGCAGTCTGGGGAATTGAACAGCTGAAATATTGCTGCGGGAATAATCAAAATGGGAAAAACTAACAGAATAAACAGTTCCCATTTTTCTGAGACCACGCGGAGCCCTGTAGGACAAACCGTTCGCTACCTACGAGAATTTAAGGGTTGGACTTGCGATAAATCAGAAACACGAGTGAGTCGCAAAAGAGGCCTAATCTCCGTTCAAATTTTAGCTGACCGAAATGCGATCGATGTTTTTCTTCATGTTAGATGGTGGTAACTAGGCAAAGCCATGTTCTTTGCAGACGAGTGATCTAGCTATATAGAAAAATAATAAACCATTGTGTAATAATTTGCAGCGTTTTCTCTGGTAACGAGACCCCCCTCAACGCTAATTAAACTGCAATGATGGTTCCCCATAAATACCTATCATCGGTTACTACTGAATCGTTGCTCATTACTAGGGATGGGAAATCGATATCGATAACATTGATGTTTTTCGCAAGCAGGAAATTTAATTAACTTGTCATCGAAATAGAATTAAGTGAGAAAACGTGAAGAAGCTGCTCTTCGTCCATTCTCAGAAGAGGGTGTTTTCTTCTAACGTGATTTTTTGAATTGGATAACCTACCTACTCCATTATAATTGTTTTCAATCATGCACTTTAATTTTTTTTCTCGATATTTCATAAGTTTCAAATTTCAATGATTGTAGCATAAAGATATTGAACATATATTATTTTCCTATTGTTTACCTTTAATTATCTTGTTATACAAAATGATGAATGAAAGGTTACAGGTGATCTTCTAATTCCAAGAAAATTCAATGAAGTTATGTGGTCTACTTAGTAGGTAAAATTTATCAACGATGTTATCAGACTCTCTCCTCGACAAACCAAGCAAAACATCAATGTTTCGATATTATTGATATCGATGTCCCATCCCTACTTATTACAATTGCCACAAAAAATGAATGCTCGAGGAATAGTTTCCATGAAAATGCTCTGTTGCAAGTCTAAAACTTGTATCTTCTATTTCTTTCTAGTTTCACTGACTGCTCTAAACTCGGGACTCGCAACCGTATGGCTCAAACCCATTTCACTACCTCTCCCAGCAGGAGCTAATCTCGTCGGCCGATTCTGGTGGGGTGAAGTCAACTTCTTTATCAGAGAAATGGCCGGCCCGGCAGTCCTCTCTGCTATCCTGTTGGGACTCGTCGCCAATCATTGCGGAAGGAAGTCGGCCTTGCACCTGACTGCGATCATCAACATAATCGCAGTTGCCATAACTGGCAACATGTACGGTGCGTTTCCCAGATGGGTGACCACTGCCTCCTGGAGCGGTATCATATTCTCAGGATTGGTCATTGGACCACTGTTACTTTCTGAAATCGCTCAAAAAAGCTCCAGAGGGACTTTGATTACATTCTGCTTCTTGCAATTCAATTTAGGCATGACGTTGGCTAATTTGGGTGATTCCTTCTTTCGAGGAAGCAACGCTATCTATGCCATTTTACCAGCTATTCAATGTTTACTATTAACCTACTTACCTGAAAGCCCCTTCTTCCTTGCGTCTAAATCAAAAATCTCGGAAGCAGAAGAATCCTTATTCTGGTATAGAGAATCTAACCGCCTTGTAGCTCAAGATGAGGTAGACACCATACTTCAGTCGTCACAGATTTTCCAAAATCAAGGTTTGCTGGAAATCATCAAAGGCCAAGCTGCCAGTAAAGCGCTCTTCATTTCTACTGGGCTGATATTTTTCCAGCGCATGACAGGATTTTTGGTTTTTTTATTCTACTCTGACAAAATATTCCGAGATGCAGGTAATTTCCTAGGAGATCGAGACGCTGCAGTCGTTATTGGTGGGATGCAAGTAGCTATCTCCCTTATCAGCATGAGGAATGTAGATTCGCTCGGACGGAAATTATTGCTATTCATCAGCTTTGGAGGAAGTTGCTTTTCTCTTTCTGTTATGACTAGCTTTCTGGCTCTACGAACTACCTTGCCCATCTTTGACAAACTCAGTTGGGTTCCACTAGCGTGCTTGTTTGTCTTCACCGCATCTCACGGCGCTGGTGCTCCATTGACGTCAGTCATTCCGAACGAAGTGTCTCCAGTGAAGATCAAGGGCTTGATGGCTTCAATAAATGGAATGTGTACGTCCTTATTCGTTTTGTTTGAAATAGGAATTGTACTACTCATTAAGCAGGCTATCGGCGATTACTCCTTTTTACATTTTCTTATCCCTGCTTTCTTGAGCGGAGTTGCTTTGATTTTCATCACAAAAATTGTCCCAGAGACGAAAGGCAAATCATTAACAGAATGTTCAGACGAAATAATTCATGAGAATGATGATTATAAAAAGTTGATGACGCATTCAATCAACTACTTCTAATTAAAAATAGTTACTTACCTAATTTAGTTATTTCTTTGAAATTTTGTGTTATTCTATATTTTTATTGTTCATTTAGTTTTATTTTGTATTAGTGGGAATAAAAATAACTCATACCATTCACAATATCTATTAGATACTATCTAACTGGCAGAATCGATTGAAAAATGTCTCAGCCTCATTATTTGTCTCATTTTTACATTCATTTCCATTAAGGTAGTATTTGTCCTCTGCTCTTTATAGCTTATGGCATTCTTTATAATGAAATAGTGGGAAGTAATGTTTCTCAATTAAGTAGGTAGATAGGTTTACCACAGAAAGTCTCCATCCGTATGGCGCCCCCTAGGTGGCGGATCTGCGAAGTAACAGTCAAACATGGTGGAACATTTGCAGAGAAATTGGACTGGTGCGAAATTTTATGTTCGTGTCATGGCTGCACTGCGAACGAAATCAATGCATTAGGAGGGAAAGTATGTCACTTAGAGGAGAGAAATTCCCGAAAGAATATCGTACTCACGGCGATTTGCACAATGAGTAGTAGTTAAGAGTAAGTAGTCCTATTCTCTCCAGAATGCACCAAGGGAATGGAGAGTTTCTGTGGTGTAGCTATAGCTAATGGCAAAGGAACAGAATATGGATTATAAATTATTCTTTACTACATGAAAACTAATAAATTATGTTTTCTTACCATGTGAAACAGCTTGGTACAAATTTAATAAAATATAGTTTAGTACTAAACCAATATAAATGGGTAGGTAAAATATGTATGTACGAACTTACTATTTCTGATGCAACCATCTTTCAGATGATAATATCTACTTATCTACCTGTTGAATCTACTTGTTACGATTTATTCTGTCTTGTGAAATAGTTGGAAGTAAACAATTGAATTTGGATTCTGTCGTTTTGCTGTCTATTCTCTTCCACTTCATATCTTACTAACAAGAAAGGACAACTTGAACTTGAATTTTCAAGTTTTGGAAATTTGGAAAATACTGTATCTTCTCTAAGTATTGACAGTATCAGAACCCTTTTTGAACTTATACTACTACCTAACAAAAATTCTGATATCTGGCTAATGAAAACACCCTTGAAATATCGAAAGATGGGATAAAAACAAAATGTGATATGAAATATAATTAATCGAGGCAACATGAATGTGTTATCATTGTTGGTTTGAGAATGAAATACTTTTTGTGACCCTGTCACAATCACACACAGGATTTCATCAGCACGCATTGGGCATGTGCCGCCACTTATCAATGATATCACGCGTTATCAATCTTCAGACCAACTCGCCTGTCAAACCCACTTGTCATACATTCTCGCCTCACATATCTGGTCGTTCACGAGCATTAATACCCTGATTTTCCTGCTCCAAGTTTTTTATTTTATGTTAAAGTTCATGTCAAGTTCAGCTTCTTCGTTCATTTGAACATCAATGTTAACCAGCATGTTACATGCATCAATGCATGTTACCAGTCATGGAAACATGCATATACTAATTCTATTGGGTGTTTTTTTTTTTTTTTTTTTTTTGTACGGGAGTGTGGAAACTTATTAAGAGCGAAGGGGAAGTTCACCCTAACAGTGTTGGACTCCCCAGCATCCAACCAAAAACCCCCACTCCCTCTGCTTAGGACTCACCCCGGAACCACTTGTGCAGTATTACTTCAGGGTGAGCCCTTTTTTGTGCCAAAAGGCTGCTCCTACTTCTGCTCTACAGCCTGAAGTACAGCTCCATCATTTCTATTCCTCCTCTTCTTCCTCCCATCTTCCATCCAGTTTTTTTGCTTTGGGGACTGCTGTAACAAATACTGCCATTGTGTCCCAGCTCAACTTGTTCTTAATCATCTCATGTATGATTGTCTGTGGTCGCAATATTCCAATGACCTCTTCTGCACTCCTCATATCCTCCCATTGCGGGCATGTGAAGGTGTGACAGACATCATCCTCTTCTATCCCACAGTATCTGCACTCCGGGTCAGTGGCTTTCCCGATCTTCACCAAGAAGGAGCAGAAGTATCCATGTCCTGAAAGGAATTGAGTCTGGTAATAGTTCAGCTCACTGTGGCCAATAAGTCGATATGGGTTTTCCAAGACATTCGATTGTCAATAACAATGCCCAAAAAATTAACTGATAGGTTCAACTAGCAATTCAGTCCAAAGTCAAGTGTTTGACTCTTATCTCAATTCAGGATCAGAGCATTAGAGACACACCATCTTTCTACCAATGCATTTTTATTTTGCTGCTCTCGTATCAAAATATCTTTAGATGGTCCCACCGATAATGTCGTGATGTCGTCAGCGAACATGAAAATACTTCCTGGTTCTTCAAATTGATATGCCAGGTCATTGACGTAAATTAAGAAACAGCAAGGCCCCAAAACACTGCCCTGCTTCACTCCGCTTGGTATATCAACCTCCTCTGAACTGACTCCATTATAACAAACAACTTGCTTCCATCCCTCCAAATAGCTTTTGAAAAAAGAAATTGTCTTTGGACCAAAGCCGTAGTGACTAAACTTCTGAAGCAGCAGGTCATGTGGCACAAGGTCAAAGGCCTTGGATAAATCATGTAAATGTAGGGAGGCATGCTTTTTATCTTCCAGTACGGCAAGAGCATTTGATGCCACTGACAAGGCAGCTGAGTTAGTGCTCCTCCCTTTACGGAACCCAAACTGCTGAGCATGGAGAACCGATTGATCCTCCAAAAATGAATTCAACCTCTTGAGCACTAGATGTTCGATCACTTTGGCAAAGATGGGCAACTTGGACACAGGTCTAAAGCTAAAACTCAAGAAACATGTAACATGCTTTATCCGCGCTTTTCGACGGAGTTGGGACGGGTGGAGAACCCCCTTCCCACATGTGATACTCTCGCGTCACCCTCTCTGCATCACCCTCCAGTGTGACGGCTTTTGGGGTTTTGTCCAAGGCTAAGGCATGTTTCATGCTAAAATTTACCCATTTTCGGAAACGTAGTACCGAACCCCATTAAAGTATCTTACTTTTTTTGGGGCTGAGAAAGTTTAAACCCGTTACTTGAGTTGTTGGTTTAATACTTACCGAAAATCTCATTTATTCTTCCTGGTGAAGATGTTCTGTCTGGAAAGAGAGCGAATAGATTAAATTTATTGGAACCAGAGGTATATTTCGATCATCCTGAATTGAAGACTGTTTTGACACGATGCAGTTATGATCAAGCTACCTTCCTTTACTCAATAGAATAATGAACCACTTCAAACTGTGCAAATCGTTGGTGCAAATAGGATCAAGTTACCTTCCCATACTCAATAGAATCATAAAATTGCGCAAATGGATGCTGGTAGTCTTGAAAAATTGAAGCAACCGACTTGACGGAGGACCTACATCAATATCAGCTCCAGTGTATCCTTGCAACTTTGATGGTGAAAAAAGTATGAATTTTTCCTCCTTCCAAAATTCTTGTACTAATCACGTGTTCTGCTTGTACAGGCTGAGCCAATCAGAGTAGTCGTGACAGGAGCTGCAGGTCAAATCGCCTACTCGCTCATCTACATGCTGTCTCGTGGGGAGGTGTTCGGCTATGACCAGCCTATCATCCTTCACCTGCTCGACATCCCTCCGATGATGGGAGTTTTAGAAGGCGTCGTCATGGAGATCACGGACTGCGCTCTTCCTCTAGTTGTTGGTACGTGGACATCCAGTTGGAAACTAACCACCCATAAGTAGCCAAATATAAAAACGCTGCACATAAATACGCAACGGTCTATATGTTTCTGTAAAGATCACCTGTCTGCGAAATAAATTTGCTTCAATCCCATTAGTGAACGTACATCATCACAAATGTCTCCCTCCTTGGGGAAATTTTTGATTTCGATTGATTTGATTATACCTTTGGAAAGCTCAGATCTTGGCGCATCTTTCTTTTCAAAATTGACTTTTTTGAGGTTTACTATTAAGTGAGTGTTCTGAATACGTCCTCTTGCCACAGAAAAATGAATAATATATTCTCAGGAAAGTGCATTAAATACCTAATTAAATACCTTACTTGCGATCAGGTTTCCTGTTTTTTTTTTTTTTTTTTTTAATATCAATTCTTTCAACTCAATGAATTTTCAAATGGAGGTTTTGTGGAGGCCCTTACATTTTAAATCTCCAGAGGTCCATGACTGATGAGCATGTTTTCTGTACTTGACTAATAACGTGCGAAATCCACGCCTTTGGCCTTTGGACTATTTTTAAACCTCGTCTGGCCTTCGCATTTTCCTGTCCGAATATTTATGTAAACAACTCGAGGGCAGTTTCTCATTTTTAGGACGTCCCACCGACAACACTCAACAGAAGAAAAATAACCACACTAAATCCTTTTAGACCATTCTGAATCCAAATCCGCGAGAAAAACCATAGGTGTGTGTGTGTCATTCCGCACAATAAATTGAGTAATTATTTAGAATTTTTTTTTCAATTTTCGCTAAAATGTTTGTAACAACAAACAAAAGGTCAAGTTCGTTAGCCAGAAATTTTGGACGTGGTGGAAGTGGTCCAAATTTCAAAAAAGTCAAAAAATCGGGTTTTCCCTACCCTCACAATCATGGTAATATATGGTATATTCGGATTCATCACAAAATTTCTGAAATTTTTTTTTTTCTTTGAAAAATTTCTCAATATTGAAAAATGTCCAAAATTAAGAAAAGTATGTATGTGTTTATATATAATGAATACGTGCGTATATTTGTTGTACCCAGAAATGCAGTAGCCGTGTGGGTACTCTATGAGTTTGTAGAGACGAGTTGAACATGAATATGGACTCCTAAGATCTTCAAAGCATACCCAGTGCATACAGTATATTGGTATGGTAGGTATACTGAAAATCGGAAAAAACCAACGATAGCCGTGTGGGTACTCTATGAGTTCTTGGAGATGAGTAGAAAATGAATATGGACTCCTAACATATTCAAAGCATACCCAGTACATACAGTATGTTGGTATGGTAGGTATACTGAAAATCGAAAAAAACCAAGAATAGTGTAAAAAAAAAACTTTCTAGAAGAAACTGCAACACCATTGTTCCTTTCCTTAACCATAGGTATCTTCAACTGAAAGATTTCTTTGAAAATTCGCTCATTATTTCATGCTGCACGAATGGGCTTTTTACCTTCAATGGGGAGTGCGCATGGGCTGGAAAAACAGTTTATTGTTATTATTAATCTGAACTACACATCATTCTGAGAATTTTGACAACAACCGTGACCTTCTAGCGTGAGAAGACCTTTCTCGTTGATTTAAATAAAATTCGAATGTTTATGACGTCACAGTGGGCTGGATAAACTTGAATGCACGATTACTCGCATTAATTTCGGATTTGCTTATTTATACTTTTACATACATTTTAGGGAGTAAACAAGCGTACTTCATTGACCTCCTTATATTTCCTTACTTTTTTTCAACAAGTAAAACCGCGGATTTAGTCACTGTTACCTATGCTGCCGTGCTAAGCCAGAAAGTCGTATTGTGAAAATTCGACCTAATTGAGTTATTGGTACCCGGGGGTTTTGGGGGTCGATTTCTATCGATTTTCGAAGTTTCAAAGTCGTATCTCGACTAGAAATGCCTCAAACAAGCCTCCCGATTTTTGCGTTAAGGCATGTTAACTTGATTATGCTAAGCAACTAGTCGTATCAGAGCGAATCAGAAGAAGAAAACTCGTATCTTGACACTGATACGGGAATCGGCCTTAGTATTTCGACGATACGACTTCTTGCATTCTGATTCGGCAGATTCGGATTTTTGCCTCTGAAAACTCAGCATTTAGTGGTGACTTTAGGAACCTTCTCACTGTTACCTATCCAAATACTGCCGTGCTAAGCCAGAAAGTCGTATCTTTGCTTCACCCTACTTTCGGGAAAACGACCTAATAGGTTTCGTGGTGAAATAACTCTTTCACGGGATTATTTTACCTCCTTTTACCGCAACTAAAAGTTTTTCTTACAGGAAATTAGTTGCTGAATCGATTTTTTAGGTCAAAATTAAACATTTTTTAGTGTATATTGTCAAAAAACTGTAACGGAATACGGTGAATTCAATGTAACGGCCATAACTTCTACATTTCTCATCCGAATTCAATGAAATTTTTAGGGATGTTACAGTTTAGTATTTAGATGGTCCCCTAGAAAATCACCGCCTTCGGACTGATAGTAGCCACTGCGTATGCGCAAACGCGAATTTCCTTGTAACGGCCATAACTTCTACATTTTCCATCCGATTTCAATGAAATTTTCAGGGATGTTACAGATTAGTATTTAGATGGTCCCCTAGAAAATCACCGCCTTCGGACTGATAGTAGCCACTGCGTATGCGCAAACGTGAATTTCCTTGTAACGGCCATAACTTCCATATTTCTCATCCGAATTCAATGAAATTTTCAGGGATCTTACAGATTAGTATTTAGATGGTCCCCTATGAAAATCACCACCTTCGGACTGATAGTAGCCACTGCGTATGCGCAAACGAGAATTTCCTTGTAACGGCCATAACTTCTACATTTTCCATCCGATTTCAATGAAATTTTCAGGGATGTTACAAATTAGTATTTAGATGGTCCCCTATGAAAATCACCACCTTCGGACTGATAGTAGCCACTGCGCTTGCGCAAACGTGAATTCAAGATCGAGATACGACTTCAAGGCTTAGTATATCAGACCTAAATGTAAGTAAAATAAGAATAGAAAAATGTTATACAGTTTTTTTACAATATACACTTAAAAATGTTTAATTTTGACCACAGAAATCGATTCAGCAACTAATTTCCTATAAGAAAAACTATTAGTTGTGGTAAAAGGAGGAAAAATAATCCCGTGAAAGAGTTATTTCATCACGAAACCTATTAGGTCGTTTTCCCGATAGTTGGGTGAAGCCAAGATACGACTTTCTGGCTTAGCACGGCAATAATGGAGTGCCGAAAAACCTAACCTATTTCAATCCCGTTGGTGATCCATAAAATTCAGTGAATCTCACGGTGGAAGCGGCTTCTCACTGAATGTAACTCTCTAATATTACGGCGCAAGATTGAGAATAAATGGGGGGTGCGCCTTGAATTTTTTTTTGAATTTTTAATCGAAAGTAGACTACATCCCGAAAATTTTGGCACCAACCGCGACCTTCTAGCATGCGTAGATCTGTTTCTATGATTTTGATGATTTTGCGCCCCTCTCGCCTGGGCGGGACCCCCCAGCCCACTGTGACGTCATAAACGGTCGAAACTTTAAAAATTCATAGGAAAAGATTTACACACGCTAGAAGGTCGCGGTTGGTACCAAAATTCTCAGAATGAGGTCTACCTTAGATTAAAAATAACAATAAACAGTTTTTCCTACCCAGGCGCACACCCTATTCGGCCATATCTAAGCCGAACCTAACTTACTGGTATTACTTACTTACTATACTGTATCACGGTAGGTACCGATGAGTTGAGGAGGTCTCATGCAATCCAGGGGAGATCTGATGGTGTTGATGGGCTACTTCATTGGATTTGGTATTCAATCTCCATACAACCACATGTTGTTTACTTTATTGAAAAATCACTTTTGATGTTTTATCGGATGAGAAAACAATATAATTTTGTGTTAACGAATTGTGCCTTCTGCTTGTCTCTATAACAAGGGTTATGGGCCCAGAATTCTCTATGGTTCTGCGAAACAGAGACACATTAAGGCGGCCTGAGTATTTGAATGATTACTGTGGTTTATCACGAGAAAATAAGGAACCGAAAACATACAAAGAAGCTATGAGCGGGCCTGATAGTGAATTATGGAAGGAAGCTATTGAAGAAGAATTGTCATCTTTGATGGATATGAATGTGTGGCAGGTAACGGAATTACCACATGGAAAATCTGCTGTAGGATGCAAATGGGTATTTAAAATTAAATATCTCGCTGATGGTAGTGTGGAAAGATACAAAGCAAGGTTAGTAGCGCAGGGTTTTACACAAAAACACGGTATTGACTACGATGAAACATACAGTCCTGTTGTAAGTCTTCCTACCATTAGACTGTTTTTAAAGTTGGCTGTTCAAAATGATTGGATCGTGCACCAAATGGATGTAAAGACGGCATATTTGAACGGTGAATTGAAAGAAGAAATTTACATGAAATTGCCAGAGGGAATTACAACAGACGAATCCAAAAATGTAGTTTGCCGACTACTTAAAAGTTTGTATGGGTTAAAGCAGTCAGGACGTGCTTGGTACGAGACTCTAGACAAGAAATTAATTGAAGCTGGAATGAAGAAGAGTAAGTCAGAATCTTGCGTCTATTTTAAGAAAACTGATGATATAATTGAAATAATACTGGTATACGTCGACGACTTGATTTTAATTTCATCAAATTTGGAAGCCATGAGTGAAATGAAATCAATGTTGAGAAGGAATTTTGAAATGAAGGATTTAGGAAATTTGAATTATGTTTTAGGAATTGAAGTGAAAAGACAGGAAGATGGATCATTGTGTATAAATCAGAAGAAATACCTGCAAGAAATACTAGTTGAGTTTAATATGAACAACTGTAAACCTATTTCATCTCCAATGGATCCGAGTCAAGAACTCAGTAAGAGACAATGCCCTGTAACAGCTCAAGAAAAGGATGAGATGTCACACGTTCCATACAGAAGATTAGTTGGCAAATTAATGTACCTGGCACAGGCGACAAGACCAGACTTATCGTTTGCAGTTTCCAAACTTGGACAATTTTCATCGAATCCTGGAAAACAGCACTGGGCAATGGCGAAAAGAATATTGAGATACCTTAAAGGAACTGAAAATTATCACCTAATGATCATGAAAGATGATGACGGAATAACTGCTCATTCAGATTCCGACTGGGCAGGTTCAAAGGATGATCGGAAATCAACGTCGGGATTCATTATAAAAATTGGCAATACTCCGATTATCTGGAAATCAAACAAGCAGGCTTGTATAGCACTGTCAACAATGGAGGCTGAATTCGTGGCAATATCGTCTTGTAGTATGGAATTGGTTTGGATGAAGCATCTCTTGGACGAAGTGAATTACCCAATAAATAGAGAGCCGGTGATCTTGAATGACAATCAAGCTGCGGTCCATTTCGCCAAAGGGAACAGTGTGAGCTCGCATTCAAGACATATAGACATTCGGTACTTTTATGTTCGAGAACTTTGGAAAAAGGGGATACTGAGTATAGACTATACACCTACTTCAGAGTAAATGAACACCTACTAAGTAGATGAAAATTTCACTTTTTATTGGTGTCGCTCAATAACTGATATTTGGAGGATAGGAACGTACTTTTGTTGCGTTGTCTTTCGTATAATTTCGTTGTTACTAAACGAGAAAACTTCCACTTACAGGTGTTGTGCCTACTGCTGATCTCTCAGTTGCTTTCAAGGATGTCCAGGCTGCCTTCATGGTTGGCTCTATGCCCAGGAAACAAGGAATGGAGAGAAAAGACCTGCTCTCTGCCAACGTGAAAATTTTCAAAGCTCAGGTAGGTACTTACCGCTAGTGATGTCGGAATTCAAGAAGATTTTCAATCTGCTATTTCAATCGCAGAAACTTGGATTTCAAATTAGGTTTCTGTGCACTAGTTCTTCAAATTTATGAAATTCATTACTGTTCCAGTAATACATTCTAACCAGAAAAGTAGTTAGTAGTTGCGATAATCGACAGAAATAAAACGGCAATCGTGGTTCAGAAGTTACCTAGTTTCGGGGGACATTTTAACCTCCGTTGATGTCGAGATTTTGTTGCTAAGGTTACAGATAAGTGTTCGCGTAAATTTCTCTTGATGGAAAAACTATTATAGATGGAGTGAAGTAGTGAGGTGCTATTTATTTAACACATAATGTGTTTTCATGGAGGTTTTTTTCTGTTTGTGTCTCTCTGCAAATACAGCTAAGTACTTAGGGATGACCTTGGGTACCAAACTGAGATGGAAAGAACATGTGAAGAAGAAGGAATCAACCTGAAATCCAGAAAAATGTACTGGCTGTTGGGAAGAAACTCTCAACTCCCTGTGCACAATAAAGTGCTACTCCACGAGCAAGTGATGAGGCCAGTATGGGTTTACGGCTGTCCCATATGGGGATGCACCAAAAAGAGCAACGTGAAAATCATGCAAACGGTGCAGAACAAAATACTTAGGAGCCTAGTTAATGCCCTCTGATATGTTCGACCAAATTACCTTCACCGCGACCTCGAAGTTGAGATGGTGAATGAGGTCATTAAAAGAAGAGCTGTAGACCACGAAACTCGGCTCCACAAACATCCAAACACACAAACATCCAAAGACACCGATCAGCCAACAGCATATTTTTGCATCCCACAGACGAGACCGAAGTAAGGAAAATCATAAGGAATTTAAAAGGTTCATCATCAAAAGACATAAACGACATGAGTGTCCAACTATTGAAGCTCACAGCTGAACAAGTAGCTGGACCCTTACAAAAATAATTAATATGATATTAGAAACCGGAGTATTCCCAGAGATCCTGAAGGTGGGTAAACTTGTTCCAGTATTTAAAGGGGGTGATCCAGATGACATAGAACGGTATAGACCTATTGCTATTTTACCTACATTTTCTAAAGTTGTGGAAAAAGTAATCGCTGATAGAATATCTAAATATCTGGACGAAGAAGAAATTCTCATGACCAATCAGCATGGCTTCCGTAAGGGACGTAACACAACCACTCTAGTACGTGAGATTGTAGAGAAAATAACTGACGCCTTAGACAAGAAAGAATCTGCCCTATTAACGTTGTGCGATCTCTCCAAGGCGTATGATGTCTTGTCAAAGGAAATATTATTAGAAAAGATGGATTTCTACGGTATCCGTGGAGTTGCTCAAAATTTGATAGATTCTTATCTGTCAGGAAGAAGCCAAATCTCCCAAATTGGAAGTGAGAAGTCGCAATTATGCAAATTACCTGAGATAGGGTGTCCTCAGGGGGCAATTCTGTCCCCCCTGATTTTCACTATTGCAGTATCGGACATACCATACTCCACCTCAGCCTATATTGGACAATATGCTGATGACACGAGCCTTGTTGTCTCAAGCAAGACAAATGAAAGTTTGAAGAAAGTCCAAACAGAAGAGTTCCTCAAATTACAAAACTGGTTTAATGCTAACAGATTCCTGCTCAACCCAGAAAAATCTAAATACGTAAATATATGCACGTCTGCACCAATACAGGGACTACCCATCTCTCCTGAAGCAAAACTGTTAGGTATCCTCATTGACGAAAATCTGAATTGGAAACCCCATATAGAGACCCTTGTAAAACGGCTCCATGGCGCAATCTATGCATTGAGGCAAACTATTAAGTTTGTTCCAAATAATTTTGTCAGAGAAGCTTACTTTGGCATATTCCATGCATTATGTACTTACGGGCTACATATTTGGGGCAACGCAACAACAGTCATATCAGTACTCAAAATGCAAAAAAAGCTATCCGAATCATATGCCATGCAAAATATGATGAGCACTGCAAGCCATTATTTAAGCAAATGGGGATCATGACCATAATAAATGAATATATTTGGCTATGCTGTTGCTATGTGTTGAATAGTAAACTCCCCCGAAGAGCGGAAGCCCATTCCTACAATACTAGATACCAGAATGACTACAATCTCCCGAATACAATCTCTCGCCTCTCAACAACGCAACGCCAATTTCCCCATACATCAGTGAAGCTGTTCAATAACTTGCCCACAAATTACAAAAATCTACCAGAGGGAACATTTCGACGCGTCTTGAAGAAATTCCTGAAGGAGAATCCATTTTATAATCTGCAAGAATTTTACGAGCATAACTGGCAATAAGTGATGGTCTCATAAGTGAACATGTATCAGCATTGTATTTATATTTATATTTTTATTATATTGTTACATCGTTATTTATATTAATATTATTGTAGAAAGTTTTTCAAGTTTTAAGCAGCAGAGGAATATACCTAGTACTCTTGCTTGCAAAGATTTTAATTATTTCATGTATAGTTATCAACCTGTGATCTTAAACCGACTGTGATTTTTTTTTTGTTTTTTGTTTAATGCTTCGACTGTGATATTAGGAATTGCCTGTGATTGTCTATGTATGTACTCGTATATGTGTGTGTGTCTGATTAGTGTTGCGTGTCTTCGGGCTGTGGCCCGGGGTTCTTGGCCGGTCTGGGGGCGGCCCCCCTTGGCGCTTGGAATAGGTGGTCTACCTCTATGGTGGACCACGCTGTTCGTAAGGGCTGCCTCTCCAGAAATGGATTGGCAGCCCCGGGAGCCGCCGTGGCGGGTGGGTCCGGACCGGTCGGGACGCCCCAGCCGGTTCGATGGCGCTCCACACACACCTTGTTCCTGAAAATCCATATCACGGGAGTTCCTATATCATTAAGTTCCTATTTAACTTGATTTTTTCACAGTGTTTTCTCTTTGTTCGTAAATTTAGTTTTAGTATTGTATCCATATGTGCTGTACCTATTCTTGCTTAATTATTGTTTATTTGTAGAGATTTTGACGCACCCATACCTTATGTAAAGGTGAAGGAATAAAGGATAATTTGAATTTGAATTTGAATTTGAAACGTCGAAGTATTGAATCTGCTGGACAACAATAGGGACGTACGACGATTGAAGAGGACTGTGGTGCGTTTGAACTTTTCTAGGAATTATTATTTTATCAAACAGTCCGTACAAGTTTTAGAGAGCGAATGAATACTTTTATTTTAACACATGAAATAATAGGGTAGTAACATGATGGGAGGAAACTTGGTAACTGAATTTGCCGAAATAATTCATTTAAGTCTCGAAGCCGTGAAATTTAACAATTCAGATTAAAACGTTGGGAATAATGAAATGAATGAACTTGTGGCTTCGCCACAAACCACATCCCCCCTTAACCGAGGACGTAGTCCTGGAAGCCGACTGGTATTCTCAGGATTCGTCCAGAACGTCTCAAAACAGGTACCTCAACATCACCTTCTGTTCTTCTGACTCCAATTGGCTGTCGGTCTGTGACTGGTTCAGGTTAAGCTTCTGCCTGCTGTTCCAGAAACCTCTGTGGTTCCAGAAACCTCTCTATCGAAATGCTCCTTGAGATGATTCCGAACTACTTTTCTTCTCCAGCTTCTCTAATATAATATATTATGTTCATCGATCTCACGCGTTTGTTTGTTGCGATCCCACCAAATGTAATTTCATTCTTTCAAATGTATAGTTACTGCTTTAAAGTTGATTAAAGCCTTATTTCTCCAAAAGGTTTTATATCTATTATTGATAATTTCACTCCTTCCTGCTAGGCTTTCCTTTTCCTTTTCCACGAACGCTGGTTTCAGTCGATCGATGGGTATTGAGGTGTTTTTTCCTTTCACCTGTACTATGAAGGTAGTTTCACCCGATCTTACCACTGGGAAAGGTCCTAAATATGGGGATTGAAGCTTTTTCTTCAAAACTTCATTTCGCACCCAGACTCATGTACATGGTCTGGATGAACGAAAATTGAACGAGTATCGTGCCAGGATGTAGGTTTAGACCGAATTTGCTCCATATTATGGCGCAAGTGCTGCAGGAACTCGAGAGTTGAATTTGGTGCTGACGTGAGTGGTTTGCTCTCGTCAAAATCATTCGGCAGTCTCAAGGTGGTACCATAGGCTAACTCTGCAGCACTACTATCCAAATCTTCCTTCAAGCATGTGATGGAAGTGTTTGAGACTAGCATAGGCTGCAAGAAGTTCCTTGTAAGAAGGCACTATTGTTTTGTTCGGCTGGGCTCAACTTTTGCAAGAAAAACGCTAGAAGTTCGCCTCCGATCGCCTTATCCGATGCATGAACCATGAGAGCCCAAGTGGGCTCAGATTTCGGATGTGCAAGGAGGGTAGCTGAACTGAGTGCGTCTTTGGATTTCCTAAATGCCTCCAAAGTTTCTGGTGTCCAATCAATGTCTGAATCTTGCTTACCTACATGTCCTTCTAGCATGTCATTCAAGGCTGAAAGATGTGTAGCCTCTTGTGTTATGAAACGTCTGTAGAAATTGTACATTCCAAGGTACCTACGTAGGCTCAGAACAGTTTTCGGAAGTTCAAACTCAATGATAGCCTGTACTTTCTTTGGCAACGGTCTGACACCTTCGGCACTAACCATATGTCCTAAAAATTCTACTTCCTGCTTTCCGAACTCATATTTTCTACATTTATAACTACTCTGAATTCTCTACTCACAAATCAGAAAGACGATTGTGGATCGCAAAGAGGTCTAATCTCTGTTCAAATTTTAGCTGACCGAAATTCTGTCGTTGTTCGTTTCTTCGAGTTGTACTAAGTTATGCGTCCTTAGCAACCAGTAATCAAATTACCTAATGAAGAAAAAAAGTTTGAGTTTTTTTCTTAAAAATAAACTTGATTGTGAAGCGAAAATATGGTTGATAGGTTTGATAGGCAAAGCTGTGTTCTTTGCAGGCGAGTGGTCTATATAGAAAATTAATAAACCTTTGTTTAATAATTTGCAGCGTTTTTTTCCCTTGGGCCACATTATGACCAAAGATAATATGAATAACGTATGTTGGGCCAAATAGACAGCATCATTGTTTTGTTAGTACGAGTATCGTTCTTTCTTCCTTATTTTTGCTTTAATGAAATGTCTCAACGATTATTAAGATCATAATCATTATTCCGTAAATATTTTCAAAGGGAGAAGCCCTCGACAAGTACGCGAGGAAAGATGTGAAAGTGATGGTCGTTGGAAACCCCGCCAACACCAACGCTCTGATGTGCTCCAAATACGCGCCCTCCATCCCCAAAGAGAACTTCTCTGCGATGACCCGTCTTGACCAGAACAGAGCTCAGGCTGCAGTCGCCAACCGCCTGGGAGTGAGGATCAACCAGGTGAAGAACGTCATCATCTGGGGAAATCACTCGTCCACTCAGTTCCCTGATGCTCTCAACGCCACTGTGGAAGTTGGCGGTGCCTCCAAATCTGTTCCTCAGGCCCTCAACAATGACCCTTGGCTCAAAGAAGAATTTGTCACGGTTGGTATCCATCTTTTAGTTTCTCTAACTGTCATCAACTATTCGTTAGTCGTAATAGAAATGAAAGGCGATAAGTTGGGCCATGATTGCCTTCCATGGAGTTGAAGATGTAGGATTATGTTTAAAAAACATAACTAAACAACTGCCATGTTGGGCAGTTCATGTTGATTTTTTCTCGCGTAGAAGTGAGAAATCGTCTTCAATGAAATCCATGAAGCACCGTCTGATGGCTTCCACTAGGCAGGACACTTAATCTACCTAATCTTTGAAGATACCACAAACATACTCAAATAGTTATCTAGTTTCCCCTCTGTCAGCAATGGGGTATTTCAGTCAATTTTTTTTTATTTTGACGTGATAACGTCTTATAAATTGGTTTACCGGGAGACACTTCAAGAAACTGCGTTACGCTCCGCTCACGGAGGGGGTGCAGCTCGGCGCTCCCTAAAGGCGGGCAGCCCCTCCCCTTCCCCGGCGCTCACAAAAGCGGGAGCGCTCCGCCCCCCTTCCCTGGCACTCACTCCCCCCCCCCACCCATGGGAAATACCTACTACCTACGGGAAATACCTACTCTGTGCAACTTGACAAAGAATTTTATTTTATCCTTCTTCCTACTATACAAATGAATATTAACATTAAAATTATTTTACCACTCAAAGTCGTTGTCACGTAAAACTTTCGCCCGTATACCGACTTTACAGGCAACAACACAGGGGTTTTTTTTTCCAAAAGAGTAAGGCTCAGGAGTAACGGTAATCGGGTCTGTTCGTCGAGAAAATGTTTTTAAAAAATCAGAGAAGCTAAGGAAAGTTGAAGATTTGAATGGTGTGACGTAGCTAGCCAATCGTGACGTAGCTAGCCAACTGTCTTTGAAAAAGTATCCATGCACAGAAACCCCTCTTGGATACTACAACATTCTACTCACACGCGCGCGCGGGGCTGTCCGCAGCGTAGTCCTTGCCTAGTGTGTGTGCATTTATAGCGGCCCGCCTTTTTCAAACGTGTGATCTCTTTAATTAATATTTCTACCACATGTTATAGTATCATTGGGCTTAAAGTTGGAGTATATAGGTTTTCAAGGGTGCTGAATCCAAATTTGAGGTAAAAAACCTGAATTTCCGACCCACCGAAATACCCCATTATCTAATTTGTGCATTTACATAGACTCTCACTGGTCCAATCACGTTGTTCATTGAGTTGTTGTCAAAGTATTTGGTTCTGTTATGTTGGCACAAAGTGCGCCTGTCTCTGCTATGTAGATGAGCGGGACATTCGTATTACATTCGTTGATCTCATTCTTATGCCCGTCTCCGTGTTAATTCTATTATTTCCTTGTTTCACATCCTCATTCACGTCAGGTTATGTGCCTAGGAAATTACGCTTACTGAAATTGATAAAGTGACAGTCATGTCCAATCGGATTCCGGCCACTGACAAATTAAAAGTACGGGAAAACTATCACAGATGGAGGTTTGCCGTCGAGGCCTACCTTATGGACTATGACTTGTGGGATTGTGTCTCTGGCGAATGCAAGACAAACCCCTGGAGAAAGGATGTGAAGGCAAAATCGAAAATAATACTGCTCGTCGACTAGGTAAATCATGTTCATTTACAGTCAACACGAACTGCAAAGGAATGAATGAATGAAGTTTTTTATTGAACAAAACCAATAATGGTAGTTCAATAGTCACATTTCGGTAGGTATAATAGGCAAATTTAAGTAAGTACTTATGCTACAAGATGTGAACAAAATAACCAGGTAAATAGGTACATTAAACAATTTTTCGAGTGACTACGAGAATAAAAACTGAGAAGTAACAAATTTCAAATTCAACAATAATTACGAGAATGGAAGCTTGGGACACATTGGAATCAGTATTCCTTGTGTCAGGATTGACGAGAAAAGTAGGATTATTGCTTATTCTTATCACCACTAGGCTCGAATACTGTGATTCCTTCGAGGATTTCGTGAATAAAATAATCACGACCATCCACAAATTGACAAACCTAGGTTTGGAGGTAAAAGACGAATGGATAGGTACTATTTTGTTAGCTGGCCTTCCCGATCTTTTTCAGCCTAATAGGCTCATTATCATGCGGTCTGTTCGGAGAGGCAGTCCTGAACGGTTCGGAGGGGCTTGGAGGAGTTCGGAGGAGCCCGTTCGCCTCTATCCCCTCCCCTTTTCAGTTCCGGTTTGGTTCCGAACTGTTCCGGACTGCCTCTCCGAACAGACCAATAGTATGATAATGAGGATAGAGAGTTCCGGCATTCCGATAACCGCCTATTCGATCAAAACAAAACTTTTGCAAGACGTTTCCACCGTGAAAAATGAAGACGGAGGGCCATAGGTCGCCAGGACAATACTATGAGCCTTTTCTGATTGATGCAGAAGTCTTTTGCAGCCCTTTGGTTCTCTTTTTTTCAGCGCTTTTACACCAAAGCATTCGTCAAAATTTGACGATGGGCCATAATTCAACATGTAACGTTGAATTATGGCCCATAACATGCTGGCTCACTGGTAGGCAAAAACGATTCCTCCGACTGTTCCCGTCACCCACTCCCTCCGCCTCCCGCCCCTAGCACCTCCGCCTCCTCCCGCCCCCAACTCCTCCGACTCTCCCTGCCACCCACTCCCTCCGACTCCTCCAGCCTCCGACTCTACCCACTCCCACGACCCCTCTGTGCATGCGTACGTACGTACAGTTGGCGTTTTATATTATTAGGTGGTTTATTTTTTTTATTTTTCTATATAGATCACTCGTCTGCAAACCCACCAACCATCCAACATGAAGAAAAACATCGATCTCATTTTGGACAGTTTAATTTGAACGGAGATTAGGCCTCTTTTGCGATTCACACCCGTGTTTCCGATTTTTCGTACGTCCAAACTTTAAATTCTCGTAGTGAGCGAACGGTTTGTCCTACAGAGCTCCGGGTGGTCTCAAAAAATTCTATAGAATCTTAAATTGGAGGAAAAACAATACCTTTATATCAACATTTTTTGAGTTAGGGCGTTTTCAAAATTGATTTTGGAACCCTTAGAAGTGACCTACATCAACCAAAATCTTCGGGGCACAACTAGACCCCAAATGGAGCCTACATACCAAATTTCATCAAAATCGGTCAATGCTAAGTGGCAAAAGTTCCGCGTACGGCAGACGGATGGCCAAATTTTTATTCGATTTTTGGATTCTACGTACCTTGAAACGTAAACCATCAAATTTTGAGGGGGTGTTAAACATTTTTTTTCTTGGTCGATTCCAAAGGTTCATTATTGAAAATAATAAACCAAAATGAGGTTTCATCCCAACGTTCCCCTGCTTCATCTTCTTCAATACATTGTTCTTCTTCGTTATTCGTTCCACTCAATGACGGCAATTCCTCTTCCATCAAGGGTTGGCAATTCCTCTTCAGTTTGTCGGTTCCCTTTTAAAATTTTAGTTTGTAGTCTTGGATCACCTTTTCCTCCTTTATCAATTCTCTAATTTTTAAAAATGTTTGTTGCCTTCTCTCCAAGATCCATTTCTGATTAATTGTACGGATATTTGTTTTGCTCAAATATTACACCTCTACTCACCAGAATTTTCTTATCTTCCAGATCCCACAACCTTCATAATTCCAACCTCCTTGATAACAACCTTTTGAAACTCCACTATATCCAAGCATTATACAGTCTCTGGTCTTACCATCCAAATTTCTTCTTTAAACAATTGGGATGTGTGCATGAGCCTTGCATCCAAAGGTCCAAGATGCTGAACATTCAGCTTTCTACCTGTCCATCTCTCCTCTGGAATTCGACTATCATCAGACGTGGGGCATCGGTTGCGAATGTATGTAGCTGTGCTCACGGCTTCAGCCCAGAAACTTTTTGGTAGATTTGAAGCAATTAACGTAGACCTTGAAATCTAGGAAAGTTCTATTATAACGTTCAGCAACTCCATTCTGTTGGGGGCTGTACAGTATTGTCAATGGGGGGTGCGCCTTGATTTTTTAAAATATTTTTAATCGAAAGTAGACTACATCCTGAGAGTTTTGGCACCAACCTCGACCTTCTAGCGTGAGTAGATCTGTTTCTATGATTTTTCAAAGTTTCGACCGTTTATGACGTCACGCGCCCCTCTCGCCTGGGCGGACCCCCCAGCCCTCTGTCGAAAAACGGTCGAAACTTTGAAAATTCATAAGAAAAGATTTACACACGCTAGAAGGTCGCGATTGGTACCAAAATTCTCAGAATGAGGTCTACCTTAGATTAAAAATTTTTTCCTACCCAGGCGCACATTATTGTCGTTCTATTATACCATTTTTCTCAAGAAAGTTATCAAAATCTCTGTTGACATACTCATTTCCATTGTCGCTTCTCAATGATTTAATTAACTTCCCGGTTTGTTTTTCTACCATAATTTTGAATTTCTTGAAACAGCTAAGCACCTAATTACTTTTCAAGAAAAATACACAAGCTTACCTTGAAAAATCATCAATAAATTTAATGAAATATCTGTACCTTGAATGAGATTCTACGGGCATTGATCCACTAACATCAGTGGATAAGCTCAAGTAGCTCTTTTGTTTCATGACAACTTGATTTCGGGAATGGCTTTCGCGTTAATTTTCCTTTGATGCATGGTCCACAGACATCTTGGGATCTCATAACTGAGCCATCTATACTCTTGCCTTTATTTAAAGAGCTCTGGACCGCGGGTTCCAAAACCCCTTCCCTGCCAAGAGGTGGCAACGTTGCAAGGTGCTCACCTTGTGTGCTCACCCTTCGCGGTCACAACCCATCATCCCTCTTCCTTCTTCCTCTTCTATCAACATACAATTTAATTATTTATCGTTCGGTGAACATTTTTTGTAATTTAAATTCGTAACGTACTAATTATTCTGATGAAAATGAGTCCAAATTTCCTGTAATTCGGCGAAGAGGGCGTAATTCGTTTGGGTGGATTGGCCGGGAGAGGGCTGCTGAGTTTAAAACGCGTTTGGGTTAACGGAAAACGAACGGAATCACGTTCATTCTCAGCTCTTCCCCCAAACGGATTGAAAAGATTAACCCAATTGAATTACCTCCTCACCCATTTTCCCCTAACAGAACGCGCCTGGTGAAGAAAAAATTGTATTGTATACAACAATTGTATTGTACAATCGAACAATACGATGGTAGTAAGACAATTTACTTGAATGTTCCTCATCACTCTTTTTTAATCGTACCTGCCTCGAGTTTATACTCGATATGTTCAATTTTTCTTGCTGATCACGATTTTGGTGATGGGATGATCGAAATAATTTGTGAATCAAGTGTGCATTTGCAGAAGAGGGTAAACTGTTGGGGGGGGGGGGGGGGGGTTCACGGGTGGAGGGGTCGCCCAGGTATACCTCGACCTTCCGCTGGGGCTCGGATTCTTGCAGCGATGCCAAACCTTTGGGGCCTTCAAAAATCCCAGAGCTCTTTAAATAAAGGCAAGAGTATAGTCCCTTCACCATTTCGTTCCTGTACATAGTTTTAATAGAATCTTTCATGCCAGCTTTTCTTGTGTGTTTGCCCTACAATAACCGTTTCTTTCAAAATTATATTTTTCAATGCATACATATTTCATTCTCCACGCTTAGCATTTATAATTAACTCATTTTCATCATAAACCTGTTCCAAAACGGAGTTCAGGCCATTGCAATAGCTTCATTTTCCTTGAACATTTTCCTTGAAAAATCACCCCCACCGTTAAATATGCTGTTGTCAATAATGCAGTCTGGAGGTGTGCTTTCAAGCTCGGCATAGAATGGGTTAATGCTAATGGCGATTCCTAGCTGGGCGCTCCATCACCGTCCCAGAGTTACCCAATCCCCTAGCAATCAAAACAACTCCCTTGTTCACACTAGGAGGTATCTGTAGAGGAGGTGGCAACTCCCACTAGGCACACTGGTGGTAAAAATAGTTTCTTGTACGTCCAATAGAGTGCTCTGATTAAAATTACCTTGGAGAGATCACATCAACTTTTTACGAGTGCCAACTTTTTACTCAACATTCAATATCAATGACATTCGAATAAAAGTTGATGTGATCTCTCCAAGGTAATTTCAATCAGAGCACCCTATTGGACGTACGAGAAACTACTTTTACCACCAGCGCGCCTAGAGAGAGTTGCCACCTCCTCTATGGATACTGTCAAGTCTTGTTCACACAAAGACCTCGAAGTGAAAGCTTTTAGGTACACGTCTCTTCCTTAGTTGAAAAACTTATTGGTCATAATTTCTACTAATTGTCGATTATGATTAGACCGTGCAAAACCGAGGAGCAGCCGTGATCGCAGCCAGGAAGATGTCTTCTGCCATGTCCGCTGCCAAAGCTGCAGCTGACCACATGAAAGACATCTGGAACGGAACAGCTCCTGGGACCTACACCTCCATGGCTGTTCTCTCTGACGGATCTTACGGTGTCCCTGCGGATCTCATGTTCTCTTTTCCTGTTACGATCGCAAACAGAGAATGGAAAATCGTCCAGGTACCTAATAATCTCATTCATGGTTCATTTATAAGGGTTTTGGTGAATGTGAAATTTTAGTTATACCTTTTTCATTTTGAATTTAAGTTTCTGTCAATACTGTTAAAAGACTGATGTTACGTTGCTCGTATGTACCTGTTCCAATCCAATAATTCTAATTATTCCAATAATTATAATTATAATTATTCTAATGATCCATGCTATGTTCGCGATGTACCCAAGTGTACCCTAGTTCTCCAATGTTCTTAAACATTTGATTAATATCACCCCATTCCATTGCACCTCTTATACACAACAGAAAAGAATCAGGCAGATTGGTACCCGAATAAGAAAATGCAGCGTGTCTGAACATACAAAAAAAAAAACAATGGGGTATTTCGGTCAATTTTTTTTATTTTTTTTTTCAAAAGAGTATGGCTCAGGAATAACGGTAATCGGGTCTGTTCGCCGAGAAAATGTTTTTAAAAAATCAGAGAAGCTAAGGAAAGTTGAAGATTTGAATGGTGTGACGTAGCTAGCCATGC
Source organism: Apolygus lucorum (assembly GCA_009739505.2). Classification (NCBI taxonomy): domain Eukaryota; kingdom Metazoa; phylum Arthropoda; class Insecta; order Hemiptera; family Miridae; genus Apolygus; species Apolygus lucorum. Next base: position 3,907,441 of record CM019181.2, on the reverse strand, counting down.
GTGACGTAGCTAGCCAACTGTCTTTGAAGAAGTATCCATGCACAGAAACCCCTCTTGGATACTACAACATTCCACTCACACACGCGCGCGGGGCTGTCCGCGGCGTAGTCCTTGCCTAGTGTGTGTGCATTTATAGCGGCCCGCCTTTTTCAAACGTGTGATCTCTTTAATTAATTTTTCTACCACATGTTATAGTATCATTGGGCTTAAAGTTGTAGTATTTAGGTTTTCAAGGGTGCTGAATCCAAATTTGAGGTCAAAAACCTGAATTTCCGACCCACCGAAATACCCCATTGTGTTCCCAAGACACGCCGAACGGTACACCTCCTCCTTCGCATGCCTTCAGCGCTGTTGAAGCCCATCAAAAACATACTTCAATTATTAAATAAATCTTTATTTTGCTTCCGAGTCTACCAAGGTAGCGGAAGCTTTGTTTTCACTTTTCAAGGACGAAAAAAAAGTTCTCAAAATTCAAATTTTTCACTCGGGATTTGCGTTTTAGACCTTTCTGAACAATTTTGGTTCCGTGTCTGTCATGAATTCCTTGTAAGGTACATAACTATACGAAGTTATTGTCCGATTTCTATGAAATTTTCAGAGATTGTGCGGGTTGGTGTGTAGACGGTCCCCTATGAAAATCATCATCTTCGGACTGATAGAAGCGACTGCGCATGCGCAAACGTGAATTTTTTGTAACGGCCATAACTTCTACATTTTCCATTCGATTTCAATGAAATTTTCAGGGATGTTACAGAGTAGTGTTTAGATGGTCCCCTCTGAAAATCATCACCTTCGGACTGATAGTAGCCACTGCGCATACGTGAATTTCCTTGTAAAGCTGGTTTCACATAGGTGCGTACTGTCCACCGATGAAAAGAATGAACGCGAGGCCCGACAGGGAGTGGGGTATCCTCAACGTAGAACTACACCCTTTTCCACAAATATTCGTTTACATGAACATGTACGAGTAGTAACTGACCTTATCCAACACCCCCGAGCCTGCCGTGAGTCATACTTTCTTCCTTCCTCCTCGTTAGCCCCTTCTTATATTGGAGTCATGCCTCACTTCTGTCCAATGATATCTGGACAAGAAAAATACATTACGAACTCCGGATCGAGAAAGAATAGTGACCTGGGTAATTACGTAACAAAATAACACATCACGACGTTTGTCAGGAGGGACTACTCCGTTTTTTGGCCTCTTTTTTCGGCGAAATTTTTATTCGATTTTCGGATTTTACATCTTGAAACATAAATCAACAAATTTTGAGAGGTGTTAAATTTTTTTTGGTCGATTCCAAAGGTTCATAATTGAAAATAGTAAACCAAAAATTGGTAGTTTCAACGGTCAAGAGCCAATTTGCAAACTTTTGGTTCAACCTAATGAACCTCTAGAATCGACAAAAAAAAAATTAAAGATTCTCAAAATTTTCGGGTTTACTTGTAAAGGCACGTAGAATCTGAAAATCGAATAAAAACGCTGTAAATTATTTCACAAAGGTTTATAATTTTCCTGTATAGATAATTCAAGTTTTTGAAGGCGTTTAACCCTTAATTTCCCACTCGTTCAAATCATTTGTTTTTTCGTATTTTTAAAAATTAAAGTTAGATGAATTTTGACAAATTTGTAAAATATTTGAGAAGGAGGTTCCTCAAAGGCCCTATTAAAGTCTGTCAGCTCAAGAATGATCTCTCCATGGGCCACACTAGCGCTATGTCAGCAATATCTGTCTATAAATTCAATTTTGCTAGAGCAGAAGAAAGAAACTTGGAAAAATCCTTGAGATCTGTGCTAGGCATTCAAGAAAGTCGCGCTATGTCCGACGAGGATCCCCAACCAGCAGCCTACAAGATGAGAAATGGGGTAGAAGGTACCTCGAAGGCCCTAGAGTCAGTCTGTCGGCGCGAGAATAATTTTTTTCTTCGAATTATTTTGTTTTTACTATTACGTTTTCTTACACAATCGATAGTTGGAGTATCAAGATAGCCAACAGCTCTCAGTTTTGGGTTAAAAGTGGAAAAATTGTTGCTGATAAAAGTCGAACTTCCGAAAAGATACTTCGGGATATTAAGGGTTAAGTGTTGAATCACCACCTGAATTTCTTTCCCTTGTGAATCTCTTCATTTTCGCCCAAGCCTACCTAGTGGAAAGTCAGGTAAAGGATTTGAGAGGAAGTGACCGAAAATGGGATTTCCTTGGACGAGTGACAAGCTCGGAGGTTGAGCGGATGTTTTCATTTTAGGAATAGGTCGGTTCATTCTTTTGGTCGGGGGACAGTAATGTCCGTAATCCGTAATGCGCTAAAAGAGAAAGGGGGGGGGGGGTCCGTAAAGGGGCCCATTCACGTGTACTCCTGGAGTTGCCGCCGCGGGCCTAGCCGCCGTCAAAGGGGAAAACTACCCGTGAATGGTTAACAAAATCCTGAGGTCTGGCGGGCGTCCGCCGCTTGGCAGGTAATCGAACATGCTCGAAAATTGCGGCCAGTTAAGGGGGCGCGGGACTCGAAGCTCAGATCAGCGCCAACCAAGAGATAGCGCTGACTTTCGTGATTGGAGAGGCGAGTTAATTATTCGCACTTGTTATCCGCAAAAGCGCTAGCATCGCTCGGTCCTCTGGACGTTTTTCTCGTTCTAACTCGTTATTGTTGAGTCTGTAACCTCCCCCTCCCGTGTCGGACAACGGAAGTTGTTATCAAATCCAGGTTTTGATTTCGCGAAGGCGTTTTTGTGAAGTGCCTACCTACCTGGACTACCATCCCGTTTATGATCTCTCTCCGTGTTGTTCCGAGTTTGAATAGTTGATTTGTTGAGCAATGATCCACCAAGGAAGGACAGGAGTTTGAATGAATACACATGGACGGAAGTAGTTACAGGAGAACAAAACGCCCTTGGAAAGTAAAACGTTTGCAAGTAAGTATAATTATGTTATCTACTTCTTCCTAGTACTTAGATGTCTTTTCGCAGCTAGGTACCTATTATTTGAGTAGTCATCAATAATATTCCATCGAAAACTTCTACCTAGTTGTTGAACTTGAAACTGAAACTTTATTTTCGTACAGCTTCACATTAAATGTAAACACATGAATTTTATGAGCTACGTACCTTTCATAGCCGTACTTATGAAATACGTAATTATAAGATTGCATAAAACAATGGTAGGTAGGTTAGTAAGTAGAAAGAATTACCTAATTCGTCCTGCTTTTTGCAAGATAATTTTTTTTTGAAGGGGCATGACCATTTCGCGGGATAGTCCCACAAAATTGTCATGCTCCCCCAACAAACATTACGCTTAGGTAGTTTTTTGTGGAAATTAACATATCAATTAGGTAGTGAGGATAGTGGAAATCCTACATAGAGTACATAGAGTTGAGAATCAAACCATTCCTTCTAGAAAACCTTACCGAAATTACTATAAAATGTATAAATGGCTCTAAATTAGTCATTTCATAATGCTAGGATTAATTTGGTGGCCCTGGGCAGAGATGGGCGAATTCTTATTCATGAATACGAATGTAATCGTATTCACATTTTGAATAGGATTTCCCTCGTATTCGTATTTTGAATACGATTTTATGATTTTTTCTATGATTTCCCTAAAAATCAATTGTTTTAAACGATTTTCCCTGAAGATCATAATTTTTGAAATGATTTTCTCCCGAACTCTGGGGATATTTTGTGCAAAAAAAAAACGTACGATTTTCATCGAAAATTTCGTCGAAATTTCTATATGAATGGTTGTAGGGACTTGGGAGGGGTCTCATTCGATTCGTCGTGAAAAATCCTATACGAATTTATGAGCGTTTCGAATTTTAACTGATTATTTTGACAATTTTATGGAATAAATACGAACAAAATTCCGGTGAAAATTATAATTGTTTTTACTGATTTTCAGCGGAAATTACACATCGTAGTTTCTATACGGTTGGTTGTAGCGACCGGGAGGTAGTCTCATTCGATTCTGCGTGAAAAATCCTCTAAGAATTTGTCAGCGTTTCGAATTTTGATTGATTGCCTATTTTGACAATGTGACAATGTTAGGCCATAAATATGTCCAGAGTTCGAGAGAAAATCATTTAAAAAAAGTATGATGTTCAACCTATTAAAAAAGATTATACCTACTGGCTAAACATACCATACCAGATGAAATTGTACGTAGGTTGAAACAGATTTGTGTAGCAAACAATGTCTGTAGGTACTAAAATTTAGTTTCGAGAATATTTAATATTCTCGAAACTATCACACTCCCTCCAAAAGTCATGACTGATGGAGTTGAATTTCTTTAAATTTTAATTATCAGGGACATGAGTATTCTTCTTTGACGTTAGTGTTGGATTGAATCCTGCAGCTGCCTACTTGGCTAATAATATAGGAACATCGTTTTAGTATTTCGAACTCGCTGATAAAAATCCTGATTATTCATAATTTTATTTAAGTATTTTGTTCTGGTTAATAACCAACAGTTGATTTCATTACTTCTCCAATGAACTCCTTGCTTGCCACGTATGAAATAGTGGAGGTTGGAGGGAGTGGGCATGTGTCAAATCAGTTTGACAAATTGAAGCTGTAGAAATATTCTAACCTCTATCTAACCTCTCCAAACCTTTTCAGTCCAAATCTGTCATTATTTTTCTTCACATCGTACTAGGCAAAGTATGGGTCGCTTGCATTGATCTCAAGAAGAATAGTTGAAATCTAAGGACTAAACTTGTTGCTCAGGTAGACGTCCACATAGCGGATCCATTTTTGAGATCTCCCAGAGAAGGGTCTATGGACCCACATTCCTAATTAATGTTTGTTGTTTGTATCTCTTCCTACATGTTTATAGTGAAATTATCAATAGAAACCTAAATTTGTTTTGTTTTTGTTTTTTTCAGGAGTGATTTTACTCAGAATTGTATTTGACTGGAGACTTTTCTGGAGCAAGTCAAGTCATTGAACCAGCACTCAGGACCGTTTGAAAGCAACTTGTCCATCACATTGATAAGACAATGAAAAGCTGCTCTGTCTAGCAAGCATCCTCACCTTCAGATGTAAAATTAAATTAATTTTTTAAAAATTCAAATGGTTGGTAATAAACAAGATTTATTGTTTTTGCAGTTTGAGGTTACCTAATGGTCAATAAATCATTTATACTACAAATCGATAATGTTTCTATAATACTTCCTATGCACTTTACTATGGTAGGTAGTATAGTAGGTAGATTTACTAGTCCGATAATTAGTGGTTTACTGTAGCAATAAATAATGGCGTACTATTTAATTTTCAAAATTCCCAAAATGACTCATTTTAAGTTCACCTAACACTTTGTATGGTATGGGAGAGTAAAAAATTGATTGAGTAAAAAATTAAAGTTTCATGCATTAGTTCTGCTGGGCAGTCCGTCGAAGTTCACATACCTATTCAAGGTGAAAAACACGAAATAAGCTGTATATGGTGTCCTGGCTCCATGGTGGCACCACTATTAGTTCCATGGTGATAAAGAGAATAATTCATGAAAATCCGGAGGTATAATGAGAGTTTTTCCTCAATTTCAAAACTTGGGTACAATTAGTAAGATATAAAGGAACCGAAATGTTGAAAAATCGGATATTTTTTCAATATTATCCCCGGTGCTAAATTTGATACCTACTCTAGATTCTTCTTTCTACTAGATATTTTTCCGCGTCGAACAAAAAAAGAACCACGAAAATCAGTTGAGAACTATGGGCAGGGCAGAGTACACACGATTTTGTCACATACACTTATGGTTTTTTTTCTCGCGGATTTGGATTCAGAATGTTCTAAAACGGATTAGTGTGTGGTTATTTTTCAATTCTGTTGAGTGTTGTCCTCCTTCACCCCAGATCAATCGCATAAGAACGCCCAAGTCTTACTGTGGGGCGTCCTAAAAAGGATTTACCAACTATTCAGGTTGAAGTCAGCCTACTTAACAGAGTGAAGGTAAACAAAATTAAATTACATATCTTGAATCACTACTTCGCCCTCTTTCCAAAAACTTTAGGTCTGTTGAAATTATATGGTTTTCAGCATACCTACTGACGTACTGTAAGGTAAATTATGCAATAGTACCAGAATATGAATTTCCCCATCGCCCTGATTCCGAAAAGTACACACCTAGATGTAGGTCGAGGTTAAATTTTAAGCATACCAACTGAAGGTATGGTCATTGTGGGGGGTTAAATAAATGATAGTACCAGTTTATGAATTTCTACATCGCCCTGATCCCGAAAATTACTAATTATTTGGCATTGTATAGGCACATTTTTGACCGACTTCATTAATTTAATTTTTTTTGTACACATACTTACCTTTTAATTAAATAATATCAAAATAATAGAAAAGTACCTACATAAACCATAAATTTTACATAAAAGTAAAAAAAATTAATGAAAAAAATCCGTCTTTTTGATGGTTATGGTTGAATTGTTGAGATAGATATTTGAAGGTTGAAACTTTAATCAAGTACTACGCACAGTATCATCCTTACAATGTTTTTATGAATTCGAGAAAGCTATGTGCCGCACCCTCACGGGAGACGCGATTCAGAGGACAGGCACTAAGCACTCAGTGAGGTCGTACGGTACGACGTTGCCAGATCCACGCTAATGTTTGCATGGCGATGGGTGGTGAAAGGGGTGGAGGCCCGGTCTAGGGATACAGGTCCAAGAGTCGATGAATGTTTGCTACGATATTGAGATTGAAGGGGTAGAAAAACAATCACCTCCTTGGTCACCCGTTTCTCGGAGGGTCGGAGGCGCACTGTAGTTTCTCCTCTCGCCTGCAGGTAGCGCATGAAACAAGGGCCTCTTTTAACGCACTTCTTTCAAAATCACGGAACTTTGTCTTCACGTAATCTCCGTGATTTTAGAAGTTAGAATTGTCCTCTTTGAATTTTCAGAGGTTTTAGTCTCCCAAAAAGTTCCGTACGAAGAGTTTTTATCAAAAACAAATTTTATTTAAAAAATAAATTTTCTATTTTTTTCAAATTTCAATTTTTTTGACATTTTGGCCCGTATGTATGAAGTATTAATTATTTAATGAATTTAGAAATTTTTTTTGAGAGGAAAAAATGAACACTCACAGAGAAAACGTGAAGATAAGGGAAACCACTGAGTCCCGCGCCCCCTTAATCCTCGGCGGCCCTGTGAATGGTTGAAGTGAGGCCGACGCCGGGTCGCACTCCCACCAGTACAGCATGTAGCCCTACCGTTTTCCTCACTTCTGGTCATCTGAGCAAGTGGTGGTTGGAAGCAGGCCCGCCAATCGGCGGAGTCAGGTAGTTTTGGAAGCCAGGTGAATGGACTACTGCGGCAGCTTCGTGGAGTACGTGGAGGGACGCGGCGGCGACTCCAGGAGTACACGTGAATGGGCCCCTTAAGAGCGTTCAGATGGCCAAATGATTACGCAGAAGCGCGCAGTAGGTTAGGTAGGAGGAAACAGAGTTTTGTACCTCTCTCCTGAACGATATTGTTGGTGGACCTTTCTCCATTCTTTGATAAGATGCTGAGTGAAACTGCTTCGAAGGTCTGTATGTGGGAATATAGGGGGGTCAAATAATCGTTGCGGTAGCTCAGTACTCTTGACTGCTTCCTCATCCACAAGATTATTTCCAGGTATCCCGTTGTGTCCTCTCACCCAAAGTAATTTCAAGCGGATACCCTCTGTTCTGAGTACATTGATTTCCTTCAGAATTTCTTTCTCAATGTAAGTTAATTTAGAGGTCGGGTTGATATTTTTCAATTTAGTGAGAACACTTTGGGAATCTGATATTACTACGACAATCGGTAATACACTGGTAATGAGTTCATTTGAATATCGCAATGCTTCAAGAATTGCATAAGCTGTGTATATTGAGGCGTTGTTCCACAACCTAGAAGACTTAACAATATTATTGGTTTCATCATAAAATGCACAGTCTGTTCGTCCAGGCTTCACAGATCCATCTGTATAGATGTACATTGCCATTGGGCAATATTCTAACAAGTATGCATTGAAACACATAGTCGGAGATAGCGAGTAGGCATTATTGGGAAGTTTATGTACATCGGGGTGCCCTCAGTAATGAAAAAAACGCTGCAAATTATTACACAATGGTTTATTATTTTTCTATGTAATCGTCCATAAAGCCACCAACCATCCAACATGAAGAAAAACATCGATGGCATTTCGGTCAGCTTTAAGTTGAACGGAGATTAGGCCTCTTTTGCGATTCACACTCGTGTTTCTGATTTATCGCACGTTTATTATTTTTATGGTTTATTATTTTATTATTATTATTTTAATGGTTTATTATTTTTCTATATAATCGTCTATAAAGCCACCAACCATCCGGAGATTAGACCTCTTTTGCGATTCACACTCGTGTTTCTGATTTATCGTACGTTTATTATTTTAATGGTTTATTATTTTTCTATATAATCGTCTATAAAGCCATCAACCATCCAACATGAAAAAAAAAAAAATACTTGGAAAATGTCACCCCTCGCATATTTAAGCAAAAACCTCTTTTTTGGCCGGTTATTTGCCCATAACTTCTATACGAATTAAGCGATCGGAATAGTTCGACGTTAGGACCAACTAGACCCCAAATGGAGTCTATGTGCGAAAGAACGGGTTTTTCAGACCGATTCTAAGGCCTTTTATGGCCCGGACGGCGGACGGACATTGCAAATTTGGATTCTACGCACCTTGAAACGTAAAGTGACAAAGTTTGAGGGGGGGTTATAAAAATTTTTTGCGATACGATCACATAGGCTTATCATTAGAAATAATAAACCAATAGTCAATTTCATATCGATAGGGAATATGTTCCTTTGCCAGCCAATGCAGATGCTGTGCATGATTTGTAAAACTTTCACAAATTGCGGGTGTTGGCTTCTTTTCCCAGTAAGTGGCTGTCAGTACGAATAAAGTCACTCGCGATGAGATTGTGGAAAACCATTTTAATAAAAACGGAGTTGAGTAGAACGTTGTCTATTTCCACGAAAATAATGAGTTACAAGTTATATAACTAAGCTATATATAACTTGTAACTCATTATTTTCGTGGAAATAGACAACGTTCTACTCAACTCCGTTTTTAGGACGTCCCACAGTAAGACTTGGGCGTCCTTATGCGATCGATCTGGGGTGAAGTTGGACAACACTCAACAGAAAAAAAAATAACCACACAGTAATCCGTTTTAGACCATTCTGCATCCAAATCCGCGAAAAAAAACCATAGGTGTATGTCTGTGTGTAACAAAATCTTGTGTACTCTGCCCAGGCCTTAGTTCTCAAACGATTTTCCTGGTTCTTTTTTCGTTTGACGCGGAATACTATCTAGTTGTGCACTACGGCGCCGGAATTTTGAATTTTGCTTTTTAAGAGGGGGAAAGGGGGGGTTAATGCTTAAAAAACGTTCGTTTGCGTGCACAATCTTGTAAACTCTGCCCAGGCCTCAATTTCCAACCGATTTGCGTGTTTCTTTTTTTGTTTGACTCGAATAACTTCCGAGTTGTACATGATTTTACCAGAGTACCAAAATTCGCAAGAGGAGGTGGTGAGTGGGGGGATAATATTCACAAAATATCCGATTTTTCAATATTTCGGTTCCTTTACTGCTTACTAATTGTACCCAAGCTTTGAAATTGAGGAAAAATTCTCATTATACCTCCGGATTTTCATGAATTATTCTCTGTACCACCATGGAACTAATAGTGGTGCCACCATGGTGCCAGGACATGGTGCCATGATGCCATAAACCGCTTATTTCGTGTTTTTTTATTTGTATTTCACCTTGAATACGGATGTGAACTTCGACGGACTGCCTACCAAAACTAACAGATGAAAGTTCAATGTTACGACGTATTTCCGCTTTGGTGCCAGACTGGCACCATTGGTAGTGGAGGGGGGGGGGGGTTGAACTCGAATTCGCATGTTGGGTATCGTAGATCATGGATTTTAAAATGCTCTTCAGATTCGAGGCTCCCATGCCACTAGAAGTGTTATGGTGGATAATGGTGGGGGGGGGGGGGTCAGTATTTCTTGCCTAAAGTAATAAATAAATTACATCGAGTGAAACAGTTTTATCACTTAACAACTGGTTAAACTGATCTGATGCTTATCCAATGGGACGTCCCCTGGAATGCATGCATTACTAAACAATATGTTTATTGGCTGTCAGTACACTGGTAGATAGAGCTCGAATCTCATCCACCTGAGAGGGGATTGACTTGTCAACAATTCAATTGAAGTCTTGTCATCAGAACAAGATTGACTTGTTCTGATAACATTCATTGGTTAGATTTGAAAAGAATGTTCTTTCGAGCTTAGATAAACTGGATGAAAGTATGACCATCTCTCACCTCAGAATCGTACTAGAACCCCGTCCCCTTTTGCCTTAAACTGACCTAATGCTTATCCAATGGGACGCCCCCTGGAATGCCTGCGCTACTCAACAATATGTTTCACGTTGATGCTCTCGTTTTCAGGGTCTCCCCATCGACGACTTCTCCCGGGCCAAGCTGGACATCACCGCCAAGGAGCTCCTCGAAGAGAAGGAAGACGCCGTCGCGCTCTGTCAGGATTGACTAGACGTTGATCCCAATCAAAGGAGTAAATTGTAACTAACTGATTAGTGCCATCTCACAAGTGGCTATCATTGTCTATAATATTAATAATACCTCTGCATAAATGCACAATTCCCCTGGTATTGGCTGAAAGTTTGGTCTCGTGAAATTGAAATAATTAACTCTCCCACGCGTTTTTTCTAATGTGATGCTATTTTTTCATATTGGCTTTGAAAAGAAATAAATACTCAACTCATCTATTTTCACAAAACTTTCGTTGTTTAATTGATTTACCTTTTCCCATCCTAAATTTGCACTTCATTTCATGAAGTTGTTGATTTTAAGTAGGAGTGCTACAAACTGAAGTTGTTTCACGGGAGCAAATAAAATGGGAAATGTAAGAATACTATCATTATCTACGTTCCGAACTGGAGAATTCTCCTATACGGTACGTAGATAATAATTGTATTCTTACATTTTCCGTTAGATAATAAATGTATTCTTATTACTAGCGGCATTAACCCCATACTCTTAATGGGAAATCTAAGTTCGTTTCAGAATGACTCTCACGGAAAATTTCGTTCAACAATGGAAATTAATGGTTTTATCTATCAAGGTTATTGTGGCAGGTTTTGTTGAAAACGATTGCGATTTTGGAATAACTCCCTCCTCAGGGAGTTGGGGTTCCGGATAGGTATTCTCCTTCTAAAATTACCTTTACGCGGAAATCACGCCAAATTTTTTTTTGCAGGCGTCGAAGTCGGGAGATACCCTTTTTTGCCAGAATTTTAGGTCACAGAGTTATTAACCCCATTCATTTTTTCGGCTTCTTCTAGAACTTTCCGAGGCAAATGATTACTAAACAGGGTGTCACCCTAACTCGAGGACCAAACTTCAAGGATCGATTCTACAACTAATTTGCAAACTTTTTTGTCTCTTGACATTTTTTTTTAAACGCTTTAAAATTATACTTTTTTTACTTTCAAGATTTTGTTCGTGTTTTCGACCTTGAGCCATTAAAACGGCCATAACTCCCTCAATTTACTGGATAAACTCAAATATGAGTATACCGTTGGAAAGAACGTTAAATTTCCTATCAGTTCATAAGGACAGAAGAGCTTTTTAAGCCTTTCGTATAAGTGAATAAATTGGTCAAAGTCAGAAATTTAAAACTTTCTCGAAAATCACCATTTTTCAGGCTGACTCATCTTATGTAATAAACAGCCGTATCGGCGGGCACTCAACGGAAAAAACTTGCCCAGAATCTCAGCTTTCCAACGGTTTATCAATTTTTCTTTTTAACATTCAAATTAGAAGAGTAAATGAAGTTTGAATGCCCGAAAACGTGTGTTTTACAAGCAAATCCAGTGTTTTAAGCGGTTTCTGGTCCCCCTCGACCTCAAGATGGCTTGACGATTTTGGTATCATTTCCTATGTAATTTTCTACGCTGAATCAAATAGTGATACTTCCGAATGGTTCCGACTGCTAGAAAGTGGATTTTTCGAAGAAAACCTTCGTTTTTCGTACTTAAAATACGCATTATTCTTAAATGTGGTAGTGAGCATGAAGTAACACCTTTGAACTCAATAAAAACACCGAATTTCTAGTTGATTGAAGTTTTTGTTGAGTTCAAAGGTGTTACTTCATGCTCACTACCACATTTAAGAATAATGCGTATTTTAAGTACGAAAAACGAAGGTTTTCTTCGAAAAATCCACTTTCTAGCAGTCGGAACCATTCGGAATTACGTAAGAAGATTCAGCGTGAAAAATGGTGATTTTCGAGAAAGTTTTAAATTTCTGACTTTGACCAATTTATTCACTTACACGAAAGGCTTAAAAAGCTTTTGTGTCCTGATGAACTGATAGGAAATTTAACGTTCTTTCCAACGGTATACTCATATTTGAGTTTATCCAGTAAATTGAGGGAGTTATGGCCGTTTTAATGGCTCAAGGTCGAAAACACGAACAAAATCTTGAAAGTAAAAAAAGTATAATTTTAAAGCGTTTAAAAAAAAAATGTCAGGAGACAAAAAAGTATGCAAATTAGTTGTAGAATCGATCCTTGAAGTTTGGTCCTCGAGTTAGGGTGACACCCTGTATACATACACACATGATTACTCAGCAAATGATTACTATAAGGATAGTCGATATTGATATTTTATTCTTCATACTGTAGGAACATATATGTACATATTATAAGTCGATACAAATATTAAAGCTTGTTACTTAACTTACTATCTAATTCTAACATGTAGGGCAAGGTATCAACAACAATTATAATTAGGCAAAAAAGTTAACAATAAAGAGCTCGAACTATAAAAAAGATGAACAGGAACTAAGTGTAATAGGAACTAGTGTGATCGGTACTCCCAGGAATGAAGATGAAAGATAAAAAAGGGTTATTCATTATTTTCGTAATAGTGCTGGTTTGAGGGAATTTTGGATGAATAAGAATTTCGTGTTGATCGTTATGGTTAAAGTTGAGGAGAATTTTTGGAAAACTAACAAAAAATGATGAGGCTAGATTTATAAATGATAAAATGCTCTTTCATATGATTTTTTTTAGAAAATTTCGTTGGTCACAGTGCACTCTTTTAATGAGGAATTTCACCATGTCGGAATTTCCTATTTTTGACCGACTTCATTGAGCAAACTATCAGCCCTTAATTCCTAAAATTTACGAATAAACATCCACGAAAGAAAAATCCACTTCAAAGGCTCATTTCTACCACCAAATCTTGAAAAAAGTCGTGATAGAAGGTTGAAATCATCGAAACTGTTTGGTTTACTCGAGAGAAACAACCAATTCAAAGGCTCATATCTACCACCAAAACACCCAAATTTGAACAGCAAATATTCTGGAACCAACTTGTAATTCCCCACTTAATTGAAGACGAATTGGGGATTACACAGAAATCGACAAAAATGTGGTGTGTGATGTTTGCGTTTGTTCTGACGGTACTTTAGAATTGACGTTTATTAACTAGTAAGTACAGGTAATCGCGGAAAATTTCATCAAAATCGAATCAATTTCTGTACAGTTAATTTCATGTTGGAACGTAACTTGAATCCCATTCAGGTTATGCGAAATCGATTTCACTTTTTTACTCAGTATTACCGTGAAAATGAGAGTGTGTACAGTGAAGTTTGGCATAACTTCAGGGTTCGATTTCACAAGGTAATTCCAACAAAGAATGTCCCTAAGCAATTTTGTTTTAACCTCTTGTTTTTTCGAGTTTTTTTTTTTAAATTTGAAGCCTTTTTTTCCGTAATTTTGACCTTACGTCATTTAAACTGTCATAGGTAATGTAGTATCTTGTGCATATTGCTTCCGAGTCTACCAAGGTAGCGGAAGCTTTGTTTTCACTTTTCAAGGACGAAAAAAAAAGTTCTCCAAAATCAAAATTTTCACTCGCGTTTTAGACCTTTCTGAACAATTTTGGTTCCGTGTCTGTGTGTCTGTCTGTCTGTGTGTCTGTCCGTCTGTGTGTCTGTCCGTCTGTCATGAATTCCTTGTAACGCGCATAACTATACGAAGTTATTGTCCGATTTCGATGAAATTTTCAGGGATTGTGCGGGATGGTGTGTAGACGGTCCCCTATGAAAATCATCATCCTCGGACTGATAGAAGCGACTTCGCATGCGCAAACGTGGATTCCTTGTAACGGCCATAACTTCTACATTTTCCATCCGATTTCAATGAAATTTTCAGGGATTTTACAGATTAGTATTTAGATAGGCACCTATGAAAATCACCACCTTCGGACTGATAGTAGCCACTGCGCATGCGCAAACGTGAATTTCCTTGTAACGGCCATAACTTCTACATTTTCCATCCGATTTCAATGAAATTTTCAAGGATGTTACAGATTAACTTGTTTTGATGTTTAGAGATTAACTAGGGTAAGGTCGTGTACCTTGGGTCATTTTTTTTTTCAAACTCAAATTTAATGTTCAAAAAACCTTCTAAAAAATCCCATTTTGTTTTTAAATTGTAGGGTGACAACTTGGGAACAAATGAGAGAAAGAGTTTTAGCTAAAATCACTGTACATTTAATAAAGTGATTTTTTCAAAAAAACTTGAAATTTGACCCAAGGTACATTCCTGAATGTACCTTGGGTCAGTGATGATTGTACCTTGAGTCGGGAATTGTGCCTAGGGTCGCAGACAGAAATTAAAAAAAAACATTGTTAAAATATTAAAAACACAATGTGTTAGACTTTTCATAAGACTTTTCAAACACCGAACACATGATTTCTCACTAATACATGTCATGTATTAGTGAGAAATCATGTGTTCGGTGTTTGAAAAGTCTTATTTAGGAACTCTCAGCCAAGAAACACATTACAAATTATTATTATTAGAATAGTATGACATTTTGATAGAAATCTTATTGTTTTAACACTAAAAGTTTCTATTTCCGACTACTTATTCCTTATAAAGAAAAACACTGTATAAATGGCAATATATAAGCAGGTCATGAAGTAGAAAATATAAACAAGGTCGATTTCATAGATTAATTGTTGAAAATAAAAACTAAAATTGGAAGCTACCTACCTATTGAGAATTAAAAGACATTAAAACACCGTAATGCCTGCCATTGAAATTGCAAACTTTGCCTCATCGGCTAACTGTTGGTTCTGGCAGGATTCTGTTGATGTCTCCAAATCTTCTACGTTTTGCCAAACGAAAAATGCTTTTTTTTTTGGGTGAATCTGACGGTTGCCTGTCCTTGGTCAACGGTTGACGGATGGAAAACCCTTCTCTTAGCTCATCCACAGCTTCTGCAATCGTTTTCGGTGGAACTGGAATAATTTGATTCCAGTTGCACTTCGAGGCATCTGAATTAAATGAAAAAACAACGTAAGCTGGCTGACCCAAGGTACAAGCAAAAAATGACTCAAGGTACACGAATGCACCAATTAAAACTGAACATCTAATGACGAGTTATCACTCGTAATTAACCTCAAAACTATACACCATCTGATTAACTGATTGTTTTTCTTCACTTTACAACCAAAACAATAAGAAAAAAACACTTACCGTTCTTTGGGGACCATCAAAATGTGGAGCCGCTAAACTCCGAAAAAGGTTAGAAAAACTTTAGGAAATTCTTATCAATCCTGCGTCAAATCTGTGGAGTTGAAACTTCTTCTTATTTCATTGTCTCGATGAACAGTTTAGATTATGGTGGACACAAAATCTTTTTCAGCAGTCCTTCCTACAAATCTTGGAAATGACCCAAGGTACATCCGACCCAAGGTACACGACTTTACCCTACTGTGTATCGGATCATCTATATAATCGGGTTATGGATACGAGGAAGCTATGTGCCACACCCACTTGGCAGACTTTTTTTTTAACTAACTCACTACATTCCTCCCTAAGCCGAAATATTTTAAAACATAATGAAATCGTTGAAGTTTGATTACTCTACCTTGTTCTCCAGGAGTCTGTGATGCTTGTTCTTGGATTTTCTCTTCCTCGTTCGGTATCAAATTACTAGGAGTACTATCGGGTATTCTTTCTGTTTCCATTTCCATCAACTTTTCTTCTCGTTCGGGAATCCTCTTGAAATGTGAAGAGTTTCTTGTGATTCGACGATCATCTGGCTGAGCAGTTATCCTAGTTCCTTGGACATCGATAACCTCTAAAGGATTTGGGTTGAAAGGTGAGGAATATTTGTTGACCTGCTGTTTCACTAGTACCTGATCTCCTGGCTTAAGTTCGTGTGTCTTGGAATATCTCCTAGCATCTGCCTAGTTCTTCATTTTTTCTTTGGACCTTTCATCGTTTTGCAAGAGTTGTTCATCTACTTCATCACAGAACAAATTTGATGCCATTTGAGGTAAAAATGAACGAAAGTTAGATCTTAACAACACTTTGGAAGGTTGGATTTGAGTGGAATGTCTCTATATTGGATCAAATACTCCATTAGAGCATCTTCCCAATTCTTCTTTTCTATTATTGCCGCTCGAATGGTTTTGTTCATGTTTGACATGAAGTGTTCTACTCTTCCGTTCGTCTCAGGCCATAAACCCGTAACTTTCTTGTGACTTATTCCGAGATTTTCACAAAACGACGAAAATTGATGGCTGTTGAAAGGAGATCCTCCATCTGTCCTGAGTGAAGTAGGAATTCCACCAAAAAGTGCAAAATGTTTGAATAACCAGCGCGTCACGATGTTAGAAGTCAAAGATGAAATACCCTCAGCAATTGGATATCGGCTGTAATCATCTATCAACACCGCAACGTATATCCCGTTTGGAAAAGGTCCAGCGAAGTCCAATGAGAGAGACTCCCACAGACTGGATGGTGTTGGCTTGATAGGATCACGACTTGTCTTAGAGCTGTTAGCAAGGCATGGTATACATGTTGATATAGCTGCGTATAAATTTTTATTCATGTTAAGAAACCATACTTTGGTCCTTAGTAACCCCTTGCTTTTTGTCATGCCTTGATGTCCCCGGTGCGCTAACGCAATCACTTTGGCCTGCAGTTTTTGGGGAATGACTATTCTCGAGCCTGGAAGAACAATGTTATCTATTGTGACTGCCAACTCGTTCCTTAAGATCTTAAATTTCTGTACCAGTGGATCCTCCCAATGGTTGGTCCGAATAGCTTGGATGAGTTTATTGAGCTCTTCGTCCTCTTGGGAAATGCGGGAAAGAGTTTCACGAGATATAGTCGACGGAAGATTGATCTCCATAACGAAGTTAATGTAATAATCCTCACTTTTGAGTTTGTTTCGCAGGGGATGTCTAGACATATAATCAGGTGGGTTTTCTTTGCCCGGAATGTGTTCTATAGAAAAATCGTATCCTAGCTATTTGAACATGAGTCTGTCCAAGCGAGGAGAAGATTCTCCGTGAATTTTGTTCAGAAGTGATACCAAGGGCTTGTGGTCAGTATGAATCACAAATTTGGACCCCATAAGCAGATCGTTCCAGTGTTGGACACTCGGCAATGGCAATGGCTAACATTTCTCTTTCTATTTGTGCATATCGTTTTTGAACGGTTGTCAAGCTGATGCTTGTACAAGCCACGATTTTAAGGTTTCCATCTCCAGGTTGAGCCAGAATTGCCCCTAAACCTTCAGGTCCAGCATCGACGTACAAGTGTGCAGTTTAGTTAATGTCAAAGAATTTGTTGTTTATGGCGTTTTTTACCTTCTTTTTAATTTTCCTGAACGATGCTTCCTCTTTGTCTGACCATTTCCAGGTACTGTCTTTGATTATCAAATTCCTAAAAGGTTTAGTATCATTAGCTAAATTCGGGATGAATCTTCGCAGAAAATTCAGCATGCCCAGGAAACTTCTCATTTCATGAATGTCTTGAGGAGGTTCCAAGGCTTCAATTGCGTTCAATTTATCCTTTGCTGGAGAAATTCCTTCTCCAGATAATTCTAATCCATGGTATGGTACACTTTTCTTCACGGAAAATAAATTTATCCACATTTAAAGTTAAACCGGACTCCTGTAACCTGGACAGAATGGAGTGCAGTGCTTTATCATGATCTTTTTCAAATTTACCAAAAATTAGTATGTCGTTACCGACGTTTATACACCCTGGAATGCCAGAGATGAGTTGTCGAACAATTCGATGGAATTTTTCTGGAGCTGAACAGATGCCACAACTCAGACGTTTATAACGAAATAAACCCAAAAGACTAGCGAATGTGGTTATTTCCCTCGTGTCCTGTGGCAACTGTCGCTACAGCGAGAGTATAATGTACAATATAATATAAAATAAAATACAGTAGTTTGTAAGGGAGGACGAACCCAGGAGAAGGAGGGGCTTCCTAAAAGGTAGAGTGGTGGGGGAAGACACACTGAGGGAAGCAAGGCAGGCGAACTGACGCCTTTGTTGTTCTCTTGGAGGCAACCAGGGAAGGTATCTGTGAGTAACTACACGTTATACTTATTCGATCGATCGATTATACCTATACCTTATG
Source organism: Apolygus lucorum (assembly GCA_009739505.2). Lineage (NCBI taxonomy): Eukaryota > Metazoa > Arthropoda > Insecta > Hemiptera > Miridae > Apolygus > Apolygus lucorum. The sequence goes on along the minus strand of CM019181.2, from coordinate 3,888,934 downwards.
TGTCAACAAGCTCTCCCCTTGTCTTATACTCTATACCATACACACAATACCTTATAAGACATGTTCTAGCTTATACAGAAGCCTATAACACACTATATACCTATACCTTTATACTGCAGCACACATATGCTATACATGTACTCTACACTTACACTATACATCTAAACCTTCATACTGTGGCATTATACTATACCTATACTGTTGTGCAAGTGGTGTACAACTTATACTTCCCATATGACCATGGCGGATGGCATATACTATATACCTACATCTAACCCACACTGCGGTGTGGTTTATACAATACACATATATTATACATATATGCTATACATGTACTGTACACTTATACTATACACATATACGTGTATAATATATGTCTGTAGTGTAGTATGTATGTATGGTATATGTATACCCATATACTATACACTATACCTTTATACTGTGGCACTATACTATACCTATACTGTTGTGCAAGTGGTGTACAACTTATACTTCCCATATGACCATGGCGGATGGCATATACTATATACCTACATCTAACCCACACTGTGGTGTGGTTTATACAATACACATATATTATACATATATGCTATACATGTACTGTACACTTATACTATACACATATACGTGTATGGTATATATGTCTGTAGTGTAGTATGTATGTGTGGTATATGTATACACATATACTATACACTATACCTTTATACTGTGGCACTATACCTATACTGTTGTGCAAGTGGTGTACAACTTATACTTCCCATATGACCATGGCGGATGGCATATACTATATACATCTAACCCACACTGCGGTGTGGTTTATACAATACACATATATTATACATATATGCTATACATGTACTGTACACTTATACTATACACATATACGTGTGTGGTATATATGTCTGTAGTGTAGTATGTATGTATGGTATATGTATACACATATACTATACACTATACCTTTATACTGTGGCACTATACTATACCTATACTGTTGTGCAAGTGGTGTACAACTTATACTTCCCATAATATGACCATGGCGGATGGCATATACTATACACATCTAACCCACACTGCGGTGTGGTTTGATACAATACCAATACTATACTGGGCGCCTTATATACCTATACATACTTATACAGAGGTCAGGGGACGGATAAGGGGTCGTTGGGGAGTCCGTCATACACAAAAAGCCCAAAGGGGGAGAGCTTGGATCTATGTTGACATTTACAATACATGTGATACCTATTTATACCATTTACATACATGTGGCAAAACATACATCGATTACATGAAATATTATGTAGGTATTTATGATATTAATTATTCGATTACATGAAATATTATGTATTTATGATATTAATTCGTACGGCAGACGGCCGTGACGACATGGTGCATCGGCCGGGAATCGAACCCGGGCCGCCCGCGTGGCAGGCGAGCATTCTACCACTGAACCACCATCTCGAATAGTTAGATACCTACTCAATATCTGCAACAGAGGAGCACTTCCTCTTTTGTTTTTGTTTTCACACGTTGGATAAATGAGGAAAATTAGTGTATGGCTCATGTAGGTACGAATACCTGTATGTGAATGCATAACATGCATTCAAATATATTATATTTCCTCATGCATATATTTGAATGCATGTTATGCATTCACATACAGGTATTCGTACCTACATGAGCCATACACTAATTTTCCTCATTTATCCAACGTGTGAAAACAAAAACAAAAGAGGAAGTGCTCCTCTGTTGCAGATATTGAGTAGGTATCTAACTATTCGAGATGGATTACATTATATTGAAGAGGCTCGAAACACTAGGGAATAGATTGCGTGATGGTATGGAGGCTTGTCAAGATTTCCTACGAGATACAGACACCATGGAAAAGAAACACCAACTTATAAACCAAAAATTAAAATGGTCAGTGGACCGATTGAATGGGGAAATACAAAATGTTCTCGCCAAATACACTGAACCCTCCACAGAACTGGCCTCCGAGATGGAATTGCAGTTGGAGGCAGAAGAGCTTTTGGTGGAATCAGATACATTACATCTAAGCGATAAAACTCATGATGCGAATGATATTCCCACACCACAATATACATCCTTGAACAGCCGTCTTCCCAAACTCGAAATGTTGAAATTTGACGGGAATATACTGAGGTGGCACGAGTTTTGGGATAGGTTCTCTTCAACAATCGAAAACAGAACCCACATGAGGGATTTCGACAAATTGTCGTACCTTCTCAGTCTTATGGAAGGAGATACCAAGAGAGCAGTGGAAGGCTTAGACATTGTAAATCAAAACTACAAGGTGGCTGTGGATCGTTTAACTGAGCGATTTGGAAAAAAGAGCGTATTGATTGATGCTCATTATGCAGCACTCCAGCAAATACCAAAATCCACACAAGACGTAGCTGATTGTCGCCGAACCCTTGATGAAATAGAACGCCACCTCCAAACCCTACAATCACTCGGAGAAGACACAAATCACAGACAATTAAGAGCAACCATACTTGACAAATTTCCTGAAGCAACCATATTGGATTTATGAATGGCTATGACGTCAGATGATCATACTGTATCCGAAATACGATCAATCCTTAAAAGAGTAATCTCAGCTAGAGAAACAGCGATAAGAATGGCAGCCATCGATAACACAGATCATACAAATTCAAATAATAACCCAACATATACTATTGAAACTCTGTTTGATGGATCCAATCCTCAAAACAAACAACGAAAACCTATCAACCCCTCTATTGCGTCACCCTCATAGAAGAGGAATGCTCTTCGAGGTCCTTCAAGATATCAATTCAAAAAAAATTGATTCTAAATAGTAGATAAAAATTCTAAATCAGGACAATCATCCAATTTTCGGAATTACAAACGCCCAGCAGAGCAATCCTACCACAACCAAAGCAAATCAGCTAAGTCCCGTCGTCTGAATTGCATTTTTTGTTCAGGCTCACACATACATGAGAAATACGACCGTTGTAAAACTAGTGAAGAAAGAAAGGCAAAATTAAAGAACAACTGTTATCTTTGCTTAAGAGAGTCCCACTTGGTGTCGTCATGCCCAATAAAAAACTGGATGAGATGTGTCCACTGTGGTGTTAGAGGCAATCATAACCGTAGCCTTTGTGAGAAATTGAACATACACAAAGAACAAACTCACTCACATTTCTCAAATATTTCATCGGACACAATACTGCAATTGGCCACTGTTTCTCTCGATTCTGGCCAAGGAATATCAATAAAAGAGCGTGTTCTTTTCGACACAGGGAGCCAAAAGACATAATATGTCTTTATATATGACCTTATATATTATATAAGGTCAAGTGTAGCAAAACAACTGAAATTGGAACATACCAAACCAACAGCCTTAAACATCTTCACATTTGGATCAACTAAACCAAAAACCATCAGCACAAACCTCGTGACGTTTCAGTTAAGTACTCACAAGTCACCATTCAACATTTTAATACAAGCTCACACTCTACCAACTTTAACTGGACTGATACCCTCATATCTAGAAATGAAGACCACCCTGAGACAAATATACCCAAACATTCATATTGCTAATGATGTGAATGCCAAAAGTAGTATTGATGTTATTATTGGAAATGATTATCATCATTCAACCGTAATGGCCAACAGAATAGAAATTACACCAACACTATTCCTAGTGGAATCACTAATTGGATGAATTCTCTCTGGAGTATACAAAGAAAATCAGAAACATACTGACGTCCTGACTATACTTATTTACGTCCAGGTTGGACCCTCTGAACAATACAAGCGAGTCTTTGACTGTCCAGACTCTGCACTGAAAGATGATAATATAAAAAAACATTTGGGAGTTGGAGGTGATTGGAATAAAGGATTCTCCAAAATTACTTCAAGAGGAGGAAGTGGTTCAACATTTCAACAATACAACTATATTTCAGAACAACAGGTATCAGGTCAGATGGCCTTGGATACAATATCCTCCAGAACTTCCAGTTAATCTAGGACTAAAATCATTGATTAAAATACTTGACAATGATATGATCAAAAAATATGATGAAGTCCTGCAAGACCAAATGAATAAAGGCATCATTGAAACCATAATAGAACCTAAGCTTCCTGAAACACACCCTATTCATTACCTCCCACATCACTGTGTGGTTCAACAAGAAAAACCACAAAACTTTGAATCGTATACTACGCTTCATCAAAGACAAAGGTCAAAACAGCCTAAATGATCTCCTGTACAAAGCTCCGTTTCTATTACACGACTTGACATCCCTTTTGATTCAATTCCGACAAAACCCAATTGCTATTGTTGCTGACATTGAAAAGGCGTTTTTACAAGTCGGACTCCAAGACCAGGATCGGGATGTTACACGGTTTCTTTGGCCTCATGATACAACCCAACCTCCTCCAGACAAAAACTTAGTACACTTCAGATTTTGTAGAGTACCGTTTGGGGTCATCTCAAAATCGTTTTCTCCTTGTGGCTACTATACGTAAACACCTCTCACAAAAGGGACAACCTCTGACTGATAAAATAGCTTCCTGTCTGTATGTAGACAATCTCGTAACTGGTGTACAAAGTCCACAAGAAGCCGAAGAACTGTTCATTACATGCAGAGAAAATTTCAAGGAATTGTCCATGAACATCCGAGAATGGAACTCAAATAACCAAGAGTTTATACAATCCATCCCAACAGAATTAACAAAACCACAACGTACCATTTCTGTCTTAGGTTTTTAGTGGAATACATGGCAAGATACCTTGAAATTGCAAATCAAACCTGAAGTAATTTAAAGCAAGATTTCCACCAAAACACATATACTTCGAATAATTGCGTCTATTTTTGATCCTTGTGGTCTAGTTGCCCCATTGACACTACCGACACGTTTATTCCTACAAGATTTGTGGGAAGAAAAATTGAAATGGGATACCCCATTGTCTCTTGATCATCCGCAGCGTTGGAAATTATGAAAGACGTTTTTACACAAATTACCACTATTTTCAACCCATGGTCCAACGTTACTCCAGACATACCAACAAACTGTAAATACGAACTACATTGCTTCACTGATGCATCTAAAGAAGCTTATGTATCTGTTATACATTTGAGGATTTCTAATCAAGAGACCCACACTACAAGATTTATTATTTCCTGTTCCCTCTTAAAAGAAAGGAAAGCCTTACCATACCTAAACTCGAACTCCTTGTAGTAGTGATCGGAAGAAGACTCCTGCAATATGTACAGTCTGCATCCATTTTACCAATACATGCTCAAAACCTTTGGACTGTCAATCAGGTGGTATTGAGCTGGCTCCGATCGAGACGCTTTCTTCCACACATTATTAGTAAGCGAGTCATGGAAATCCAGAGTGATGGTGATGTGCAGTTCCGATTTGTCAGATCAGAGAACAATCCAGCTGATGTTGCGACACGTCAACTGAAGGATGACACCTTGCCAAATTTATGGATTAATGGCCCATCCTTTTGCATAAACCACATGATGAGTGGCCTCAACACGACCTGATGTGGAAGGAAACAACTACTACTGAACATCCCTCACGTCATGATACTACTCAGGAATACAGTGCAACTATTACTTTCTACACATCAAACGATCAAGACTTTGATCTTCCTGCAACTGGAATTCAGCTAGCGGTAGCGAAGGTGCAGGTGAGGAGGAAGTAGGGATGGAGAAGGGGTATCTCCCCTGGATGGGAGGAGAGAAGATTCCCTTGGCTTGAACCAGCAGTCACAAGAAGAATCTCGAGGTGATGCGTACCCGAAACCATGATAACCTCATAATGTGACTGATATTTTGTATACACACAAACTATCCCAATCTCCCAATCCCTATTATACATACTTGTTTATCTATATATTATACAAACTGGAAATGTACACAAACTCACATAATAATACAAACTTCATGTCTGGGTGTGTGGCGCACACCTATACATGGTTATACATTCACAGTGTGTGAAATACCCATACAATCACAATAGGTGATTTATACAAACTGGAAATCTACACAATCTTACCTTTAATCCATACAAACTTTATGTCTGGGTGTGTGGCAGTCACCAAGACATAATGATACATAACGCCGCAGTGGGTGGCTTATACATACCTATACCGCCATGCGAGATGGCATATATATACCACCACTGGGGGTGGCCTCTACATACCTATACTGTACTCACATCCAGTAGAGAGGCATGGGAACGTGTGTAGGGAAGGTTTAGAGCCCGTCAGGGGAAAACGATCCCCAAGGGTTGAGAGATATTGGAATATTATGCACATGTACCCATACAAATTTATGTGCCCATACGAATTTATGTATACACACAAATTGACATAATTTACTTATAAAATGTATAATACGTTAGATTCGTATTGCCAGGGCGGCAATGACGACATGTTCAATGTGGCACACTCTGATCTGTCTAAACTATGAACATAGTATAAATTATTGTTTGTTTTACACTACTTACAGTTATGTGAGTTATACTGTTACTTTATCTCGAAGTTATACTGAAGGCATACTTTTCGTTGTATGATTGAAAATCATTTTCATAAGAAAGTGGTTTATTCTTGCTCTATTTCCAACCTCCTGCCTGGGAGTGTCGCTACAGCGAGAGTATAATGTACAATATAATATAAAATAAAATACAGTAGTTTGTAAGGGAGGACGAACCCAGGAGAAGGAGGGGCTTCCTAAAAGGTAGAGTGGTGGGGGAAGACACACTGAGGGAAGCAAGGCAGGCGAACTGACGCCTTTGTTGTTCTCTTGGAGGCAACCAGGGAAGGTATCTGTGAGTAACTACACGTTATACTTATTCGATCGATCGATTATACCTATACCTTATGTGTCAACAAGCTCTCCCCTTGTCTTATACTCTATACCATACACACAATACCTTATAAGACATGTTCTAGCTTATACAGAAGCCTATAACACACTATATACCTATACCTTTATACTGCAGCACACATATGCTATACATGTACTCTACACTTACACTATACATCTAAACCTTCATACTGTGGCATTATACTATACCTATACTGTTGTGCAAGTGGTGTACAACTTATACTTCCCATATGACCATGGCGGATGGCATATACTATATACCTACATCTAACCCACACTGCGGTGTGGTTTATACAATACACATATATTATACATATATGCTATACATGTACTGTACACTTATACTATACACATATACGTGTATAATATATGTCTGTAGTGTAGTATGTATGTATGGTATATGTATACCCATATACTATACACTATACCTTTATACTGTGGCACTATACTATACCTATACTGTTGTGCAAGTGGTGTACAACTTATACTTCCCATATGACCATGGCGGATGGCATATACTATATACCTACATCTAACCCACACTGTGGTGTGGTTTATACAATACACATATATTATACATATATGCTATACATGTACTGTACACTTATACTATACACATATACGTGTATGGTATATATGTCTGTAGTGTAGTATGTATGTGTGGTATATGTATACACATATACTATACACTATACCTTTATACTGTGGCACTATACCTATACTGTTGTGCAAGTGGTGTACAACTTATACTTCCCATATGACCATGGCGGATGGCATATACTATATACATCTAACCCACACTGCGGTGTGGTTTATACAATACACATATATTATACATATATGCTATACATGTACTGTACACTTATACTATACACATATACGTGTGTGGTATATATGTCTGTAGTGTAGTATGTATGTATGGTATATGTATACACATATACTATACACTATACCTTTATACTGTGGCACTATACTATACCTATACTGTTGTGCAAGTGGTGTACAACTTATACTTCCCATAATATGACCATGGCGGATGGCATATACTATACACATCTAACCCACACTGCGGTGTGGTTTGATACAATACCAATACTATACTGGGCGCCTTATATACCTATACATACTTATACAGAGGTCAGGGGACGGATAAGGGGTCGTTGGGGAGTCCGTCATACACAAAAAGCCCAAAGGGGGAGAGCTTGGATCTATGTTGACATTTACAATACATGTGATACCTATTTATACCATTTACATACATGTGGCAAAACATACATCGATTACATGAAATATTATGTAGGTATTTATGATATTAATTATTCGATTACATGAAATATTATGTATTTATGATATTAATTCGTACGGCAGACGGCCGTGACGACAGCAACTCCAGCTGATGAAAGCCTTTATTCAAGTCTAGTTTTGAATACACTGTAGACCCATTGACGAGTGAGACAACATCATGAATGGTAGGAACAGGAAACCGCTCTCTTTTTATGGCTTTATTTGGAGCTCTCATGTCCACACAGATTCGGAGACTTCCGTATTTTTAGGACGTCCCTCAGTAAGACTTGGGCGTCCTTATGCGATCGATCTGGGGTGAAGGAAGACAACACTCAACAGAAAAAAAAAAATAACCACACAGTAATCCGTTTTAGACCATTCTGAATCCAAATCCGCAAAAAAAACCATAGGTGTATGTCTGTGTGTGTGTGTGTATGTGTGTATGTGTAGGTGTATGTGTGTGTGTAACAAAATCTTGTGTACTCTGCACAGGCCTTAGTTCTCAACCGATTTTCCTGGTTCTTTTTTTGTTCGTCGCGGAAAACTATCTAGTTGTGCACTACGTCGCCGGAATTTCGAATTTTGCCTTTTAAAGGGGGGAAAGGGGGGGTTAATGCTCGAAAAACGTGCGTTTTTGGGCATAATCTTGTGTACTCTGCCCAGGCCTTAGTTCTCAAACGATTTTCGTGGTTCTTTTTTCGTTTGACGCGTAATACTATCTAGTTGTGCACTACGGCGCCGGAATTTTGGATTTTGCTTTTTAAGAGGGGGAAAGGGGGGGTTAATGCTTAAAAAACGTGCGTTTGCGTGCATAATCTTGTAAACTCTGCCCAGGCCTCAATTTCCAACCGATTTGCGTGTTTCTTTTTTTGTTTGACTCAAATAACTTCCGAGTTGTACATGATTTTACCAGAGTACTAAAATTCGCAAGGGGAGGGGGTGAGTGGGGGGATAATATTCACAAAATATCCGATTTTTCAATATTTTGGTTCCTTTACTGCTTACTAATTGTACCCAAGCTTTGAAATTGAGGAAAAATTCTCATTATACCTCCAAATTTTCATGAATTATTCTCTGAACCACCATGGAACTAATAGTGGTGCCACCATGGTGCCAGGACATGGTGCCATGATGCCATAAACCGCTTATTTCGTGTTTTTTTTTTTTTTGTGTTTCACCTTGAATACGGATGTGAACTTCGACGGACTGCCTACCAAAACTAACAGATGAAAGTTCAATGTTACGACGTATTTCCGCTTTGGTGCCAGACTGGCACCATTGGTGGTGGTGATGATGGGGGGGGGGGGGGGGGGTGAACTCGAATTCGCATGTTGGGTATCGTAGATCATGGATTTTAAAATGCTCTTCAGATTCGAGGCTCCCATGCCGCTAGAAATGTTAAGGTGGATAATGGTGGTGGGGGGGGGGGGGGGGTCAGTATTTCTTGCCTAAAGTAATGAATAAATTACATCGAGTGAAACAGTTTTATCGCTTACCAACTGGTTTAACTGATCTAATGCTTATCCAATGGGACGTCCCCTGGAATGCATGCATTACTAAACAATATGTTTTAGGAACTAACACCATAGGTGAGACCCAAGTCTATGGTCCGTTCACTTTTTAGGACGTCCCACAGTAAGACTTGGGCGTCCTTATGCGATCGATCTGGGGTAAAGTTGGACAACACACAACAGAAAAAAAAAATAACCACACAGTAATCCGTTTTAGACCATTCTGAATCCAAATCCGCGAAAAAAACCATAGGTGTATGTCTGTGTGTGTATGTGTGTGTGTAACAAAATCTTGTGTACTCTGCACAGGCCTTAGTTCTCAACCGATTTTCCTGGTTCTTTTTTTGTTCGACGCGGAAAACTATCTAGTTGTACACTACGTCGCCGGAATTTCGAATTTTGCCTTTTAAGGAGGGGAAAGGGGGGGTTAATGCTCAAAAAACGTGTGTTTTTGGGCATAATCTTGTGTACTCTGCACAGCCCTTAGTTCTCGAACGATTTTTGTGGTTCTTTTTTTGTTCGACGCAGAATACTATCTAGTTGTGCACTACGGCGCCGGAATTTTGAATTTTGCTTTTTAAGGGGGTAGAGGGGGGGTTAATCCTTACAAAACGTGAGTTTGCGTGCATAATCTTGTAAAATCTGCCCTGGCCTCAATTTCCAACCGATTTGCGTGTTTCTTTTTTTGTTTGCCTAAAATAACTTCCGAGTTGTACATGATTTCACCAGAGTACCAAAATTCGCAAGGGGAGGGGGTGGGTGGGGGGATAATATTCACAAAATACCCGATTTTTTAATATTCCGGTTCCTTTACTGCTTACTAATTGTACCCAAGCTTTGAAATTGAGGAAAAATTCTCATTATACTTCTGGATTTTCATGAATTATTCTCTGTACCACCATGGAACTAATAGTGGTGCCACCATGGTGCCAGGACACCATAAACCGCATATTTGGTGTTTTTTTTTTTTTGTGTTTCACCTTGAATACGGATGTGAACTTCGACGGACCGCCTACTAAAACTATTAGATGCAAGTTCAATGTTACGACGTATTTCCCCTTTGGTGCCAGACCGGCACCATTGGTCGGAGGGGGGGGGGGGGGGAACTCTAATTCGCATGTTGGGTACCGTAGATCATGGATTTTAAAATGCTCTTCAGATTCGAGGCTCCCATGCCGCTAGAAGTGTTATGGTAAATAATGGTGATGGGGGGGGGGGGTCACTATTTCTCGCCTATAATACTAAATAAATTACATCGAGTGAACAGTTTTTTCGCTTACCAACTGGTTAAACTGATCTAATGCTTATCCAATGGGACGTCCCCTGGAATGCATGCATTACTAAACAATATGTTTCAATAATATCATCTTCGAGTAATTTGTTCAGTTCGTTTTCAAATTGTTTTTTAAAATGCGCTAGTGTTCTTCGAAACCCAACCATTACAGGAGTCAATGTGTAGTTTAACTTGTTGGCTCTTCAATTTTCCAACACCCTTGAACAAGTTAGGATATTGTTGAACCATCCACTGACTCATCCAGGGCATCAGCGAACCCAGCAGACGAACTGGGGCAGATGGTGTTGCTCGGTCGCGCCATGCTAACTGCTGCCCGCGACTACCGGAACATCCACGCCGTCCGTGTGGCAACATTGCCAACAGCGGTACGGTGTTCAAGGGGTAGTTGTGGGATGACAGATACCCTTTGCCGTGCCTGTCGGAATGGAAATGAACACCTGTATCATAGTAGTGCAGCAGTGTCCACGAACTCATGGGGCCGCAATCCTACGTCATGATGCGGTCGCCAAGCAGATATCCAGTGCCTTGTCCCCCCATGAATGTCAGATAGACCTTTAGTCTTTGAGGGGAGATTTAAAAAAAAAGTGACAATGGTAAAGCTGTGTCTTGGCAGACGAATGATCTATAAAGAAAAATAATGATAAACATAAACAGAACATAAAAATAAAAATATAATATAACAAAATAAAAATACATAAACAAACATAAAAATAAAAATCTTTATGTAATAATTTGCAGCGTTTTTTGTTGGAAATACCTTGTTAAATCGAACCTTTAAGTTATGCCCAACTTAACTGTAGACACCCTGTATAACGTTCTAATGTAACCTTTGAGTATTTCCATGTGCAAATGTGCCTGACCATGAACAGATCTCACACAAGGCCACTGTTAATTGTTACCTATATTAATGTAGCCGTATCATTCGGCTCCTTTTGTACCAAATCTCCAACGACTCTATCTCGACGTCCCGCTAACCCATATGGGAATATTGACTTCTCAAACATTATGAGCCTTAAGGTTCTTCAACTACGAGACATTTTTCAAGCGAGCGTGACAGATTAGATAAATGCCTCTCAAATTTGTAGGACATCACAATACATCCGAGTGGGTTTCACCTGTTTTATAAGTTTTCGAGGATTAAGAGCTATTATCGGAGGACACTAAAAATTGTCAATGAATATTGAAATGATTTCGCTACAAAACTCGGGTTTTTAATGCGTCACAAAAAAATACGTCAGCCAAAATGAGTGTGCCTCATAGTTTCCTCGTATCCATAACTCGGTTGTATGATAAATCCGATGCTCCCATGATTTTCGTAGGTGACCATCTACAAGCTAATATGAACACTCCTTGAAATAGTCATCAAATTCGAACGAAAAGTGTATAAAATAGGGATGTTACAAGGAAAAGCACGTTTGCGCATGTGCAGTGGCTACTACTTGGGTATCAGTGCAGAGGCGATGATTTTCATTGGGGATCATCAATAGGTACCCTACCCGCACAATGAAAATTTCATCGAACTTGGACTATGACTTCGTATAGTTTAGCCCGTTACAAGGATTTCATGACAGACAGACATAGAACCAATATTGGTTGGGAAGGCTCGAAATGTAAAACGCGAGTTGAAACTTTTACTTTGTAGAATTTTTTTCTACCTAGAAAAGTGAAAACAATGTTAGCGAGAACATAATATAGCAGCACTAATATAGCAAGCACTATAATACAAGCTGCTGGGCATGCTTGTAAGTAAGTACAAGCAAGTCCAGAACATTCCAACATCCAGCATACAATCATCCCATCATCAATACTACTGAATAACCGCTACATTCTAGGTAGGCATCTAATTCTACTAGGAACGGGATGTTTCGTAGTGAAGAAGTCAAAATTAAAGTGTGGGGAATATTCTTTAAAATGTCCAGTTTAGGTACGCTTAAACTTCTGGTAGGGTGGGGGAGGGGATTGTTTCGGGAATTTCTGGTTGAGCTCCGAGGATGTTCGTGATTCTCTTGGACGTGGTCAGCAACCAGCAGCTCGGTCAATTTGCCCTCGACCTCTCTCCGGTCCGCTTAATTGAAGGCATTAAGTAAATAATCCGTCCCCTCATTCAATAAAATTTCCTTTCTTTTGACGAGCGATTAATTCAATAATACCGTTTTCCTAGACCATTTTCCGTGTGGTAACGAGGAAATTTTGTTAGTTGAGTGTCTTAAAGATGAAGATGAAGTGTATATTATATTATTTTCTACGTCAGGTATCTATTGATTTTAGGTTTTAGGTTAGATTTTCGAATTTTCATATTATTATCTCCTTATTGCCCTAAGCCCTTAGAATAAAAAAAATCTCATCGTTCCCTTAGGTAACCCTCAGAGATGACTCGCCCTACACTTTACACAGCGGAACAATTGTGTGAACAAAACATATTGTTTAGTAATGCATGCATTCCAGGGGACGTCCCATTGAATAAGCATTAGGTCAGTTTAACCAGTTGTTAAGTGATAAAACTGTTTCACTCGATGTAATTTATTTATTACTTTAGGCAAGAAATACTGACCCCCCCCCCCCACCATTAGGTATCCACCATAACATTTCTAGCGGCATGGGAGCCTCGAATCTGAAGAGCATTTTAAAATTCATGATCTACGATACCCAACATGCGAATTCGAGTTCACCCCCCCCCCACCACCTCACCATCACCAACAATGGTGCCAGTCTGGCACCAAAGCGGAAATACGTCGTAACATTGAACTTTCATCTGTTAGTTTTGGTAGGCAGTCCGTCGAAGTTCACATCCGTATTCAAGGTGAAACACAAAAAAAAAAAAAAAAAAAACACGAAATAAGCGGTTTATGGCATCATGGCACCATGTCCTGGCACCAAGGTGGCGCCACTATTAGTTCCATGGTGGTTCAGAGAATAATTCAAGAAAATCCGGAGGTATAATGAGAATTTTTCCTCTATTTCAAAGCTTGGGTACAATTAGTAAGCAGTAAAGGAACCGAAATATTGAAAAATCGGATATTTTGTGAATATTATCCCCCCACTCACCCCCTTCCCTTGCGAATTTTGGTACTCTGGTAAAATCATGTACAACTCGGAAGTTATTTGAGTCAAACAAAAAAAGAAACACGCAAATCGGTTGGAAATTGAGGCCTGGGCAGAGTTTACAAGATTATGCACGCAAACGCACGTTTTTTAAGCATTAACCCCCCCTTTCCCCCTCTTAAAAAACAAAATCCAAAATTCCGGCGCCGTAGTGCACAACTAGATAGTATTCCGCGTCAAACGAAAAAAGAACCACGAAAATCGTTTGAGAACTAAGGCCTGGGCAGAGTACACAAGATTATGCCCAAAAACGCACGTTTTTCGAGCATTAACCCCCCCTTTCCTCCCCTTAAAAGGCAAAATTCAAAATTCCGGTGACGTAGTGCACAACTAGATAGTTTTCCGCGACGAACAAAAAAAGAACCAGGAAAATCGGTTGAGAACTAAGGCCTGGGCAGAGTACACAATAGATTATGCCCAAAAACGCACGTTTTTCGAGCATTAACCCCCCCTTTCCTCCCCTTAAAAGGCAAAATTCGAAATTCCGGCGACGTAGTGCACAACTAGATAGTTTTCCGCGACGAACAAAAAAAGAACCAGGAAAATCGGTTGAGAACTAAGGCCTGTGCAGAGTACACAAGATTTTGTTACACACACACACACACAGACATACCCCTATGGTTTTTTTCACGGATTTGGATTCAGAATGGTCTAAAACGGATTACTGTGTGGTTATTTTTTTTTTCTGTTGAGTGTTGTCCTCCTTCACCCCAGATCGATCGCATAAGGACGCCCAAGTCTTATTGTGGGACGTCCTAAAAAAGGGAGGCTGATCGAAGGCGCAGAGAAGAGAGTATGGTCAAGAGTTTCTTAAAAAATATTTGCCTTTTACTATCCAGTTAATGAAACAAATCTGTGATGTAATTAAGTTAATTATGTGTAGAATATTAACAAAATTGTTGAGTTAATTAATATAAAAAGTTGAAGATTGATATAATATATCAATCTTCAACTTTTTATATTAATTAAATCGACAATTTTGTTAATATTCGTCACATAATTTACTTAATTACATCACAGAATATATTATATTATGTTGTAGACTGATAAGAGTTTTTTGAATGTCATTTGACTGAGTGTTTTAGTTTTTTTACAGTTCTTTGCCTACTTGGAATACATTGATACTATTCTGATTTTATTGATTTTAGTTTATTTATTCCCTCCCTATCAATCTAAAAACTGTTAAATCTAAAAAAATGAGTTCTCATTACCACCGCACAAAAAATTTTCAAAATTGAAATTTGAGACTAAAAACTGTGAATTCAGCTCTATCTTGCGTTACAAATTCTTCTTCAAGTTCCCAGGAAACTTGATGAATTTTTTTAAACAGAATTGTGAAACTAATACGTTGTTCTCAATACTAACGACTTAAAAAAAATCAAGTTCTCATTACCGCCCCACTATAAATTTTCAAAATTGAAATTTGAGACTAAAAACTGTGAATTGAGCTCTGTCTTGCATTATAAATTCTTCTTAACGTTCCCAGGAAACTTCATGAATTTTTTGGAGACGGTTCACTTAGGTACTCAAAGTTTGAGCCTGGAAGATTGAGCTTTTTCTGAGAATTACCCAAAAAACAGATTGTAAATAAATGGACATTGGTACATAATGATACTTCAGCGTAAATAAGACTGCACTTGTGGTGGTGGGTTGGGGGTGTTATTTGTGGGCTGGGGGTGGGTTTACTACTGGTTTACTAGTGGTGTCGTGGGTGATGGTGGTCAATGTCCATCATGTTGTTGGGGTTCATTTCAGGAACATAAGGGAATGGGTGGCGAGTAGTAACTGATGAGATCGGGTATTATGGGTTGATGGTACCTTGGCAGTAGGGTTTCAATTTACTGACATGCTGGGTTTTGATATCAGATGGGTCAGTACGCACCTGTTGTACCTACCTGTAAAGTAACTAACAACTTCACTTCTGATGGTCATAATCATCATTGTGGCGACTTGGGACGAATTTCGTTAGCAAATTTCGTCGCAACTTAGCAAATTTCGTGACGATTTTTTTTTATGTGCCATATGAAAGACATGAAAATGTCAAAAAAACTAGATATTCCATACAGATGGATGGATGTACATGGATTCTCAACATGGCAAAATATTTGGGTTTTGGTTTATTTAGCCTTTGAATCGAGCAAGAAAGAATAAATTTTAACCCCCCCTCAAAATTTGATGTTTTACGTTTCAAGGTACGTAGAATACGAAAATCGAATAAAAAAATTTCCGTCCGTCCGCCGTACGCGGCACTTTTCTTAGCAACACTGGACCGATTTGGTTCAAATTTGGTATATGGGCTCCATTTGGGGTCTAGTTGTGCCGCCAAGCTTTTGGTTGATGTAGGTCACTTCTAAGGGGTGAAAATTAAGGGTTGAAATTTTCAAGAGTGCCCTAGCTCGAAAAATCTCGAAATAAAGGTAGGCATCGTTTTTTCACCAATTTTAAATAGTATTGAATTTTTAAAAATTTTTGAGACCACCCGGAGCTCTGTAGGACAAACCGTTCGGTCCCTACGAGTACTTGAAGGTTTTCCTTCGATAAAACAGAATCATGAGTGTGAATCGCAAAAGAGGTCTAATCTCCATTCAAATTTTATCGGACTAAAATGCGATCGCTGTTCATTTCTTCGATTTGTATACAGTTTTGCCTTCTGCGTAACCAGTAATGAAATTTCCATATGAAGCTTTCTATTTTTCGAATCGAGTGTGAAGCGTTTAGTTCTTTCTAATAAACTTGATTGTGAAGGTGTGAAGCCAGTATGGTGTGGTAGGTAGTACCTAGCTGGTAGGTAAAAAAAAGTTGGCAGGTAAAAAAAATGTTGGTGGGTAAAAAACGCTGCAAATCATTGCTCAAAGGCTTCTTCTCTCTTCAGATCACTGATCAGCTGAGTGAGCTCCAAAGCCATTTTCAATCCTATTGAATGGAAGTGCTCTTCCAGGTGTCTCCAGCATTCGAGGAGATCTTCTTCACTCCTCAGATCACTGATCAGCTGAGTGAGCTCCAAAGCCATTTTCAATCCTATTGAATGGAGGTGCTCTTCCAGGCGTCTCCAGCATTCGAGGAGATCTTCTTCACTCCTCAGATCACTGATCAGCTGAGTGAGCTCCAAAGCCATTTTTAATCCTATTGAATGGAAGTGCTCTTCCAGGCGTCTCCAGCATTCGAGGAGATCTTCTTCACTCCTCAGATCACTGATCAGCTGAGTGAGCTCCAAAGCCATTTTCAATCCTATTGAATGGAGGTGCTCTTCCAGGCGTCTCCAGCATTCGAGGAGATCTTCTTCACTCCTCAGATCACTGATCAGCTGAGTGAGCTCCAAAGCCATTTTTAATCCTATTGAATGGAAGTGCTCTTCCAGGTGTCTCCAGCATTCGAGGAGATCTTCTTCACTCCTCAGATCACTGATCAGCTGAGTGATCTCCAAAGCCATTTTCAATCCTATTGAACGCAGGAAGCTGAAATTTGAGAGGGAAGGTCAAGGGAGAATACAGATGGCGGTAGGTGCTATTGATGGAGAACCAGTGATTTATACAGAAGGGTGATCTATACAGAAAATAATAAACCTTTGAGCAATGATTTGCAGCGTTTTTGATTTTGTAATTGGGAGTTTGAATTTATTGAGTTATTTAGGTAAACAGTGAATATTGCAATTAGATTCGTACTTCACGTACCTCCATTTTAATACTGGTATAGCCGTTATTAGATTGATCCAACGCAGCAATCTTCTCTTCTTACGAAATCGGGAAGGAACATCGCATTCGTCGTTGAGCATCCTGGAGCAAGTGCTAGCTAGAGGGCGGACGTCTGTGGACCCCTCTTGGTGGAGAAGTAGTGGTCCCGGCTTCCATGATGTTCGATTCTTGAGGGTCCTCTTCCATGTTGGTAGGTAGAGGACAGAAGTCCTCTCATCCATGTTGGTAGGTAGAGGACAGAAGTCCTCTCTTCCATGTTGGTAGGTAGAGGACAGAAGTTTGATGTCCCGTCACTCCCCTCCAAACTGACGTCCGGCACCAGTGGATGTCATCAGAAGTTTGATGTCCCATCAGAATTCGAGCGGTTTCTCCATTCTCCTACAAGTGACTGAACTATGTTTCTCTGAATTCTCCGTCTGAATCATGGACCTAGTATCCCATGGTCCATTGGTCCATTGGATACTAGGTCCATGGTCTGAATGGACTCTCGTTATTGCCTATCACAGAACTCCTTGGCAACCTAAATAGAGCGTCCATCCATCCATCCATCCATTGAGCG